>REGM01000058.1:394699-409597 GCA_004194415.1 Aurelia aurita | reverse complement strand
GGGGGGGGGGGGGGGGTTTGGCCAAATGTCGGATAGGGGTGTGCCGCCAGCATCTTCAAAATGGTACCGTTGGCTAGACCAATTTTTGTGAAAATGATTCCCTTGCCTAGACTAATTCCTAGACCAAAAGTGCCATAATTTGCCGTTTTCTAGGCACAAATCACCAAAATTTTGCCTTCTCTAGACCAAAATTGCCAAAATATAGGGGTTTCTAGACACAAATTAAGAAAATTTGGCCTTTCCTGGACGAAAAACTATACCCTTGCCTAGACTGGCCTAGACTAAAATTGCCAAAAAGCATACCCTTGGCTGGCTAGACTAGAAGTCCGAAAAAGTATACCCTTTTGAGCGCGGCACATCCCCAGGTACCTTTACTATGGAAGAACTCCCCCCCCCCGTGGGTAAACCCGCAATCTGACAGCCACCCGCAAACCCACAAATAAACTCACTCGGGGGTCTACCTTGTCGGAAAAAACGGGGTTGTGCCTGCCATAGACAATTCTTGGACTTTGTCCTGGGACAAAATATTGGAAAACACAATACCGGTCCTGGAAAAGGTTCAGCAAGAAGGCTAGTGTTGTTGTTTCATAAAACGTTTTGACCGATCCTGGAAAAATTATCTTCACGGATATACCTGTCCTAGAACGAACATGCGAAAGGTATAATCCTGTCCTGGAATTTTTACTGAAATTGATACCCCATCGGCAGGCACATCCCGGGTGCTTGGTCTATTAAGTAGACCCCCTGGGTAAACTCACAACCCACAGGACCCACAGGACCCACTTTCATTTCATTTCATTTTGATTTATTTTAACAGGGTTAAATACATTCAGTAAAGTTTAGATAACTGATTTACAATGTGCCCTGCTTAAAAACAAACTAACCTAATACATTGCTAATATAAGTCAATTTTAATATCCTATATAAAAGAAAAGAAACATTTATAAAAAGAGAGGGACTCAGAAGTCATATGTATATGCTGAACATTGGTTTAGAAGATCAACCTCTTTGATCTTTCAAGAACGATTTTAATCTCATTTTGAAAGTAGCTAGCGAAGGAGCAGTTTTGATTTCATAGCTCAATAGGTTCCAAACAGTAACTCCTCGATAGGAAAAGCTCCGTTGTCCATTTGAGGTCTTTCTTACACAGTGGAATCCTGAGATCCACATATGACAGGACCCACAAACCCACGTGTATTAGTCACACACCCTTGGAACATGGTTGCCACAGTCCAGGATATGCTAGATTGCAGCTTGTTGCACCTACCACACCCCTTTCAGTCACAAATTTGCCAAAAATGCAGATCTGCTAATATCACGCAAGTTTAACCAGACCACCAGACAGGAAATCAACATCACAATGTGAGTTTTTTTTAAATAAAAAAATATGAGTTAGCAATTTTTGACTAATTAGTACATTGTCAAATGAGGTGACAAAGTGACATTTCGGTCTCTTTGAACTCTCTGGACAAGATGGCGGCTTAGGAAGATTTGTCTACAGCATAGCAGGGACAGTTGAATCTGTGAGCGAGAGATGATTTCTTTGGATTGCTTTCTCGCATTTTGCATAAAAATTACCTACCTTTCATCTTCTTCTTGATTCTTTGGTGTAATCCTCTGACTTTACAGCCAGAACAGTTAGGCTTAGGCAGACAGGGTTCGAGCCCCACCAGGGACCGCGTTTTTAAAGTAGGGGGGGGGGGCTAAGTTGCGAGCAAAGCAAACGGAGATTTTTTTGAGACCACGCCCTTTAGAACGTTGGGAAAACGCCCTTTTATGAAAATATGGCTTCTTTATTCACAATTTGCTTTTGAGAAGAAGTCGATTCTCATTCAAATAAACTGCATTTGAAAACTTGAAGATAGTTGTTGAAGTTAGACCAGAGCCCAAAGTCCACTTTTCAGTTTTTGAGACTTTATATCCATGATTTTACAAAGAAAGCAACTTCTCCTGCCTAGGAGACCGGATTCTTTTCGCTTAGAATTCGTAGTCTTGAGAAAGTCAACGAAACATATGACTTAATTTTCATCAAACAGTAATTTTTATATTTTTGAAAATTCTTCATCATATCTTTGAAAAAAGTGGGGGGGGGGGGGCTTTAGCCCCTGCTAGCCCAATGGCTGCGTGGTCCCTGAGCCCCACCACTTGAGCGTCATGACAAGGGGTCCTGGACTCGATTAGGTCTTCTCTACTTCTGGGATCCCAGCTCATGGCGATAACAACCGCACCGCAACTTCTTCTTCAGTTGTAGATAAAAACTGTCTTCAGTTGTATCGTTCCAGAGCGACTAATTTGCCATTTCTTTCCTCAAATTTGCAAATAAATTGTGGTTGATATGATACTTACCTTGCTATAAATGGCAATATTACTTCTCCTTTGCTAGACGCATAACTGCTTGCACTTTAATGACGTTTAATTTTGTATCTATTACTGCATTTTCTCGTTTAACCCCACCCCAACCCAATTGACACTAGTTGTTTAGATAGCAGAAGCTCGAATTTCAATAGCAGAAGAAACAGTGTGTTTGCTTTGAAACAATTGGAAATCTCCTAGCGATTTATTTGAAAATTTTCATAGTTAAAAACAAACACACTTAAAATCTCAAGTTTTGCCCAAGAAACTCTTCATAATACTTGGCAGGAGGGCTCTACCAAGCTTGAAGTTAGTAGATCTCAACTAAAAAGATTAAATGATAGAAAGATGCCACCAACCTACTCTCAACATGCACGTCTTCCTTTTTTGCTCTTTCTACTTTTTTGTGCACCTTCACTCCAGAAGAGAATGTCCTTGAGTGAACTCTCAAGTTTCTCAATGTCCTTTTCTTGTTTACAATTCTCCAACTGCGTGAAAACCAAAGTCCATGAATTCGAACAGTCGGAATTTGCTAGTCACCTCTATGAGATGATTGAATTCGTGCTCTTTCGCAGTTACAACAACTTTTCTTTTCACAAGCTGTTTTATAAGAATTCTTTTCAGGAGCTATTAAAATCTTTCTAATAAAGAGTAAATATGAAAAGGTTAAACTATTTGTCACTGCTCTATTTTTGGAGTAGTGTGCTGCCAAGTGTCAAATACGGGGGGAAGGCAAGAATGTGCTGAAATATGTCGCACCAACAAAGGCCAACAAGGCCATTCTTTCATTGTTTTAGATCGTTTTTGATGAAACAATTTGTCGCTGAGTTGTTTGATTCTCCATTTTTGAAGACCAAGAGATGTGGATTTGTAAATACATTTAAGAATCTGCGAATGTCATCCCCCAAATATGCCCAGATATCTGAACAATATTTTATCGGTGCAATACCATTGAAGTAAGCTAGCTAGGGGGTACGTCTTGATGTTGGCTATAAAGGATGTAAACCCTTTTGGTGAATTGAAACAAGTATAGAATTGAATTCTATGGCTAATCCCTGTTAGAATTGCTTATGCTGGGGCTCGGAAATGCCATTGATTCCTTTATAAAGCCTTTATTGAGGCTCCTTGGAACCTTGGAAAGTGGAAAAAAAAGCAAAGAGAGTTTATGAATTTAAAACGTATATATACCCTTTCTTTTGCATGATTTCGATTAAATGTGTGGAAAGCGCAGGTTTTTGCAAACTGGTGACTTAAGCGGTTGATAGTTTCACACAGCTTTTAAAAATTTAAATGTATTTCAAATATCTATGGATGAAAAGGAAAGTAAATATTAAATTTATTCATTGATCGATTGATTGATTGATTTATTGATTGATTCATTATTGACCATATCTCAACCTCGTTTTCAGATGCTGCTTTCGCACGTGAAAACAAACATGGCTGCCGTTTTCGAAGAAAAAAGTTGCAAGAAAAAGAAAGGGTATTCACACGAAAAATACTTATTGAAAGCTGCAGAGTTGATGCATAATGCAGGAGAACCAGAAGTATCAGCAGAACTAGTCAGAGAAGCCAATGATAGAAAGCAAGACGCAGACAAGCGCCACGAGCTTCATAATTTAGGCCAATCAGGCCTTATCAGGACACCACAGTCTGAGTCACAGGGATCTAAAGATGATAAACCAGATACTGGGGTAACGAACTTCGCCTGCAGGTTTTGCGGTAATTTGCAAAATCCATTGAACTCTCATTTTCGAATAAAACCTAAAATTCGAAAACGTAGAAAGAAATGCGCGAAGGAGAAAATATACTCTGCTGACAGCGCCCAAAATTCTAAGACGTCCAAAAAAGATTTTTGCCTGAAAAGTACCAACGATGAAAAAAGCTTGATTTGTTTGGACAAGGGAATTGAACATGAGAAGAAGAGAAAGCCAAAGCATGCCAGGAAATGCCATTTTATCACCTCAAAATGCAATAATTGTAATCACATTATCAAAACAGTATGTGAACCCTTACAAAAGCAAAAAACTGAAAAGAAATCAAAAGTAAAATTAAGAGATAATTCACAAGGCATGTCAAAGACTTATTCAAATTACAGTAATAAGATAAAGTGTGAGAGCCAAGGGAAAGCAAAAGTTGGTTTTGAAACCCCAAAGACTTTAACCAGTGTGGTATCAAAATCTGCTAAGAAGAAAAACAGGATGAAGAACAGTCCACTTGCAAGACTTTTAGCAGATAAGAAGTCTTCTGAGAATAAATCACCCAGTTTAAAATCATTTCTGTTTAATACTTGACTGCCTGGTTTTAAAAGATTACAATGGTTTAAGATACAAACTTAGATTAAATCAGTTGATAACTATCTTTCTTACTTGTTATTCAAAACTTGAATATGTAAACTGAACAATCAACATGATTATGATGGGTATGGCATGTTTGACTGTAAATATTATCATGGCAGCCTTAGGTGACAGAAATGAAATGTTAACTAGGCTAATTAGGTAATTGTGTGGCTCTCCGTTCCAAATTATATGTTACAGCATAATTTTGTGGAACCAAATGGTGGTGAAAGCATTTCAAAATATGAGAAAAAATAACAGGAGATGACAAGACAGTTGTAGTGGCCTATTCTGTACAAGCACAAATAGATCGACCAGATAGCTCGGGCACGGTGTTTGGGCGATGGGGACTCTGGAAAAGTGGCAGCGGCAGTTGTTGTCGTTGTTGGTGTCTCCGCTCTGTTGTTCAGCATTATCGCCTATGCTGGCCTGGCATCCAATGTGAAACAGGTTCAGTATTTATTTATCAGTATTTANGTTGTATATTAGTTTGTAATTTAGAAGTTCACTATGTAATGGCTGTGGGGTAGCCATGGTCTCTTGCTCCCTGTGGTATCGTCCTTGTTGTGTTGTAAAGTAGATCATAGGTAGTGTCTTAGTAATTCGTTTTTGTAAATCTTTAATTGAATATATATAAAAAAAAAAAAAAAAAAAGCACAAATAGTTTGAGCGGAAATCACATTCCCCAGTAGTGTTAAAATATGTCTGACTTAATTCTGCCCATTTTCTAGTGACACTGACCAATTTAACAAATTTCGAAGCAGCTTTACCTACCTTTGAGAAAGCGAGAAAGTGACCACATCATTTTAAAAAAGTCATTTGTAAATCGAATTATGTGTCTCATAAAATTGATAAACGTGTTTAAGCTTAAAAGTACAAAGTTTATATTTATTAGGGCAGGCAAGGAAAATTTAGCATGGAGAGTTCCAGACTTTGGCTCTGCAGATCAATCGCATTTAACAGCGCTTCACCTTTGAAAGGAATTGCTATGATTTGAAATTTATGAATACTTTATTGTTAGGTTTTACTAAAGGCTCAGCGTTGTGGCCTTTCTATAATCAGATCATTGCAACTTTATTAACTCAGAAAATCGCTAACCTACGACAAAGAACGAGATCTTAAAATCAAAGTTGCACTTTGAGAAAAATTGCAGTAGAGACCTCCTTTCGCAGGTCCTTCTATCTTCATTATTTTACAAGACTTGATCAAACTCTGGAACACGTGTTAGCGTTATCTAATGCACGATTCCCTTAAATATCCATATTTGTGAAAATTTATAACCATATTGATACCAAAATCTCAAAAATTAACGCCCGAACGTTCATATGCACGTGATTTTGTTGGTTTGCAACGAGTCTTTATAGTATCAAGTTCGCTGTAAGATTTCCAAAAAGGCCAAAACAAATCGGTGCTTGCACCAATTTTCAAGAAAGCAAGACCCGTATTAATGCCAATTAAAAAAAGCACGACCCAAGTTTAAACCAAAATCTTGAAAAAGTACACCTTTCAGTTAGCATTAACTTAGCATTTACAAAGATGATAATGTTTGCCAAACCAACCAAAACATATCCACCTTATTACCGTGGGCTAAAGATGCCAGAGATACGGCAAGTATCGATTAAACAGGCAAAAAAGTTTACACAGTCAAAACAGGTGCTCTCCAAGTTAGTCCAGCGACAGACTAACTTGTCTTTTAGGTTTGGGGGGGGGGGGCACATCCCCATTACCCGTTATATATTAAATACAGTCCCGGTGGGGGTGATTGCGTTGTTGTGCCGTTTTAGTTTTGGTTGCTAGTGCAAATGTATGCACAGTTGATCAAATACATCCTGGCTTCTTCGTGCAGGTTATTCAAAAGAAGAAAATAATTCTAGATACGATTGTCGTTTTATGCGGCAATTTTTCAGTATTATTTATCACAAAGCAGAATGAATAATGTATCAAAAATATTAAGACGAAGGGAAAACGTATGGTTCAGATGTGCCTACGTGATTCATTATCATTGTTTATGGGCCTGTATGCATAGGCAGTGTCAATAACCAATTTCTTTATATCTACTTCAGATAACTAGACAGAAGATTGGCAACAACATGCAATAAATAGGCATTAATTCATAAAAAAACTAATTTGTTTTTTGTTAATCCAGTTTTTGTAGTCCCATTTTACCTGTGTTTGGCAACGATTTCTTCAGTGGGAGGTGCATAGATTTTGAACATATTATATAGACATGTTTCACAGAGTACAGAGCATAAGCTACTGATTGCGTAGGCTCTGTTGGGATTAAATGGATAGGGGATAATCAAGGGCTGAAATGAAATGGGTAGTCTACCAGTCTACAAAGGCGAAAAATCAAATTAATTAGATAAATTTTAATTATGAAAGGCATCATTCATTTCATATAGGCAGAAAATTGTGTTTCAAAAAGTTACATGTGAGCCATGGGAACTAAGAAGATTGCTGTGTATCTAATAAGTCAACTTTGATAAAATATTATTTGGTCGAATTTCGTCGCATCGCTCCCAATTCATAGTGGTTTTACGGTCTGCAATTCAAAATTATGGATGCTATTCTTTCTCCTTCCAGAGTCGACTAGGACACTAGAACTCTAATTATGGTGCAGGCCCTTTAGCTCAAAATATGTTTAGGCAAGAAGATAGCTGTGGGGTTGTTTGTTAGCAAATTTGATGGAAGATTTCGGGCCTGTTTCCAAAAATTTTCATAATTACTTGTAGCTTGAGAACGATGCGACTGATTTTGCTCAACTAAATTTTGCAACTATCGTTGGCATGTTCTCAATAATGGCATCTTCACTGCTCTGTTTTGTTGTAAGCGCCCCAGACTCGATAAGCTTTGCTTCTTCTGGGGCGTATACGAATCGTATGTAGTTAGTTCTGATATGTTTCAGGAATCATTATCATGTAAAAAAAGTTTCAAACTCAACCGGCATGGCATTTTTATTATTAATACCCATTTATACGCCAATACCCCGATACACTCTTTACGCCAATACACTTTCCACCCTGGTTGAGACTAGATTGTTGGCATGGTATGTAAAACTTCTGCCTTGCATCCATACGCTTCCTTGTTCCNGTGTATCTAATAAGTCAACTTTGATAAAATATTATTTGGTCGAATTTCGTCGCATCGCTCCCAATTCATAGTGGTTTTACGGTCTGCAATTCAAAATTATGGATGCTATTCTTTCTCCTTCCAGAGTCGACTAGGACACTAGAACTCTAATTATGGTGCAGGCCCTTTAGCTCAAAATATGTTTAGGCAAGAAGATAGCTGTGGGGTTGTTTGTTAGCAAATTTGATGGAAGATTTCGGGCCTGTTTCCAAAAATTTTCATAATTACTTGTAGCTTGAGAACGATGCGACTGATTTTGCTCAACTAAATTTTGCAACTATCGTTGGCATGTTCTCAATAATGGCATCTTCACTGCTCTGTTTTGTTGTAAGCGCCCCAGACTCGATAAGCTTTGCTTCTTCTGGGGCGTATACGAATCGTATGTAGTTAGTTCTGATATGTTTCAGGAATCATTATCATGTAAAAAAAGTTTCAAACTCAACCGGCATGGCATTTTTATTATTAATACCCATTTATACGCCAATACCCCGATACACTCTTTACGCCAATACACTTTCCACCCTGGTTGAGACTAGATTGTTGGCATGGTATGTAAAACTTCTGCCTTGCATCCATACGCTTCCTTGTTCCATAAGCTTTGCTTCTTCTGGGGCGTATACGAATCGTATGTAGTTAGTTCTGATATGTTTCAGGAATCATTATCATGTAAAAAAAGTTTCAAACTCAACCGGCATGGCATTTTTTTTATTAATACCCATTTATACGCCAATACCCCGATACACTTTTTACGCCAATACACTTTCCACCCTGGTTGAGACTAGATTGTTGGCATGGTATGTAAAACTTCTGCCTTGCATCCATACGCTTCCTTGTTTCCGGTTCCCCTTGAAAAAACTTTTCAAGTGTGCGGAGGGGCGGAGGTGTGTCTGCTGCATTTGTTCGTAAAGTTGGGGAAAAGTGGTGTGGGATGATGGTTACTTGATGACGTATCGTTTCTCTTCAAGTTTCCGATTGATTATTATTATTATTATGAAAAGCCCACGTGACTAGAGACAATGCTTTGAGGCTGTGGCTAAAATACGGAACATGAAACTAATCACTCGAAAGAAACAAGGACCGGAACAAAAATAGGAATGGGGAACAGCCTAGTTGAGTTTAGCAAAAACTCTTCGCTTTGCTTTGATTTGGGAGCGAGGCGAGCAACTGCCAATACTTTCATTTTTTTCAGGAAAAACGTCGGCCCTTCCTCCTCCATCTTTTGATATGATTTATTTTCCCAGTGTTGGATGGTTTCTTTTGGGATTATTGTGACCTTCATGATAAAACGAAATGCTTTTTTTCTTGACCTTTAAAATAAGGTTTAAAGAGCGTATTTCTTTTAAAAGCAGAATAATTTTTTTAGCGCTTCGTTTCGCATGTAATTTCTAGGCAAATTTTGTGAAACGGAGGATCATAAGCAGGGCCCAGAAAAGTTGAAAACCTTCCTCCAGCCTGAGAGTTCATATCTTAAATCGTTAAAACCTCCCTCATTTTTGAGTGTATTAAAAGGGCTTTGCCATTAAAATAAAGTGAAATCTTCCTCAATATCTCCGGCCATGAATGATTTATTGCCAAAAGAAATCACGTGGTGATGATAATCGAAAGTTCTTCGGCATTATTGGTTTAGAAGCATTACGATTATTAGATTTCACACGTGATTCATTTTCCGTAATATTTTTAGCATCATATTATATTAGTTTATGACGTAGCTTTAGCTGAGAATATTCATGAAATTGAATTGAGGTTGATAGATAATAATCAAACTTTAGGCCAAGAAAAATGGGGAAATTTAATCATTTAAAAGTGTCCAATGATTCATTAAATCTACTTGAATAAATCCTAGAAGTTTAAGTTTAGTCACAAGCTAAGTGATGAACCTAATTTTTAATTCACGAATTTGTGCGTAGCAAAAAAGCTAGTAGACCCAAATTACCCCCACCTTACGCTGCATATTAAGGTCGTTGCAGTCGCTCGAACAAACGATCGTAATACTAGCGACCCAAAATCCCAAAAAGACCAAAAAGACCCAAAGGACTGAATGTGAACGACAAAAATTCAGTCGTTGGGGTAGCCAGGGTCGTTAAGAAGTTTATTTTCATTGTTCATATTCTGTCTTTTAGTTGAGGTCTTTTGGGTCTTCACCTTCGTCTGTTCCAACGACTCCAGCGACTTCAGTGACCTCATGTAATTCTCGTTCCGTATTTCCGTCATTGTTTCGTTCCGCGTTCCGCATTTCAATGCAGCCTGCTTTGATGCTGTCGCGAGAGCAGATTCAGCTGTAAAGATCTCTAAAGTGAAATTGTGATTGTTTCCCGTCCAGTTTAATTTCCACAACGCAGTTAGACGAAAAGCTGTTTATAAAGAGGAAGAACAACCACTAAAGATTTGATAACGGGTAAGAAATTGTCACCATGTAATACCTTTGCTTCACAGCTCAAGAATTTCGTGCATGGAGGTTCGTTAGGCCCGATTAGGCCCTTGCAGGTCCAGTGACAAATTTAACCGCAAGCGTGAACCCGAAGTTGGTCAACATGTTGATGCTTGTATTATCCCGTGAAAGAAATGATTTTTTTCTAGATAAGGGTAAATCTCCTTTCTAGGACGGAAAACTGACCACTACGAAAAACGATTGAACACTATGTTTGTAGACGCGAGCGAGGATGTACAAACAACAAGACCAGAAGTATAGTTGTAGTAACCAGCGATCAAAGTCAATGATTCTAATTTTTGTGATTTATTTTTCATTATCTTAATTAACCTACCAATTGATCGATATCCTCGATGGATAATCGTGGCATTTATTTTATAATTCATATGTATATAGGAATCAGCAATCACAGATAGGAATCACAGGAAGTTAGTGCTCTACCAGAATTTTGGAATCACATGTTTATCCCATTAATCAACAAGGAAAGCAACAACCCATCACTTGACAGCCCCATGAGAGTCCAGTCCCTCACATAATTCGCCACTTGAAAATCGCTTGGAATGAGAACCATTTGCTAAATATTTTCATCTGACACTGGTCGGAACAAATTGTCTGCTAAGATCTGGAGGGGTAGGAAGAAGGATAAAAAAGTAAACTTGAAATTAGCCATTCATAGAGATCCCACTAAGGGGCCATCAACATTGAGGTTTCATCTTTCATCAAGGCATTTGGCCGTGATTGTTGGACCCCCTCCCCCCTCTGTCATCGTGGCTTAAATAAAAATCAGCCTAAGAACGACCGATGTTGTTCTCGAGATCGCCGAGTTGTTTTAAAGGTAATGTGTCCATATATAAGGCCAGCGTATACCCAACCTGTCAACATCCATCAAATTCTCGGCAAATGATTGGTTGCTATTCAAACTGATCACATGAATAAAGAAAATTGCTGTAATGTGTGTTTGAAAAGAAGTTTTAATTGATCACATGCTTTGCTCTGGGAGGCCTATACTTGCATGGACACATTACCTTTAAGCAGAACCTATGGTCTAAACTGCCGCTTAAATTAGTCATCTTCAGATGGAACAAACAATATCTCTTTCAATTGAATCTTGTGGGTAAAATGACAAGTGCAACATACTAAAATAATAATTTGTGTTCCAAAGATCACAGGCAAGTTCTTGTCCATGCACAAAAAGCTTTCAGTTTGACCAGAGTCTGCGTCTTGAATCTTGTGATTGGATGACATTTGTTTGGTTCTATATGTATCAAGAATTAAAATTATTACTACTGCTACTTTTATTTAAGATTTAAGATATACAGTAAAACCCCTCGTATAAGAACCTGGTGGATTAAGAACCTGCAGGCTGAAATTGTCCACTTAGACTACCATTTTATAAGAACCAATCCATTGTATTAATTGTTTAAGAACCCAGGCTGACTTAAAAATTGTAGGTTCTTATACACGGGTTTTTACTGTAGTTAATCCAGTTTTCAGTTCTAAATGATAGAAACAAGTAGAACCATCTGCTGGGGGGGGGGGCATGCAAAAGAAAACTGTGTTGAGTTATCATTGCCCTATTCACAGTGGGCCTAGAAGCCCAAGTTTTGGAAATATGACTGTAATGTGATAATGGAAATTGGTGGAATAGTGATTTATGGCTAATTAGAAACGTATTAGAGAAGCATTTCTAAAAAACAAAAACTTGAAATTTTACCATATTAGGGGGGTCTAGGAGCAATATTTCATCACTTTTTTGTGAATTGAAGGAATATGATACTCAACATTAGTTCATGAGACCATTCCACTTTCAAAATGGCACAATTTCCACAACGATTTATATATCATTTGAAAGCATTTTTGCCAAACATTCCTAAACTATATACAGTCATGGCAAAAAAAAGCTGGGACATATTGTTAAAATGCTAATCTAAACAGAATTGGAATAAATTCTTTGATATTTATATTGATGTTGCTTTCTGTTATTACTCCGATTTTTCACTTGGGAGAAAGGACACTTTCAATCAAACTTTCGTTCCTAAAGTAAGTTTGCCTGTGGTACAGTATGGCTGAAAATTTTGTAGTTGGGGCGAAGGACAAAAACATTTGCATGTTTCTCGTTGTTTCTTGCTGTTTCTTTTCATTTGTTGTAGTTTCTTTATGTTTCCTTTTGTTTCTTGTTGTTTCTTGTTGTTTCTTCTCGTTTCGCAACGTTTCTTTTTGTTTTGTTTCTTTTCATTTCTTAAGCACGAAAAGATTGTTAACTTAACAAAAGACCTGTACTGTGTGTAGTATATTTTCATTGTTGTTGTATATAATTTTCCTAAAATATGAAAAAGCTGAAGCCCCCTTCCCCCTATTTCAATGTTGCCAAGTATGCTGGCCATAATTGTAGTTTTCATANCACCTAACATCAAATGCAAGACAGAAATTATATACAA
Source organism: Aurelia aurita (assembly GCA_004194415.1). NCBI lineage: Eukaryota > Metazoa > Cnidaria > Scyphozoa > Semaeostomeae > Ulmaridae > Aurelia > Aurelia aurita. Next base: position 396,917 of record REGM01000058.1, on the reverse strand, counting down.
AAAAACTACTGTACAAAGATGGGAGGGGGTGCTGCTTTGTTTACATCTGAAGCACGCCTCAAAGCCACCGAGACCGAATCCACCCCCAAGGCGCATCCGCCGTGGGCACCCTCAAAATAAGAGGGAATCACAAGACAAACACGCCCCGAGTAGAGGACCCGGCCCCAGCAGCCCAGAAACGCGCCTCAGTCAAATCTCTTTGTTGCTTTGATAAAGTTTATCGTTGCTTCCAATATTATTCTATTTGCAATTAGGGTCAGACAAAAACATTTGCATGTTTCTCGTTGTTTCTTGCTGTTTCTTTTCATTTGTTGTAGTTTCTTTATGTTTCCTTTTGTTTCTTGTTGTTTCTTGTTGTTTCTTCTCGTTTCGCAACGTTTCTTTTTGTTTTGTTTCTTTTCATTTCTTAAGCACGAAAAGATTGTTAACTTAACAAAAGACCTGTACTGTGTGTAGTATATTTTCATTGTTGTTGTATATAATTTTCCTAAAATATGAAAAAGCTGAAGCCCCCTTCCCCCTATTTCAATGTTGCCAAGTATGCTGGCCATAATTGTAGTTTTCATATGGGCAAATTATGCCATTTTTTTGATATTCCAAGAAAACTTTAAAATATGACCTGAACAAGTGCACTGGCAAAAGATAATAAAGAATGTAAAAGCTTTGAAAAGCTGAAACATTGAGCTTTTTGCTTATCTGCAACCATGCAAACATGATTGCTAAACTTCGCTTTTAGCATTTTCCCACTTCTCGGTCCACTGTGCCTTTAATTTCAAAGATATGCCAATATGAGTCGTGATACAGACAATAATTGGATTAAGGATGGGATTTTCATCATTTTAAAGTTGAACACTATCAGAATTCGGTCTTTTGCTGATTGCAATCGGCAATCCTTTTGGAAAGTGTTCTCAAAACAAGCTTCCAAGCAGAATCACTTATAGATGACTTCAGGATGGTGACATAAAAGACAGGAAAGAAATGGGACAATGGTACCAAAGGGGCAAGGAGAGTAAGTGCCCTTTACACCCATTGGTCCAGTAACCCATGGAGCATCAATAAGGACAAAGCTAGTCCATGGAGGATCACAACAAATGGGCTGTTAAAAAGCTATATGTTTTTTACTTGAAATTTGGTGATAGTATTGTGATGCAGTAGGACTTTAAGTGTTCATCCAAAGGCAAAATTTCTGCTGGAGTTCCACAGGGATCTATTTTAGGTCCCCTCTTCTTCCTTGTTTACATTAATGATCTGACAACAGACTTTAAATGCAATGTTAAGTTATTTGCCGATGATACGTCAATCTTTTCAGTTGTTCACAACCCAAATGAATGCGCTGCGAATCTGAATCATGACTTAGATCTCATCAAACGTTGGGCACATGACTGGAGGATGTCTTTCAATCCCGACCCTGCGAAGCAAGCAGTCGAAGTGACATTTTCTAAGAAAAAGACCCCCGTTGACCATCCGCCAATTTTTTTCAATGATGTAACCGTTATGAAGGTTGACGAACATAAACATCTAGGAGTTGTGCTTGATAGTCGACTTACGTTTTCTAGTCATATTCAATCTGCTATCAATAAGGCGAGACGTGGGATTGGTATGCTACGGTTTTTATCTAACTACTTGCCAAGACAGACTCTAAACGAACTTTACAAACTTTATGTTCGACCACATCTCGACTATGGTGACGTTATTTATCATATCCCGCAGAAAGTGTGTGACTTTAGCCATGAAATCACCTTACATCGCCAAATGGAAAGACTTGAATCCGTCCAGTATTCGGCTGGCTTAGCTATAACTGGGGCGTGGAAAGGTACTTCCAGAGACAAAATATACGGGGAACTTGGCTGGGAATCATTAAACGACAGAAGGTGGAGCCGGCGTCTCGTTCTTTTCTTTAAGTTCATCAATAAACTTGCTCCGGAATATACGAGATATCCTATACCGCAAATTCGCTTGTCAAATTACGCTCTTAGAGATCAGGCTGTCGTTGGGCGAATAAATGCAAGAACTGAGCGCTTTGAGTCAAGTTTCTATCCCAATTGTTTAAAGGAATGGAACAGTCTTGCTTCTGAGATCAGGGAATCACCTACAGTAAGCTCATTCAAAAATAGACTCTCTTCTCTTATCCGCCCTACCCAGAAACCTGTTTATGGAATTTATGATCCAAAAGGTATTGCTATCCTCACCCAGCTACGCGTAGGACTTAGTAAACTGA
>REGM01000058.1:344200-392054 GCA_004194415.1 Aurelia aurita | reverse complement strand
AAATGTTTTTATCAAATCGATCCGAAGTTCGAAGAATCCTTACAATCCTTTAGTTTCTAGCCTTCAAAATAAAAAGTTTTTATCAAATCGATCCGAAGTTCGAAGAAACTTTATAATCCGTATGATAACATAAATAAAGACTTCGCGACGGATTGTAGTGATACCATGGGAATTCCCCACCCCAATATTTGTAAAGACAAACCAGACGAACACGCCTTTGGAATTTATTTCGCTGTGGGACAGAGTTGCCGCTTTGTACAGGCGCGGCCCGATCTAAGTGCTCAAGTCCCTGTTGGATTTGCGAATGATTTACGAACAGGAAAACAGTTAGAAAATTGTTTGAAAGTAAATTATCAAGAAATAATTTTCATCTTGCGTCGGAAAACAAACCTCTGACACATATTCTTCGCTATTTATTTATTTAGCTTCCAAGTATAGTTGGCCGAAATGACTAATTATGTGGGCCGAATTGACCAGATCGACTTGGCCGAATCGACCAAAAAGTTGGCCGAAGTGACCATGTTGGGCGAAGTGGAGGTTGGCCGAAATGGAGGTTGGCCGAAATGACCAGCACCCTTTTAGATTGGGTGGCAGTTAACTTCAGCTGCAAAATTCCGCAGTAAGCGAATGTAGGCAGAATCATTAAGCGATATATTGTCTTTGCAGAAGTCACATCAAGATAATCCCAGAGTTTTGCCAATAACCTTAATCTGCCTGATGCACGTTTATAACATTTCTCAAAGTGTGAATTAAGACTCAATGAGCTGTCTACTTCGATGCCGAGATATTTGTAGCGGGTGGTATTCGATATGTTAGAGCCTCGGTACATGACGTTGAATGTCTCACTTTGTTTGGCTATCTTCTGCGATGTTCCAAAAAGTAGGGATTCAGTTTTTCCTTTATTCAGATTGATTATTAGAGCATTTAGGTCCAGCCAGTCTGCTATCGCATTCATATCTTCGGAAAGCTTCGACTTAATTACCTTGATATCTTTATCGGCGACATAAATCACAGTGTCGTCAGCATACTTAACAATTTTTGCACTGCTGATTACATCTGTGATATCGTTAAGAAATATTATGAATAAGAGGGGACCCAAGATTGAGCCTTGGAGCACTCCTGTTAGGACATCGTGTGCGTTGGATAGACAGTTGTCATAACTCACAACTACTGACTGGTGGAAAAGGTAATCTGCAAACCAATTAAGCTCTTTTTCACGGATTCCTTATTGGGGTATTTTCTCTATCAAATTTGAGTGAATTATCGTATGGAATGCTTTACTTAAGTCTATGAACGCTGCACCGACCAAATTCTCTTCATCCACATATTTCCGTATGTTGTCCAATAAGAGGGTTGCTGCCAACTCCGTTGAGAGCTTAGGCCTAAATCCAAATTGAAAGGCAGATAGCAACTTATTTTGTTCGAGAAATTCCATGACTTGCCGATGCACAGCCTTTTCGATGATTTTCTATAAAACAGGAAGAACCGAAATCGGCCTACGTAGTTGTTGAAACTTGAGCGGCAGCCAGACTTATGTATTGGTACAACTTTTGCAAGTTTCCAGTCTTCTGGAAAAAGGCCTGTCTGAAGTGAAAGATAATAAGGTGTGTTAGAGGAGCTGAGATGGTACGTGCAGCAACCTGAAGGATTTTACGTGTCTGAAGTGAAAGATTAATAAGGTGTGTTAGAGGAGCTGAGATGGTACGTGCAGCATCCTGGTCCCTTGAAGGATGTTAACACGAGATTATATATGTACTGTACAAAATACAATTATATTGAGTACAGATGGGACTGTTACAGGCTTATAGCCTGTACAGAATGTATGGTATGATATGCTATGAATATCTTTCAGTGCCTATTAGCACTGTTGAATGGGGTGATTTTGATCAGGAGGGTGAATTTGATCACTCGGCCCTTTACGGCTTTAGTTTATTCTGACCTTTAGGGGCCATTATGACCAAAGGACGTCCAAACTTGTACTTCTAAAAAGGAGGTGCTCACTAAACATGACATTTATTCATACCTTCTTGCATTTATACAGCTAAGAACAATTTGGATTTTGGAAGAAGACTGCTCAAGTGCTCATGCCCTAAATTTATTAGTGCCTATCTCAAAGAATAATTTTTGACCTAAAAATCCTCATTGAGTCCCTACTTGCTGATCAAAGTTATCCACCATCAGCAGGGTGTCTTTGATTGCCGCAGTTGTTCATTGCTCATTGTTCATTGCTGCAAACTAAGTGGAAAACAGCATCAAATTATTGCTTCTTATATATATTATGTTATATATTATCTACATATATTATTATGCTGACGCACAATGCTCTCCTATTCCTATTACAATTCATCATTTGATCGAAATTATGAGGAAAAACATCAAAAATTGATCAAAGCCTTGGCAGTATCTGTTATTGCCTTGATTCCATATAAAATCATAACGTGTTGTAAACTCTCACGATGTATTGAAAAAACTTAGTTCTGCAAATTTCTTTCAATGGGAACTGCTGTGCTAAAATTCACATCCAGCAAGTAGCTATGTGTAACAGAGACAACATAATTTCTATCTCTGGGACACTGCAGGATCTTCTGTGACACTGTGTGATTAATTTTGACTGCTGTTTCCGAATAATTTAACATTTTGCAATGTCTGAACAATGAATTCAATCAACATTGATATGTCTTTTGATCAGCATTAGTACCAAATCACTTTTGCAAATTTCTTCTGTAACACTTTGTGACCTGAGGAAATGGAAGTTGCACTATCTTTGCATGTTTATATCTTGATATGCCCTGTTAGATTTGATGATGATGCCTTGCCTTATAAAACTCAGCATATGCATCATATCTTTAAAAAGGATTACACAAATTGGTTAATGCATCTTTCGTTTGATTTAATGGCTTGAAAGGAATTTCAGGTACTTTTTCTATAGTTGTTCATTGGTGAACTTTGATATTTTGATTATTTTCAGAATTACAGCGTTTTTCTATGTTCAAACCAATTTTGAGGTTGTGACATCATCAATTTGCTATATCGTAAACCAGAAAAGCTACAGATTTCTGCTTACTTCCATATCATAGACCTTCATAAACTAAGGTTTTCTTGAAGATTGTGCCATTTTTCCTCTATTGATTTAGGATTTACGAATGATTTTAATTTGTTTCAAAGCTTGTCGTAAATTCAATCAATAGAAAGAAAAACGCTTTTATTCTTAAAAAATAATAATCAAGATATCAAGGATTGCCAATGAATTTTGGTCATCTGAAAGGGGAATGGCTCCTGATTTTATTATGAATTCAGATTTTTCATCAACTGTTTCATATTCAGATCATAGACAGCTGCACATGACATAACTCAACTAGCTCCCCCTGAGCAAAACAATATTTTCTAATGAAACAATGACTCACAAATTTAAAGTCCGCATCCCAGAAAAATTGGACTTGACATTTGGAATCAAGAGGATTTGGGCTATGAGATGATACTTAATTAATTCTGAAATTAACACCCCAGTTATACCTAAATTTAAAAACTAAGCTGAAAGAGCAAATACTGCCTCACTCGTCTAGAATTTCCAACGGGCAAACCGTGTCCTCACGCTCCTGGACCCACCCCTTATATGCTGTAAATAAAGAATTAGAAATGTAATTCAATAAACGCCATATCTCAACTCACTCTGAGAATTGTGATTTGATACATGTGCAATAAGATTTGATGCACATGTTATTTGTGCTCTCCTGCCTGCTACTGCCTCCTTAGGCAAATATAGTATTGTCAAAATCAATTTTATATGCAAATGTGTTATACAGTCAACAAACCGTTACAGTACTCAATAAATTATTGCATTCTTTTCGTTCAACAGGTTGAAAAATGTCCAGTCTTACATTTGGTCCAGGATGGTAAGCTTTTCAAATGATTTGCTGAATACAGGGTGTTCCAATAGAATATCAGTTACTGCAAAGGAAGCTCATCTCTATAATGTTGAATTCACTTTAGGTATTCTAAAAATAGAAAGCACCTTAAATGGTGATACCTTTGCCATTCTACAATACCTGCCAAAAGTCCTTGGAGCACTTAGGCCATTTCTTGATAATGACACACTTTTCCGCAATTCTATCCATAGAGATTAGTTGAGGCACCCTCTCCCCCCAAATAACGTTGATTTGCAAGGTTGTTGTCTTAGCATTCCATCAGAGTCGCGAATTGTCCTGTCATCCTCATTTTATCGCCACAGAACAACATTGTTCTAAGGGGAGAGGGGAAATCGCAAAACAAGGCAAATTAGCTGAGGTGTTCCAAGACTTTTGGCAGGCATTGTAGCTCAAATATCGCAAGTGAAAATCTCCATGGAGACTGTTTAAAGGCTGTACTTTTTCAGGACATCATATTTAGTATGGATCCCTTTATAGAGCTCTAGAAAGACGAAAATCTACTAAATGGGAAGGTTTCTTTCATCTGCAAAATGTGAGTCTTGTACTAAGTCAAGATTACTATGACATTGTTAGATTTAGCTGCCGTTTTCTGTGACAGAGAAAACAGATTGCGAATTGTTCAATTAAAACACTTCTAATTTCCTTATCAACTTAAATTGATTCCGAAATCATCTTTTTAACGTAGACTTAAACATTCTGTGATAAATCAAATCTTAGAAAGTCTTTTTCCTGAAGAAGCAATTCAACCCTTCTGGTTTCAATTTGAAAACATTAGAAACGATTGTATTGGGCAAAGCCAATTGATACTGAACCAATATTGCAACAGGGAGGGGGATGCATTAATTACAGTTGCGGGAATTTCTGTTTAGGTTCCTTGTTTATTCTTTCAAGACACTGCAATATCCAGCTACTATTTGCAATATACAGCTACTATTACCATCTTTACCCCTTTATAGGCTGCGTGCATTGTCAGGTGGAGACAATGCGGAGGCTCAAAGTAAGCCTCCAGGTATGAAGCGCTTCAAGCTTGCCGAGTTTCGTTATGGCAGAGAAGAGATGTTAGCGCTCTTTGTGGACAATGCAAAATTGCCCAAGGAATTGAAGGACTTTGGTGATATCATCTTACAAGAGACGCCATCTGAGCCGCTTTCGTTCATCCCGTTGACTGAGGAGGAAGAGGTATAGTTATTTACTTAACTTATCAACCAACCTAGAAGCTTTTTCGTTAACAAGGAACGTTGTTTATCTGTTAATTGGTTTTGCATCCTTCAGAGGGCTTCCAGTGGACACTATTCTCATTCTTTAAAAAATAAATTGGTCTACAGGAGCACCTATATGCATTTTCACTTTATGCTAAGCAGTTGTTTATATGGCCACTAAATGCGAATAGTCAAATGTTGAATTAACTATACAGCAGTGAGCACATTAGCTTATGTTCGTTGATTGTCTAAATCTCGGGTAAACAGCCTTAAAGAACGTCTGAAGACTTATTACGAGTTTTTATAAGAACTGGCTAAAGGTTTTCCATATTTCAACGAACGTTACAGAGAGCTAAGGGGCTCGAAAGTTCTGAATTTTTGTGCATGCATGTGTATTTTGTGCCCTGTCTAGTAGCACTGTCTAGAAACACGGAAACCGACTTGCGTGTTCTTCTTTTCAAAACGTCAAATGGACAGAAGTCTATTTCATTTCGTGGGCCTAAGCTATGGAACAAATTAAGCTTGGCTGTGAAACATGCACCCTCTCTTCCTACCTTCGAAACGAGGCTAAAAGAGACATTGTAGAGGGTTTGATCTCACTTTTCTTTTGAACTAGTTTCGTTTGATTTTGTTATGAGCATTTTGTAGATATTTTTTGCTATTTAAGTTAGCTAACAAAATTTGTAAATTAGGTTTTTACATTGTATAGTCTCTTTGTCTCTTTGCACGCCCCCTGTAAAGCAGTGTCTATAGAGCTTTCTGTTTTACCTAAAACTGGTATGTGTTTGAAATACTCCATCGTGGAGAACATGTACAAATTCGCCTGCTTGAAAACTCTGGAATAAATGTTTCTCCTTTCACAGAGATGTCAAGTTGCTGGTGTGAACAGTGCTGTAGTCTTACGGATGTCTGGGAGAGGTGCTCCTCCTGTAAGAGGAAGAGGAGCAATACGGGGGGCAAGAGGTGAGGCTTTCCGTGATTAAGTTGAACAGAATACCCCATGAAATATGTGGTAACGAATCAACTTCTGTAAGGAGGTTGCTATGATATGGTGTCAACCCACAACTGTTTACCCATTGTGTCATTACCACGTGAAATGAAATTTGAAGGAACAAATATTGTTTGAAAATGATTTGATATGTTTTACTTGACAATAAATGTTTCTACGGGTTGAGTCAAACAGTACTGCTCCCTGTATATCAAAGCAACAGTATTGAAAAATGTCTTGTTTCATAGCCAATATGTTCAATTAGATTTAGAAATTTACCAGGCTGTAATTGAACATTCCTTCCCGTGGCTTTGGGAGATTTTCTGCATGCAGAAAGCCCCTTTCTAAAAACCTGCAAAAACGAGTGAAAACGGCAATCAAAATTTTGTCGGTTTTCCTTCCTAACAAGAATGACAATTGCATGTATTAGCACATGTTATCCTCTTGGGAGAATAGAATCCCCCTGAATAATTTTCTTATACTCGTGGGTAAGACTTTTTCATCCTCTCAAGAGGAAAACACTTGCCAAAGTATATGCAAGTCATTGCTGCAAGACAGAAATTGTAGGGGAATTTGATCGGTGATTTTAGGCCACTGTTGAAGGTTCTTCGAAGGGGCCTTCTCGAGAAGCTCCCTCGTATTTTCGGAAGAGAGTGGCCGATTTCAGCCAGGAAAACTCCTAAAAGTAATTTAATATTTCGTCTACTCAACAAGATAATAACAAATATTGTTGCTGTGATATTCAGGGGACAGAAGCCTTTCAAACGCCGCCGTGCGTTTTTTTCTGACTCCGGTGTTCAAAACGTGCGGTATAAGCAGAACTTTTCGTATGATGTTTCGAAAATGATTAGAATCATGTTTTGGTGCCAAATAAAAGGGTGTGCATTTAGCAGTGTTTAATAACGAAGTCAAACGGACCAACATTTTGTCTTACAAGCTAAATTTCAAATATTTATCAAGCAAAGTTGGCTCATTCGACGATAGATTTAGATGAATATCCCATGATATACCAAACACGGTTTATTGTCAGCAAAGATAAATATTGTTTAAATTCCATAGATTTCTTGGCTTTTATTGTGTTTCTGCGAAAGGTTTAATCCACAAATCATTTGCGAAGAAAAACGTCTTTAATGACATACTCTGGTGTTTGCAAGTGAGCTGTCAATGGTGGATAAACTAGTAAATGTGCCTGATGGAAATCTGTTTTGCTGGTTTTTAATCGATATCCTCTGACTCCTACTCGTTCTTCTAGGACGTGGGCGAGGCGAAGGTCAACCAGGCTATTATCGTAGCCTTTCTAATGAAGATGGTGGTTTTAATAATGCGAGGGAACCGTATGCAAGGCGACCATGGGCTGAAGGGTACGTACATGTTTTATTCTACCGAAGATGTTGTCTATCGCCATCTATATCAAAAGGGTAGACAATAACGCTAAAGATGGTGGCTCCAAAGACTCTGTTGTGTTTTGCTGCGAAGCATGCTGGTAAAAAGCCCCCTGGCGACCACCTAACGACGTAAACATTTTAGTATGCCGTTTCGCCTAGCTAGCGCAAAATGGCTCGAAAGGAAACCTTTCCAAAGCAGAAAAAGTAAAATTTTGATTCGAATTGAAGTTTCAATTAAAGATCCGCGTTCGAATTACAAAATTATCCTATTTGTTTACATTGATTCCTTGTTCCGAATTTTACCACAGCTAGCTAGTCGAAACAGCAGACCAAACATTTTATGCCGTTAGGTGGTCGTCAGGGAGATTTTTACCAGCATGCTTTGCACAGCCGCCATCTTTAGCGTTATTGTCTATTGCAGGAAGATTTTACTTGGCGAATTTTTTATTTGCAATCGGCTTCCTTGCAACGTAGTCTAATTACAGCCAAAATCGAATCTGAAAGCAGTCTAAATCGATGGGAAAATACCAATTCTCTGCGCAGATTTTTTAGTGTCGATAATGATAATTTTCTTTTTTTCAGATCCAGAGGTGGAAGTGCAGATCGAGGCGCTGGAAGAGGTGATCCGTCGCCTGGTGGGTATATAGTTCAATACTTAATACTTCTGGCATTGCATCTTTTTTCGCTGTCTAAATTTCTCCTCACTTTCTGTCGTTCTTTCTGTAAGAATTTAGCTGGATTTGTTGGCTGGCCTTTCTGCAATGTGCAAGAGTCATGTGGCGCCATGGTTTGCAGATTGCTTGAAGACTTTAAATCACTTTCATTTTATGATTATATGATTGTTTACAATGGTTTCATTCCAGAGCCTAAAACGTCAAGTCCTGAACAAAATAATATTAATGATCAAAATTATGCAAATGTCTGGGCTTCAAGATCATCACGGCTAACGGTGGGCCGTTAAGTGTGTATTGTATTAGTTATATTGTATTCAATACTAAATTTGCTTTCAAACTTGCATCCATAGGTCGAGGGGGCTTTGAGCCGCGAGTACGGATACCGAGTGATAGAGCAGGGTCAGCGGAAAAAGAGCCGTGGCGGCCAGGGCAAGAAGAAGATGATGGTGGCGGCTGGAGGATATCAGGACAGAGAACGTGGCGCAAAGGATCAGCAGGTATGTATAAATTCCTAAACTGTTTATAATTTAAAATTTTAAAATTTCTATAAATTCTTTTTTCACAAATAATGCATCCAAGCATTCTGCAGTGTTATACCACACTGCTTGGTTATCCGAAAAATGTCAGCTTTTTTAGAAATCAACAAACCTTGATTATGTTACTCTTGATAGGTTTTGTTCACAGTTATCTTTACTGTCCCTTTTCTTCATTTGTGCCATAGTGCTGAATTGATTAAGAATTTTGCATATTCTAGAAATGGCTTGAATTTGTGGAAATGTTTTGTATTTACAAGGGTATTCCGAATTTGCAGGATATGCATATGTCACATAGGTTCTCGATAACTCAACTTTCATATGGTTTCGCAAAATAATTGTTTCTTTGCTAAAGTGTGATGTTGTACAAAATACTATAAAACTACTCAATGAAATTATCACATGAAAGTTCGAGTTTGATATGATAGCAGACCTCTATGAAGGACCTATGCAACCAAGCAAAAGGCTGGTACCGCATAAAAGATGGGTTCGATAATCACCTCTTGTGATTTTAGCGGGTGTTCCAAAGACATGTATCGGCGTTTACCGAAATGTGCAATCATAAATAATGCACCTGTTTCAATAAACCACCAATTGTTTTGTAGCAAAAAGGCTGAATTAGACGTAGAAATTTATTTCACTAAGATCGGTGATACCGTTTAGAGCTATGGGCTATTTTGCTTGGTAGTTGGTTTAAGCATACTCCAAAAAGGACTATCAATTTGGATATCATTTTGCTTAAGTTTCAGTTATAAAATAATTACTGAACATGATAGGGAGCAAAGCAAATCAGAAATATGTCTCTTACATGTTATAGTACCGGGTGTCCCAAAAAAATACTCCTGTTTGAAAAATCATCAAAATTTGATTACATGGCCGATCTTTAAATTTCTTTTTTGGCAAGTAGATCAAAGACAAAATTATTTTCCCAGGTATAGCTAATTTTGTAATTGGTTTTGAAATTAGCACATTTATCTCTTTTTAGAGCTGCCTGGTTTTGAAACATACTGCAAAAAGCACTGATAATTACCAGACTAATTTCTTCTTGTATATTGAGCTTCTAGTGTGGTCTTAAATGTCTGAAAGAAGCCCTAACTATCATTGTAGACTTAAAGGATAATGAAAAATCTCAAAATAATTGCTCTCAGGCAAATTTACGATGTTGCTTTTAAAGAGTATATCTCAGAATAAGGTTTTTCAAGCTATAATTTTATCCCCTTTAAGTAATGAAAACAAACATTTTATCATCTTTAAATTTATTTAGATCATTGACAAAAAAGATCAAAAAGAAAATTTTATGATAGGTTTGATAGTCGAGTTTTAGTGATTAACGGGAGTACTTTTTGGGACACCCGGTATATGAGTTGCTTATTTATGTTTCTAAGAAGATATTGATGCAATTTTTGTCGTTATAAAGCTCACTATAGAACGAAATTTGATTGTACTGTCTAGTTTGTTTCAAGACTTTTCAAAAACATCATATGTTCTACAAATCTAGAATGTATAACCGATTTTAATGAAAAAATTCTGCATCTAAGTCGGCTTTCTACTGCAAATTGATTTGTGGTTGATTGAGATTGGTCCATACGTCATGATTGTACATTTATGGCAAACGCCGCGCCGATGCATCATTTTGGGACACTCAGTATGTTATGCTTCAGAATGAGATAGCTCTTAAAAACACACATTAACACTAATTAATGTCACTTGCAGAATATTCAATACGTCTAAACTCGATAATGTCCTCAACAGAAACACAAATCGATTTCTAGAAGAGTAACATTTTCGGATTTCAAGGATTATTTTCAAGAAGTTGCATTTTTGTCACCCTGTAATACCAAGCCTTGCATATAAATGACTGTTCCCAGCGGGCAATTCCTTCAATGCTGACCTTTTTAAGATGCATGTGGCGACATATTATGCCAAGGGGGGGCGGGAATTTGAACTTAGAATGTGGATTGTACAGCGACGTGCATTTTGTGAGGGAGAATTTTTCCCAAACAATTCCGGGATTATGGGTACCGTTCTCAGACATTTTGCAGAAAAATCTTTTCAGGCAGTATGGCACGTCCCTGACAAATGATAGGTCAAAGTACCCTCCCCCCTTCAAGTATCGTGCTCTGAAAAGGTTGCTGAAGGGAAACTGATCTGATCGTCTTGTCTTTTCAGACGCTTCTCGGAATTGGCGGTCGGATCATAGCAAGGAAAAGGAAGAAGGTGGTGATCCTGCCATTGCTAGAAAATCTTGGAACAGATCAAACAGTGAAAAAGAAGAGGGTGGGAATTATTGGAGACCTGCATCGTCATCAGGTAACAGTGGTCTTCCCGAATGGTGTGATGATGACGATGATCAAGATCTTGGCACATTCGACTCCTCAGGACAGTTTAAATCTTTGCGGGTAAGTCAGTGTTACGATCACTTCAATCACCCTTAGATCTTGACTGTTCCTGCGTCGCTAAAAATCATATGCCTCTAGTTTTTCAAAAGGATAGTGCAATGCTCATTGCATCTTTGTTTTGACTACATGCCTTAAAAAGAACGTCATGTACTTTACTGTAATTTTCTATCGTGTGGAAATCTTGAACTGTAATTCTATCCTGTGGATGTCTTGATTATATTCAAGATTACAGCATATTACTTTTCATTAAAAGAATTCATAGCCGTCCTAACTTTTAAATTAACGGAGGAAGAATGATAGGAAGAATGTTGTAGGAAATCCTAATTTATAGAAATTTACGATTCGTAAACACAAGTCTGTGTTGTTTTTCTTACACACTGATTTTTAAAGATTTGAGGCCTTTGTTGTTGCACCATGGTTCTGTGCAGTAATAAATTGAGAAATATCCCTTGAAACTGGGGAACCATATCTATGGATCTGACTTGTAGAAGCCTATCTGTGTCATTTGTTATGTAAGCAGATATCTTGCAGCTTTTAAATCTTTAGATAAGATGATGTGATACTGTACGTACGAACGGTTTTTATGTTTTACCTTTGCATGAATCATTATACTGAATTAAAAGCACAAACAAGTAAAATATATTCAAGGTGATCGTAACAAGTAAGTATTTAATTTGCAATTTTTTAGGACCAGAAGGATACTGGCCAAGATTACAGCAAGGTACGCTTTATACTCCATTTGTTAAATATCTTTCCACTTTATGACAGACGTTCTGTGAGTCTTTACCTTATGCTGAGCAAATGTTGCTTGTCCCTTTTCAGTGACAATTCACGAAGATGCAATCGAAACATTTTCTTTTAATTACTAATGTGTGGTAAATTGCACTGCAGAGTTTTGCTAAAAGTTTCCCTCTCAATATCTTCAATATCGAATTCTTATAGCATAAATTGTTCGAGAACGATTTTACAGAAATACCAAAAAGCTAAATTGGGTAAATTCTGTCGATCACGTCACTTCTGTCACTTCTGTCCATTAGCAAACCTTGGGGCTTTGTTTTGTATGAATATTCTTTGTTTTTTGTAAAACACCATCAGACCCAAAACACATTGTTTTAAAATGTCAATCTCTCTCCTGAATTGAATAATACCCTTTACAATCTCTTTCCTTAATTATGCCAAGGTTAACTTCACATTTAGCAAGAATACAGCTTTGCCCAAAGGAGTGAATTGCCAGGCAAAAGCTACTTGAAAAAGCCTGGTTTTGAGCCATGTAATTCAAATGGTTTTGTAATTCCTGCTGGCCGGCAGTATTTTCGGCTTTTACATTCGTATGCTAATGTTACTTGATTCGCTGCATCACTTAAACCGCATCACGTGTCACACAGTTGACAAGACATCGATCTGACGATTTTAAAGTTTGGTTTTGAAGCATGCTTCAAATCTGTAGCTCTCAAAACATCTCACCAAAACAATGTTGTTAAAATCAATTTCGCCCTTCCTGTAATAACAAAAAAAGAAAATATCCTACTCGAAGTTATGTGGAATTCAAATATTTAATTTTTTTTGCGGATTCCAGTGGATTTTCGTGTAGAAATATTTTCTTTTCTAGAATGCAGATGCGACAGACTCACGATTCTCTCGGCAAGAAAGTGATCCGGTGAGTGCTTGAAATTTGAGCTGTTGAATACTTTGGAATCATGCTATTAGTTTCTTCTTCATTTCATTCCAACGAAAATAACTTTATTTATTATCTACAAAAAGTACTCAAGTTCGTAGGTAGTGGTAAGGTCAGTCTAGCAAGTACTATTGTAAACCTTCGAAAGGAAGAACCTAGTTGTAATTCTCTAGCTGTAATGTGTTTTACACGACGCTGTACATATTGCTTTTGTGAAGGTTGACAAGTTACCAACATGGGTCTAAAATCTTTAAGAAATTGACTCTTTGGCTTGACTTGGCTTGAACGAACTCTTTAGGTACTCTGCTGTAATTTTAATTCGGTTCTAGTTACACCGATCACCTCAAAATGATACCTAGAGTGTTTCTTTTCGTGAAAAGATCTTAAGCAAAGTTTCGAAAAACAATTAAAATCATAGTAACTTCTAAATTAATACAGGAGTAAATAGTAGGAATTTTTAAAGAACCATGGTTTATGATGTTCTACAATATGATGGTAAGCAGGAGCCTGTCACTTTTCTGGTTTACAATTGCAATTTGATGATGGTCATAAACTCAGACATATCGAAATATAAGAACACTGTGATTTAAAGATACTCAAGATATCTGTAGTCCGCGTAGTAGATTATAGCAAAGTACCTAAAGTTCCTTTCAATGCATTCAATCCAAAGAAAGATGTAATAGCCATTTGCACCACCATTTTTTAAAGATTTGATACCTATGCTAAAGGTACCCTGCTTAAATCATTGATACTGACAAAGGGCGAGGAAGAATCTCTCTCCGCTTTACCGCTTAAAAGAATAGATCAATAGGGGAGAAGTCTTTTCCAGAAATGGTTCCGTGCAGACGAAGGAATTTCTTGTGAATTCTTGCAAAATAGACCATTTCTTTAGTAATGATTAACTAAAAGTGGGTCTGTATTTGATTGTTTTGTCTATCGACAGAAACGTAGTGGCTGCTCAATTCCAATCGATGCAGTGTTCTATGATAGTCCATGTGTTAAATTTATATGACCTTATTTTTTTTGTGTCACATTCCAGGATGTGTTTGACGCGGCTACGGACAAAGGCTCTGAAGACTGGGATACAATGGAAGAAGCTACAAAGAAGCCAGATGGAAAAACAAATAGATCGTCAGAAATGAACGATAAAAGTAGAATAAATGTAAACAGAGACTGGGACAGTGGACCTCCAAGAGGCCTTTCGAAAGTACCAGATCGAGGACCTAAAGAGCGAAATCGCATGTCACCAAGGGAGGCTGGCCAGGGTCCTAATAATGGATCTGACCAACGTGAACAAATCCAGAGAGGGGACAAAGCATCGAAGGCTTCACCTTTGCCAGAATCCGAAGATTCAAAGTCTGTCCCTATTTCTGTATCAGAACTAGAAAAACAATTACTGTCTGGAAATGCCAGTGGCACCAAATCTGTAAATACTGTGAATTCAAATAATATAGACGATTTAACAATAGATGACGTAAAGTCGGTTGCGCATGGTATGCGCAAAATATTGGCAGAGAGCCATATGGCAAGGAATTCACCACAAGGGAACGATGATGAAGAAGCTGATCTTGACATGGATCATATTAAAAACCTGATTGACAAGCTAGATGACGAGGTAATTTGTAGATTCTACCGGGTGTGCCAAAAATTTGACAGGCCACAATAATTGTACACAAGGCCGATTTTGACGATTGATGATTTAATCTTTAGTCAAAATCCCAAATGATATTTGGCGATTATTTGTTGATTTTTCGGCGGCCTACTTCCCGAGCACTAAGCGGTCCCTTAAAAATCAATGGCTTGGAAACAGCCTAAATCGATCGAAAAACATCGATCAAATTTCGTAAAGGGAGAACTAAAAAAGACGAACAGAAAACAATTGTTTTTATCAACGCAAAGTCTTTATTGAAATTATCGAAAGCAAAGGTTTGTGAATTAATAAAAGCAACACTAAAGATTGCGCAGGGATCGAGCGACTGCTCATTCAACTGATCATAACTAGTCAACTTGGTCAACATCTTATTTCCCAATTCGTTTCCAAGAGTTTCCCTATTGTCTTGTCTAGCTAAGCCTCTTGATCGTTGTTTTTTTATCCATTTAGGCTGTTTCCAGACTAATACCCCATTCACACTTGCAAGTTAAATCAGCTTAAACTAAACCAGATTATCAAATGCTGCATTCTAATTGGTCAATTCAATAAATCGAATGCATTTGATTGGTTGAAATTGAACCTGGCACAAAAATCGAAAACAAACTTGCCTAGTATAATTTCGGATTTCGACTGGATATTATATCATCAATCCTCAAAATCGGCTTGTGTACGCTTTTTTGTGGCCTGTCAAAAGTGGATAATTTTTGGCACACCTGGTATTTCCTTCTGAAGAATTATACATCATACTTTGTTTATCTTTTTAAGTCTTCTATGGGTATGTTTTCTGGTAACTCAGTTTTATTTGAATTGTGAAGAACACTTTATTTTTGAAAAATCTTGTGAAAAATCTTTTCCGAATTTTCTGATCAATGTTGAAAACTGTTTGCCATACTCATTTTGGTGATTTTAGGGAATGAAGAACGGCAGCATTTTTTGACATAGTTATAAATGATTATCCCATTTTTAATAAAAGTTTTATAGGGTTTGTTGCAAAATGTTGTGTGTCGTTTACGTAAGCGATAGCTAATTGACAACAAATTAAATGTCAATGGTTTTCTTTTTTGGTTTCTTTTGCGAGCCGCAAGTTAAAGGTTTGTTTGTTCATTTGGTTGAAAATAGCAAACCGTTTGTGATCTAGGATTGTCGATCATTTATGTGTGTGTATTTGCTTGAATGTTTCGGTGGCATACATTTTGCATATATTTCAATGCCTTAATTATGTGCATCTGTGCCATCACATCTGGAGCCAAACCTAGCTGTAATTTATTCTAAAATATTCCAAAAACAACGATAAATACAAATTTTCGTCGAGTCCACGCTTTCCTGTTCACGCCTTTCCTTGTTCTTGTTTTCGATAATTCTTTTTTACTTATGATTTAATCCAAATCTTTAGAATGATGACCCATTTGATACTGCACAAATAACACAAGATGTTGGCAACCGCAATATTGATGATCCAAGTATCGTGTTTGCCAAGAAAGCAGAACCTGGTGTTCTTATCAAGGGAATGCAAGACTGGATATACAGAGACCCGCAAGGAGAAATCCAAGGTAAGACTGCTAAGTTTTAGTGCAGCGTAACAGATATTTTGGACAAGTTTTTATTACCTCGCATATCAATGATTTTACTATAGTTTTATGTAATATTTTCCTTTTTAACTTTTTAAAGTTAGGTTTTAACTTTACTTTGACAGTGGGCCCTGTTGTAAAGAATTGTTTTCTTTGTAGATAAATTATTGTAGGCTACCCATTTTAAATATTTCCTATTATTATATTAGTAATATTCCAGGAACAAGTAGAATTGAAGAACCCTTTTTCAACAAAATGTATTTTCCAATTGAGCTTCGCGTGCCTTTAAAAGTTACCTGCGTTTGACTTACCAGGAACACTCATGCAGTGGCTTGATTGGCGAGGTTGACATTGTGACTCATATTCCTCATGTTAATTTATCCTTTGCTATTCTCTGATTTTTCACTCAGTTAATTCTAAGGTTACAAGAAATCTCGGACAGACTCCTTATTCAAACATCCCAAGCAATTTTCGAAAATTTTAATTTAACAGAAGCCTAGAAAGACGAGATTCCCTGTACGAAACCTGAATTAGTTTGGCAAAAAAATCTATTTTAATTCTTAAAATTTAAAAGATGAATAAATGATTGATGCGTTCACATCTGTCAAGCGATACTCTGACTGATAGCGTCGCAGTTACAAGCTTTTACCTTGGTGTGCCTCAGCTTAATAGGTTCAGCATTAGTTGTTTTGATCCACATTCCTTGAGTGTTATTAGAACTCGTTGAGATGAGACTTTTTGAAAATTGTTTTCAGGTCTAAAAGTTGGAGGGCTAATATATCGGAAACTATTTCTAAATTGATAACGAATCCAAAGGTTATTTTTAGTGAGAAGTTCGAATTTCTTTTAGGAGCTTAAAGTTTCTCTCTTAGAAAACACTTTTTCTCTTTTTTAAGAAATAGGCGTTTTACTTTATAGTTTCTGTTCATAATTTGAGTAAAATTTTTCTGGATTCCGCAGTTTCATACGGTTTTCTCATGATATTTATCCTGCCTTTATCCTTCAGGCCCGTTTTCGTGCGAGGAAATGCTTCAGTGGTTCAAAGCTGGATACTTTACAATGGGTTTGCTGGTCAGACGCGTATGTGATGAAATATTTCTGCCACTTGGTAAGACATCTCGTTTTCCATGTCTGCAAATATTAGGACCACAGGACTGAAAAACATTAATGATTGATCAACCCGACTGAAATCGGAAAATCATATGAACCGTTAACTTTAAGCGCAATTTTAATTCTGGTTTACTTTCATATTGCGATAGTTTTCGCATTATGGTAATTTATGATAATTTATTATGATTAATGAAATTATGCTAATTTACGATCTCACTTCCTGTGATCAAGTACAAAAAGAGAAGGTGTAATATTTGGACATAGCTTCGAAGATAGTGAATTTTTGCTCTTTGTTTTTTTTATATTCAATGTAAAAAATTTATAAAGACGAATTACCTAAGACACTACTTACGAACTAATTTACAACGCTACAAGGACGATACCCGGAGGAGCAAAAGATCATGACTACCCCGAGTCCATTACACAAAGAACATACAACTAAATTACAACTAGATATACGACTACAAAAAGCTACACACAAACGATTTTTACTGATAAATACTAGAGCCGGTTTCACATTGGATGTCGGGCTAACACAAGCGATAATGTTAAACAACAAGACCCCAGCCGAGAGAACAACAACGACAACCGCCGTCACTGCTCCCCGTCCAGAGTGTCCTCATTGCTCAAGACACTGTGCCCATTTTAACAGGTCAGGGTCATTTTCAATGTTGTTGCTCTTTGTTGTCCCATTTGAATATGTTTCTAAACGTTTCCATACCTCCATCTTTTGTTTGTAGGAGACCTAATCAAGTTATGGAACAGGGTACCGTTTCTACCCGGACGAGAACCTCCCTCTGTCACCGTAAGTATTGCAAATTTTGAGTTGAAAGCATGAACTCAAACTGTATTATTATCTGAGGTGTTGATGCTTCAGATCCATATTGCTCTGAGTTTGTTTGAACTTAGGGGACGACTGCACTTTAGCGGACCAGATTTATGTCATATCTCTCAGGAACGAATTTGACCAAATACCCTACTAAACTAACCCCAACTAAATCCTACCTTACCCTAACTAAACCCTAACTAACCCTAACTGACCCTAGCTAACCCTAACTTAAACCTTAACTAACCCTAACTTTGATTGAACTTACAAAATACTAGTTTTGATTGAACTTACAAAAATGTCTATTTTGACATCCTTAACCAACTGCCTAGTTGGCAAAAACTTATGACATCAAAAGGTCATCAACAAAAGTATAACCCTTGAAAAGGATGATTAGTGTTAAAAAGAATGATTAATGTAACTTTTACTTTGAGGATTGTTGACGAAAAAGCGTCCGTATAAATTAGATGTTTTTTCTCAGTCACAGGTTTATGCTGCCCAACTTGCTCGCAGACAACAACAAGAGCAATACATTTTGGCACAACAACAAAGGAAAATGCAACAACAACAGCAGCATCAACAACAGCATCAACAAATACAACAGCAGCAACAGCAACATGAACTTAGATTACTTCAACAGATGCAGGTAATTTTATGTTGAATATCCTTTGGACAGAAAAACGCAGTTAAAATTTGTGCCTGAAAGTCGATATTTTAGGGTCATAAAGGGGAAGTTCGACGTGATGGTAGAAAGTTAAAGGTTTGCCGAAATAAAAGCAGTCTGAGCAATCTACCGATCCCAAGTAATTTACCGCACCTGAAACCTTCGATCCTTTGTGCTCAATAGATCGTTGGTTGATCGCTGCCTATATAGCAATGAATCTCCAATCCAAATTTCTGTCATGTTATTGAACGTCAAGTAAAAATTCTTCAAATTCAAATTCAAATTTTTTACTAGTCGCTATTTCTTATCTTGAGGAGCATGTGACTTAAGTCCTCATTTTTTTCATAAACTGGAGATTAGTGGATAGCTGCTCATCGTTAACTTTATCTAAAATAAGCAGTTGCGAGTTAAAGAGTTGTGAGGGTTATCGCAGCCACATAATTCGGCAAACCTGTTACGTTTCATGACTCACACAGTGCAATACAGTAGGAACCCGTAAATAGGAAACTCTTAACTCATATAAGAAACTTGGATACTAAATTTATGAAAAGACAACAACAAAACGATCGTTTCTTGTTTTTAGACAATAGGATGAAATTCAAAGCAATTTTTCTTAGTTGCGGGTACTAAGAAATATGACTTACTGTGTCATTATTTTTCATGCTGTTAGTAATTCCTTCTCGATTTTCGGAGAGGGGGCCACATGAAACGTATTAATACATTCTTGGGACATCACGTTGAAATAGCATTAAGGCGAAAGTTGATCTTATTACTAGAAACTTGACTGCTAGGGGATACCAGTTGGCCTTAATTCTCTTCAAGGAACAACAGCAAATGAAAGATATGCAACAAAGGCCGCACAACCTGAATGTTGCACAAGAAGTTTCTATATGGGGAGACAGCCCTGCACCATCTCCAAGTGAGTTATTTCGAATTCAATTAACTTCAATAAACTTAAAAATCTTTTTCTGCGAGAATATCTCTTTGGCTGAGGATTTAAAATCGGTTCTTGTTGGTTGGTTACGATGTATTCTGTTTCATAACATCGAACTTTTGATATATTTTGAGAAATTAATCACCCTTCATTTTAGAGGCATTGAGTGGTACAGGTTGATTATTGTGTTAAGAAACGTAATCCGTGTGCTAAATTTAGTGTGCCTTTAGGTTTCAACAGTACTCAGTTTACGTTCTCAGCTCTTGTCCTTTGCCCGCCCGTCTCTGTGCTATATTATCACAAAATGGTTCGTAGTTGCATGTTTTAATTGGTAAAAGTGGTGCTAAAATTATGCAAGGATCAAACGACCGCGCTTGTGCAACGGATCATAACCAATCCACTTCTTAATTCCCAGGTCGTTTCACAAAGTTTTCTCATTGTCTTGTCCACATTGGTCTTTGCAAAAATTGATCAATCTTTTCAATCGATTTATGCTGTTTCCCGACCAAGAATTTTTGTGTAATCGCTTATTACGCTAGAAGTACGCGGCCGAAAAATCAACAAAAAATTCCGAGTATTATTTGGGATTTAGACTGAAAATTAAATCATCATTCTTCAAAGATGGGCTAATGTACGAGTGATCGTCACCTGTCAAAAATGGGTATATTTTTGGTACACCCGGTAGAATTAATAGTGATAGCCCTCAACGAAAAATATTGTATGCCTTAGAGTTGTGTGAAAATAGAAAACAAGCTCGAGGAACCACTGCCTAAGCAGCTGCCTGTACGTAAGCTAGGGTACGGTTTACCAAGCATGTGCCTGAAAAGGCTTCTATACTTACCAGAGGAAATTGGTTTTGTAGACACTTATTTGCAACCGACCGTTATTTTGCAATTCAGTTTATGGCGTCTTATTTATATTTTCGTAATTTTTATACCTTGATTGTAGACCTTGCATCAACACCATGGTCACCATCATCATCGCAGCCGGAACCGCAAGCATGGAACCATTCCAAGTAAGTTATTTAGCTGTACGTTGTCTTAAATTATCAACTATATACCAGCATCAGGCGTCAAATCGTTGAAAGAGATTGCACAAATGGTTAATGCATCTTCAGTTGAATTTAATGTTTTGAAAGGAACTTCGTGTACTTTGCTATTTGTATTTGTTTGATTTTTTTATCTTGATTATTTTCAAAACTACAGCGTTTTCTTCATTTCAGCCGGTACTTGTGACGTCATCAAATTGTTAAATCGTAAACCAGGAACGCTGCAGATTTCTGCTTACTGCCATATTATAGACCTTCATAAACTATGGTTTCTTGAAGATTGTACCGTTTTCCTCTATATTCATTTAGGAGTTACGATGATTTTAGTTTTTTCAAAACTTCATGTGAATTCTTTCAATAAAAAGCGAAACGCTGTAATTCTGAAAGTAATAAAATATCAAAGGTTGCCAAAGAAGAATTATAACAAAGTACCCGAAGTTCCTTTCAAGCCATTAAATCAAACGGAGCATGTATTAACCATTTGTGCAATCTTTTTTAAGATTTGATGCCTAAGCTCTATATACCAACTGAGTAAAAAAAGTTTTGATGTTTGCCGAAATATACAACGGGAAATTACCAACTAATTCAACAGGCTATGGCTGATTTTTCGACAGGGAGACAAACTTGTGCACATTTTTTTCACTAAAATCGGTGGTACTATTTTAATTTAATGGGTGATTTTGCTCGGAGGTAGCTTCTTTTAAGCTTGAAAAAAGACGAAACAATCACTTATTGTCGTCATTTTACAAGAAGGACATGTATGCTTCTTTTGGTGCAAGTACTGTTACTACTGTAGGATTATCGCGATTCTTAACTTCAGTCAAGAGAGTTGACCAAAAATCAGACCAATTTATAGTCTTAAAGGTACACTGTGGTGGGTATGATTGGCTAGTTGTTAGGATAAAATCACTAACACAAGATCTGGCCTTTAAATAGTTACCATAATAATTACTAAGCTGTTATGCTCTTGGATCATGCTTTCTTTCGAGAATAAAGGGAATCTGATCTTTATCATCTTCATGAATTTGATGTACAGCGAAATTTTTGAAGCTTGAAGTTAATTCTATTCAGGTGAAAAACGCAACTGCGTTACAAATCGGAGAGTGAGAATGAAGACGACAAACATGTTGTTTTTCATTTATTCGAAATATCCATGTATTTGTGTATTAATTTATTGACATAATCAGTATTTAGTGAAGGCCTAAGGCCAAAATTATTAGACTCAAATCATTTTAGACTGTCGGAACGTTTCGAATCAACTTAATTGATTCGAGAATTAATTATATTCTTTTTCATTGTCTTACTTACTCTATCAGCTTGAAATTGACCTTTTACTTTCCAGGTCCCCGACGGCTAATTTAGAAGAATTTAGGAAACATGAGCTTGAAAAGGAAAGAGCAGAGCAGGTGAGATTTATTGATTGGTTGATTGGTTGATTGGGTAATATATTTATAGCGCAATGCTGTCTTTTCCAGTAGAGCAGGTGAGATTTATTGATTGGTTGATTGGTTGATTTATTGATTGGGTAATATATTTATAGCGCAATGCTGTCTTTTCCAGTTATTTTTTCTTTTCCATTAAAAAAAATTTCTCACCTTTTCTCTTTCTGAAAAATTTATATAAAGGGGCTGTGCAAGGTTTTAGTAAACGAAGGGTGTGTGCCATTGAATTTCTGAAGTGGGCTTTCATGTGTTTAGGCTAAACACATCTAAACTTGTGGCTCGGAATCCAGCTGTTTCTCCATAATCTTTATTTGAAATGTATGGAAAATATCTTCATTCACAATGTATCTGCTGTTATTTGCCTGTATTAGGGAGAGAGAGTCATGGTTTTTTGGAAGTTTAGCGTACAGTATACAGCCCCTTTAAAGTCAGAATTGTACCAGTTTATGGTTCCCGAAAGGTAATCGCGTTGATGTAACCTTTGTGATTTTAATTCGCTCTTCTTGCGAAACAACAATCGTACACTCTAAACTTTTAAGATGGTATTGTGACCTTTAATTACCCTATTCGGCATATATTTTGCAGTTATTAGGACTAGAGACCAAGAAAAGCTCTGTAGAGGATTTAAAGCGATTATCCGATGGGGAGCAGCAAGCCAAAGGAAAGCCCGACGCAGATGAGAAGGAACCTAGTGATGAAGACAAAGGGGACGGGGGGCTATCACCAAGTGAGGAGGAGCTTGAACTGGCAGATGATGATGACGGTCGATTGAAAGAGCAAAATAAGAAGAAAAGCAAAGGAAAGAAAAAGAAAGGAGCCAATGATAAGGTGAACACCATTGTATTGCATTCGTTCATGCATCTCTATTTCACTGTACGTATGCAAGGTATCTGCGCGATTCTGTGCCATACTACGATACTGCAGCGTTTGTACAATCTAACACCGCATTCTTCAGTCAAGATTTTGGCAATTGTAAGGAAATAAAAGATCTATCTTAAGATTAAAACATTTTTGATCAAAAAATCATTGTGAATAAAATTGCATTGTATTGGCAAAGTAGAACCTTGGAGCATGTCGTTCAGCAGCCGAATGGTTGACAGCAAAAGATGGTCAAATTGTGCATTTTGAAATACGATATGTTTTGCTCAAAGAAAAAGTTTTGCCGTATAGACGCGAATATAAGGGGATGCCCTTTCAAATTGAAATATTTAAAAGGGGCTTTCTATCTTACTAAATCTATTCGCATAGAAGGGCATGCCCTTGTAAAATTTTATCCCTGTCTCAGTTAGCAAAAAACAGTTTATTCGAGACTATTTAGCGAGAGCTAATGATAATCAGTAGCAGTACATAGTGATCCAGAATGGCAAAATAGTGTAATAAATGCTGAAAAATGAAAGTTCCCCAAATTAATCAAGCTATAGCTCATTTGAAAGAGCAATTAATTACGCTTGTGCAATATCTTTTACGTCCAGGTATGCTGATTTTTTTAATTTCTTCGATTAATCTGAATTTCTAAAATTCAGGTGATTGACTTGTCTTTAATTTGAAATGAGTTTAGGGCATTATTATTAATAGTAATTCAGTCAACATAAAACTGTACTGGTTTCAGAAACAATCACATATCGTTTTCAAGAAAATGACAACACATTCTGAAACGGCCATAAAATATTTTGTAGAAGGTTCCTGAACAAAAGCTTTGGCACACGGACTCGAGACATGTTCTAGTTAATTATAACATTTTTTGCTAAGACACCGTTTGACCCCGTCTTTAAGATTTTCATCTGTTTTTACTTAAATTTCGGTTTATATCCTCAAATATAGTACTCAACAGACACAACAAATAACTATACACTATATATACTCAAATATAGTACTACATAGTAATTTGCGAAATCCGCGAAATGTTTATACTCGTTTTTTATGACATGACATGACTCACGAATGATGTTGAGATGTATGCGATCAAAATAAAAAATAATTTCAACAATCGGAGTTGTGTGAGCGGAGAAATTGAATTTCGAAGTTAGCCTAAATTGAGTGTTCACGGTCTTTTTCGACACGAAATTTGCAAACTTCTGATATCATGAAACTTCAAAATTCTTTTTCTTAGCTCTCATTTGTCCGATTTTAATGATTCTTCTTTTTGTTTGATTGCCAATCATTGCTCTGTCAATTGAGCTATAGCTTGATTAATTTGGAGAACTTCCATTTTTCAGCATTTATTACACTTGCTGGATCACTGTGCATTATCATCATCATCATCATCATTACTTTATTTACAGTAGGCGAGAATTAATTATAGCTAAATTTACAGCTAATTTAAGCCTACTCTACAATACAATATATACAATATTACAGAACAAATAAATTAAAGTATATCAAGGCTAATTACACGAGGATAAAAACATAAAAGTCTATCCTGTTAGGAACCCAACCTGTGGTATATATGCTTTGCAAAGCCTGCAGTTGCACTTATCACCTTTCCAGCACCTTATTTGCTTTTTAAAAATTGGAAGGGTGCTAGAATCTTTTATCTCATGTGGTAATACCTGCCACAATCTATTTCTAAGGATCATTAGGATGATTAGTGCATCATCTAGTATTTTTTTAATCTTTCTTATAACTCCTCGCATTTAAAGGGAATCTAAGCATATATAAGACTTTGATAAAAATAGCCGTGGAAAGACAATAAACTGTGACACGTGCTGAACCATATTTGGGTAACTGATCTGTGTAAACAGGAAATACTGTTATCTGATTGGCTAGAATTTGACCGCAAATGGCTTTGTGCTTAGATTCCCTTTAAAGGCACTGCTCTTATATTCTGGTATGTTTACATGCCCTTATATTCGAGATGCCCTTATATCCGTGTCAGCATAGGTTCCAAATCTTTGAATTGGCGCAAAAAGGTCGGTGTAAAATTCAGTGACATATTTCTTTGAATCGAATAGCTTGAAAGAAACTTTAGCTATTTTGCTATAACTCTACCGTTGGACTTTTCAGAAATCTTGAATATTTTCGAAATTACAGCGTGTTTCATAATTCAACTCATTTGAGGATGTGACGTCATCAAATTTCTAAATCACAAACCAGAAGAGTGAAAGACTTTTGCTTGGTATCATATTGTAGACGTTCATAAAGTATGTTTTTCTGGAAAATTATTCGATGTTTCCTCAAAAAGTTTAGAAATTACGATGGTTTTAAGTTTTTTCATAATTTTTCTTGAATTCTTAAAAAACAAGAAAAGCATTCTAATTCTGAAAATATTGAAGATTTCTGAAAAGTCCAACGGTAGAATTATTACAAAGTAGCTAAAGTTTCTTTCAAGCCATTCCATTCAAAGGAATAGGTCACAGAATTTTACACCGACCTTTTTAAAGATTTGAAACCTATGCTATCCGTGTCTATGCGTTAATCAGACACAACATATGTACCTTATCTTGGCTCTAGATCAAGAAGGACAATAAACATGTCATATAATGATTTTTAGTCATTACAGACGAAAGTATTTTTGATTTGTCTTCCGAGTACCAGTGTCTTGTTGATCTAGCAAATGCGTGAAAACCTTTGAAGAACCTTATCCGAGCAAATATTTTCTGTTGCCTGCTAGGGGAATTTAGATTTGAGATATCGTTTAACCAGGATGATGATAAACTGAGATCCATTGATGGGTCTAAACTTTCGCATTGATGGGTCTAAATTTTCATGATATTAATTTTGTTAGGCTTTGTGTCAAAATTTAATTATGTATTTGTGGTGCTTTGTCTGCAAAGATGAACCCTTAGCATCTCAACGTAGAAACCTAAAAAAGCTAACTTTCCAGGGGTGTATATTTAAACAGGGCAGCAAAATTGTTTTGGGGATGGCAGCCGATAGGCAAGTTGGTAAGGATATATACCCCTGAAATTTTCTGCATTGGCGACTCTTCAAAAGGGTTAAAAACGATTAAAGCAAGCGAGAAACCTAGAGATAATATATCTGACCTCTAGAATCCACCAGGTCTTGTTTACTGCTTTTTGCTGAAGATCTGATTTCTTTATTTTCAAGAAAAAGGAAGAGCGCGAAAAACAACAGAAAAGAGAAGAAGAAGACAGAAAGGCGTTGGAAGCATTAGAGAAAGCACAGCAAGAAAAGATGGCGATTCAAAAGAGGAAAGAGGAGGAAGAACGACAAAAACAACTTCTTATGCAACAGCAACAACTTAAGCAACAACAACAACAGCAAATATTGCAACAGCAGCAGCAACAGCAACAACAACAGTTGAAACATCAGCAAATGCTTATGCAACAACAGGCTATGATGCAACAGGAACAGAGAAGACTCAATGTAGGTCTTGCTTCGAAGTTTTACGTGGAATGCCTTTGCTGAGTTTTATTAGCAACGTTTGCACTTGTGTAGTTATTTCGGCTTTTAAAGGGTTGGTTTTCACTGTGCATTTACATTGACAAATTCGCCTCGCGCGAATTGATTCTCCCAGTGTAAATCCGACTTAAAAGTTTCAAAATGTCATTAGGATTTCTAATATGTCTATTTCGGTCACACTCTTGAATTCCTTTGCGCTACAGTTCTCAGATAGACGTATTTAGAAAATCCAGAGTACTGCATTATACACTATATTTTGCAAATTGCAACCTTCCAAGTACTTGCATTTCGTAATCTTAGTCTCATTTGTTTAATTTTACAAACAGGTAAGCGAAGGTCCCTCTTGGAACGTACCTACCACCTCCAATGCACCATCATTGGCTGAAATACAAAGAATGGAAGAAGAAAGACAGATGATCATTCGAGAAAAACTGAAGCATCTTCAAGCTCATGAGCAGCAAATTCAACAACAACAGAGGGCTGCTGCAGGATGGGCTGAAAAGGGGTAAAGGGCTCTATTTTATCTTCATTTTGAAAGAAGGTAAATTTATCGATTTATCTTTGCCCTGTGTTGATTCCATAGTACGTGCCCGTTAGTTATTTTTTCGTCCCTCTCTCAATCAGACTGGCATTAATTTGAGCCCAGACGTAATCAGTCTTCCATTGTTGTCGACAGATCATCAAGTAGAATCTTTAGACCTCGTGAGGACTTATAAGAGGGTTACCGAGGAAAAGAGAGAAAAAGGAGAGAAAACGAAAGCTAGATGTCGGAGAAAGAAAGACAAAGATTGAGGAGAAGTGATGCAAAAGCAAACACGATTTGAAGGAAGGCGATGCTTAAAGTCCGGCAACTGAACTGAGAGCAGGGCGTAAGGAGTGGGCTTTGAGCAAAAGAGAGAAAATCACCTTGTGATAATTTTTGGCAAGACCGTGACCTAGCGCGTCACTTGTCTGCTAATCGTAGGTCCCTTACGTTTAGTAATTACGAAGGTGATCCTATATTTTATATGACGCAGGGTATCGGGTAAAAAATAGAAACTTTTGGGAGAATATTTGCCCCTGTTTGAGACGGGTGCTTAATCGAGGCCCATCGTTTAATTGGAACATTACACTGCGAACACTTTTCATTCTTGGTTGTATTTGGAAAAGCCGCAATAGATGAAACAGAATTGAATTCAATATTTTTTAAGATAGCACTGCTTCTTTAATTGAGCCAGTATGTAAAATGGATGACTAAGGCTTCTACGTTTATCGTTTTCCTGAACACAGGTAAGGAAGCAAAACTAAATAGGGAAGTTTCAGTTTCACTAGATCCGCTCAATTTCCGTTAAACATGCTTATGTAATATGATTTTTACTCATCTAAAAGTTAACAGATTAAGCAGGTATTTGATTTTATGCCTTAACTCTGTAATCATTTCCATCTAACTCTTGTTTTCAATATTAAAATAAAGCCTTATCTATATTTGTGTTTGTAGAGGTAAGCCGGTTGCATCGTTGCGACAAATTCAAGAAGAGGAAGCAAGACAGATGCTTGCCAGGCAGAGAAGCCAAGTGCAGCAACAACAACAGCAACAACAACAACAACAGCCTAAGGTAGCCACCATTTTCTATCCTGAAACTTTCTTAGTTCCAACATTTAGGATAAGCCGAATGGAGATTTAGATTTGTTATAAAAAGGTAAGTCTAGGGACGGATCTTCCGACCAGGGATTCATCAGCATACAGACACTCATTTTGTTTTGATTGAATATGGAGAAATCGCAAACGTTATGCTGTCTAGGAAGTTTCGTTGATGTGGTGTCATTGTAAGATTAAAGACCTTTACTTATTGGTTGCATACCCAAAGAATAAAATAATTTATCCTGTATTTAAATATTATTCCGTTAAAAGGAACCTTTGCTCCATGGCGAAGGATTTAGTAAAAATATGCAGAGCAGAGCACAGAGGTTTTCGAATCAGTTCAGACTTTTAAATAGTGTTCTGATCTTGTCAATTTTGGCTCGGGTGTTCAAAAATCGATGCAGGCTTCAGAGTGTACGTAATATTTCCTTGCAACAATAAGTTTATTTTTTTCGAAAAAGTAAGGCAATAGGTGATTGTTTCTACTAAAAGTAACCAAATAGCTGTTTTCTTTTCGATGCAGTTCTCAACAAAGCATTTAACTAGTAAAGAACATATTCAACAACAACAGATGCCCAACAGGCATTATTGTCGCAAATAAAGTCTGACATCAATTTTGCAAGTCAGAGGCCAAAATGAATGAGAACTTCATTTATTTAAGATTTGAGCTGAAGCCTAAATCAATCCCCTGCTTGTGGTGATGTTTGGACGCCTTTGGAGTCTAAATTTTTTACTAAATCCTTCATAACTCTGGTGTTTTGGCCATGATAAAATGAAAAAGGTGTCCAGATCTTAGTTGATCTTGCATTGTTGCACAGAAATTCAGATTTTTAAAAAGGATGACTTGCGCTGAATTAAAAAGGGCACTTTTTTTGACTCACCTGCAGTATAGAAAAATTTTTCTTCTGATTCTTCCTCTAAGCAAAATGATAAACGAGAAATGATAACTAAATTAACTAATTTTTGATGTCAAGTTGAAACTAAGATGTTAGAATTCCCATATTGGCTGACATGATGTTGCAGTATATTTTTACATTTGTTGGATGCAGTTTTTTTTCTCATCCAGTAGAACGTATTATACTAAGAACTTGAATTATTTCACAGGGTGGACATGCAGTTGTGAGCTCATCGGTTTGGAACAGCAAGAATGTACAAGGCCAGCAAAATTATGGTGGATATGATAGCCAAGGCTCTGCTTCTTTCTGGGATGATGTAATGAATCTTGCACCATCTTTGGAGGCCTCTTCTCAATATCAGAGAAGTAATTCAAAATCAAGAGTGGTCAGGTAAGTGATCGTTGTTTGGAACCAAGAGTGGTTACATTTGTACACAAGAAGCTATACTACAACCACACAAAGCTATTCTGTACGGTTAGTTTCTTTCTTAGGCCCGCTGTAATGATAACAATGCTTGGAGTTGTCAATGTTCGTTCAAATGTTCAAATGTTTGAATGTTCAAAAATTGCTGTTTCAATAGTTTAGCGTTATGCTAATCTGCTGGCTTTGTCATTCTATTTCTTGGCTTAGAAAAGTTGTAAATTCAGAAAGAAATCGCTGTTTGCATATGCCATGTAGTTGCTTTATTTATTAACTGTCCTTGCAACAAAACACGTGACATTTATTGCTGCATTGAGATTTGGTCGGAAATCGTGACAGTGTGACAGCAAAAAAGGAGCACTGAACACCCGTAGTTCAGTCAAGTCGACTCCTCTTCACTGCTACGTCGCCATCAACTGTTTTATTGGCCAAGCAAGCTTTTGATACAAAATATACCAATTGAGTTTCAGTATAGATGTCCAGAAATACAACTCTCATGACATATATTTGCTTAACTTTCAGCGACTCTGGTTTTCCATCATTAAATTCAGGTGCAAAACAAAACAAGAAATCTAAAGACGAGGTAGGTCCATGTACTAAATTCTGGAGATATTTGTTTGTTCATCTACAGCCGGAGTGTCCAGACTTCTTTTTTCATTATTCACTGATGGGTTTATTCCACTATGAATTCCCATGCTATATAAATTGATCTTTTAACTGTCTGTTGTGTTAGCAGCGGAAACGCTAAATTTGAAAACTTTTGTGAGCACTTTCGTTACTGAAAACCACACACTGAATATCAAGAAATCAGACTTAAGGTTCATTTCAGAATTCTTCAAGACATGCCTGAAAAAATTTGCTGTCACTCTAGCATCAGGCAGAAACAAGTATTTTCGCAAAGTGTAAATTAATTTCTTTGAAATTCAAGCTTTAACTGTGCTAAGTAGGAAGCCAAGAATGCTGGTAAAACCTGCTCTTCAACCAAGCTTAGTAGGAAGAAAGTTTCCTCTTCTTTAAAAACATGCCTACTTTTTCATTAAGCGTTTCCTCCAAAGTCTCCAGATGCGCAATAAAAACTTTCCCAGCAACTCGGATCACCACTACCGACCTTTTTTTAATTCCCAGCTGAATATCAGTACCAGCATTTTATTCCCCATTTCGACCTCATGATACGGTCTGTTCACTCAACTCGTGGACGCATTTGGAGACTTGGTTCATTAACAACAGTGGTTTACCACAGTGCTAATTATATCCTCCTGTTGCACGTCGGAGGAGTCCCAGTGGGCATTGTTCTTGCAGTCCCCCTTTTGAGCTGTTTTTCAGATCACAAAAAGCAGTGTGTATTACAGAACTTTCCTAAAAACGTCTGTTAGCTAGATTTGAATGAATACCTTTCAGAATAGCACCCAAATGATGGTAAACCAGACCGAGAACCATACCGTGAACTGAGAAGTGTCGATGAGTTGATTGAACAGACTGTACATTAATTGGTTATTTGGCACATTGCCCCATCAACAATGCTGTATTGGCACATTAACCAATTCGCTTGACATTCTAGGAACTGGTTCATCGTCTCTTCCAACAAGCAAGTCCATCCGATGACTTCATTCAATGGGTGAACAAGAATATGCCTGGGATTGCCAAATTTGTTGATGGTAAGCAGAGGCTACTTTAACGTTGAATTCTTTTTTAATATTCCTGACCATGGTGAACAAACTTATGAATGCATATTTGACACATATTCAGGGTCTCCTAAAAATGTCAAAATATGAACGAAAAAAGGGCGTAAAAGGCTTTCAAATTTTCACATCAGCCACGAAATACGTTTTTGCTTTATGATATTGGAAACATACAATGTCCTTTGGCTTCAGACGTTCCACAAATCTGACTTTTCGAAACTAGTAAAATGATGCTTCCAAACCAATTTCATGGGAGTTAGTCAACCGCTGAGGTCCTATTTTATTAATAGAACTACTGTATGGGGTCATTCATCGTGAGGGTTGTTTGCTATCTTTATCTGAGCCCCATGTAATCTTGTTTGGCTATCCTTACGTAAATATTTTATGGTAGTAATAATAATAATACTACATTTATATACAGGCCACCAGATTCAGCTACTGAAAGCTGCTATTACTCTGGGACCTGAAAGTATATAGGTGCAGAAGTGCTGTTGCAAATCTTTTCACCAGAAAGTAATTACAAGTACTATTATATAGAATTTTAGTACCATACAGGCTCTAGGTCACGTCACTCTGCCGCGCGCTTCGCCCTCGACATCTCTTAGTGTACGAGAGACCTGATAGGCACCTTGAATTTTTATATGTTTCTTACTATGGATTAATCAAGATTCTAAAATGCGTTTTAAGCTTGTATCTTCCCCTTAAGAGGACGTTATTGCAACTTTTTTTAAACGAAGTTCTGTTGTGTGGATAATTTTGAATAACTGCAAATTAGTCCATCCCTCTCCCTGTTTAGTATCGTGTGATGATTTGCTGTGCCAGTATGAAATTGAAATCTCTTGCGAATTTTTCCAAAACTAAGAACGATTTCAATTCCCTCGTTTATTTGCAGTCACCTTAATATCTTCCTTTATTTTCCGTCTCTTTCTTTCATAGTTCCAACATTCGTGAGCTTCCTGCAAGATATCGATTCTCCTTACGAGGTGAGTAAGCCTTGAAGGCTTGAAATTCGATCAACTTACTTTGTTTTGCCGCTTGAGTGATCTTTCGTTTATTGAAACCAGTGCTTCCCCGAATCCCTCTTTGAGTCCCTCTCAGGTATCTGCAATTTTTGTCGCAGCTGATGTACAGGGTGTCCCAAAAATTTGTGTCCCGTTTGTATGGCCGCTGTTGAGAATTTGTAGCTTCACTTGCCCCTTTTTTTGCACAGTTTCATAGTATAGGCTTCAACTTAGAATTTAAGACCTTGTTTGAGTCAATCTGACACGTGGTTGATGATTTGTGGCACAGGAAAGGCAAAATAATTGGTTGCTTCAAAAACAACACTTCCTTTGTTCCCCAGCAATTTCGAAATCAAGTAAATTTTGAAAGAAAGGGTCAAATTTACTACTTTATCTATTCCTATTCAAATTTTGTCTACATTTGTAAAAGGGTTAGTAGCGTTGTCTTATAAATAAACAAACTCTTTGTCAGATTGACAGAAACGAGGTCTCAAACTCTAAGTTGAAGCCTATCCTATGCAACTGTGTAACAGATGGGGCAATTGAAGTTAGAGCTCCTACACAGCAGCCACACAAACGGGGCACGGCAGTTTTGGAACACCCTGTAGATCGGGAATGATCTTGATATTTAAAGGCCAATTTTCATACATTTGCACAAAAATCAAATAGAAGCTAGGCAGGATTAAATGTGATGGCTAAGGTTTTAATGTGAATTAACTATTTTCGCTTTAAAATGCCTCGATTGGATCAATCCAGCTGGCAACTAATTTCATTTTGCTAGCAGATTATTAATCTGATTGGCATTTCTAAGACCGCTAAAGGCAGTTGTAGCTACCAAATGAACTATATTTCATCATCATCATCATCATCATCATCATCATCATCATCATCATCATCATCATCATCTTTATCCAAGAACATATCTTGTTCGACGGATTGCTTCTGCATATGGTTACAAGCACAAAATCATAAAATCTTGAAGTCAGTCTTCCAGCAGTCTTTGTAACAGAAGCGAGAATTCCTCATGATTTTGCATATTCTTTTGAATTTACCATGCTACATGCTAGAACTTTTATGTGGAAGCTCTTGCGTAAGGAAATATTTTATATGATTGAAGGACCACGAGGAATATTGTTAATTATTAGCAGATAGGTTAGGGTCACCAGACTAAGGAGGAGAAGAAAGGGGCAGGCGTAGCTATGGCTTTACTGAGATGTATACCTTGTCTTTATCGTCGCGAATATTACTTTTAGGTGCACGAATACATTCGAAGCTATTTTGGCGACAATCAGGATGCTCAGAATTTTGCAAGAGAATTTTTGGAATGGCGAAAGAGAAATGGCAGACAACCTACTTCGGTAAGAATTCTTCAGGGGCTAGATTGACGTGTTCAGTCTTTGGTACTGTAAATTCGCATCATTTCCATTGCAAAATGTAGGCTTGAAAGTTGCATTTTTGGCTCACTCTTTTATTTGATTACGGCTTCTTACTGGCAAGTCTGAATTTAGCCCACACAAAAATGTTTCACAAAGAGACTTTTAGCTTTTCTACAAATGATTGCGGAAGGAAAGACTTCCTTCCACATTTTTTATAGATTTGATCAATTTGCAGATGAAAGAATTGCGATTAAAGCTGTTAGGCCGATCACTGGAAGCTTTCGAATGTAATTCGAATACCTGTTTTGAATTGCTAATTTGACAATTAAAACTATTGGTAAAAATCTCGATTTTTTATTTATAACGCGGGAAATCTAAAGCCGGTGGAAAGTTTTCAAAAACAGGACATCTATTTGAATCAGTTCAGAAATATCTAACAATAGCGAAAATATTTCCTGTCATCGTGATATTTAGCGGCTCAGCTTCCAATATCCTATGTTTGCAAGCAACCCAATCGCTAAGCTGGTATAAAAACGTTTCTACTTGTGTTATTGTTCTGTAACTGCTAGAAATGTATGCTCTAATTTACTACTTTCGATGAAGTTTAGATTTACCTGGATTCGCTAAAACTAACAATGAATGATCATATGGTATTAGACTGGTCTTTTAGCTGTGAAACATTGTTGAATTACAGGAGTATAGATCGACATGCGTATTGAAGTGGTGTTCCTTAACATTGGCTTATTTTATATTCAATTAGAAATTTATAATACTATTAACACTACTTACAAACTACTTTACGATACTACAAGGATGATACTATAGAAAGCAAAGGCTATGACTACTCTATGGCCATTACATAGAGAACTAATAGTTTGTTTCAAATTAGATTTCACGTGAAAATATCTGCGAATAAAAACAACTTAAAGGATGTTGCATGAGCAATTTTGCGTTATCGCAAATCTCACTTGATATCTAATTTGAGACAGACTTCAAAACTACATAAATTACATAAACTACAACAACAACAACAACAACAACAAAGAAAATATACGAGAAGGGACTTGGTGACTTGGTGGTTGTGTGGCTTTTTCATTAAGTTTTCTTTCATCGTAGCAATACGGCCCAGTTAGCAGCTCAGGCATGAGCATTATGTCCCAAAACAGTGATCCAGCTGGTCTTGATGGGGATGACCCAACTGGACGAAAGAAGAAGCAAAAGAAAAGAATGCAGAAAGTCAATCCCAGTCTCCTGGGTTTCAGCTGCGATGCAGATCCTGGTATGGTTAATAGAGGGGAGATCCGGAGTAGTGCAATGGATGCATGGAATTCCAAATGAATATCACGTGACTTTTGCAATGTATTGTACAGAATGTAGCCAATGAACATTTTGTGTCATCTGAGAATACCATTAACCTCTATACCAGCTCTGGGTTTGATGCTAAATGCCTGGACTTCCGTCTTTTCCCAAAAGACCGGTCGTTGTTGATTCCATGACTTTTCGTCGCCTCTGCTAGCCTCATTTCAAGATAGCGGTAGCCACCAAAATTATGACAACAGACATGAATAGCAAAGCTGAACCTTTTTTGAAGCATTTTCATTGTCGTTTTACAGGTAAGTTCCCGTAAAATATGCGACCATACACAGCACACACCATTTTCCTGTTGTCTAAATCAAAGATCACTATTAAGTTAAACTTTTAAACATTGTAGAAATACAGTCCCCGGGCTCTGTATCGATCAGCCCCAAATTTATTGAGCCACCTTATGCCGCAATTGTTAGATTATGGTCTTTATATCTGGGCATATCAAGAAAAATTAATTCATAATTTACTCGAAATTTGTAATTTTAGATTCTCATTTACCTCAGAATATAGCCTTCCTTTATGCAGGAAGGAAGAGGTTTTACTTAGGATTTCTTAGGTACTCTTTATGAAACCACAATATGCCGTGATAGTTGAATTTAGGATTGCCATTTCTGGGCTTATCAAAACCATTACGTTCAATTTTCCTCGTGCTACTATGTGTTTTATACAAATTTTGTAGCCCCCTCCCATTCTTTCCTAGACATGTGCGCAGGGAAACAGCACCCCCCATTTTTCTTGTAGATGTGAATCAATTGCTGTATCATGCTTAATGCATCCAAGCTGAGTTTAGCTTTTTATTTCCTCGAGTATTTTTAGATGTGTTTGATTTTATGGTAGATTTCTCATCAGGTTAACAGTGAGTTTAAGAGCTCTGGTCAGCGATAAGGCTATTAGGGTTTGAACACTTTACATGACTTTCTAATGCTTCTTATAAAATTGTTTTTTTGCATCCTCTTTTGGTTTACAAGGTAATGCATCTTGACTGGAGCTCTTAAGCTATGCTGCCAATATCTTTTCGTCTAGTCTGGTAAAAATTGCAGTTGTGTGTTCTGTTGTATTTTAGATGGATGCTCAATATCGGATTTCGTCTTGTTAGTCGTTATTTGTGTTGGGAATAGTACGGTAGATATTTGTAACGTAAAGTTAGTTTGGTCGTGCAGCACACCAATGCTTGAAAAGTGAAGGTTGCGTTCTTTTGGACCAACAAAGCTTTCTTTTGTTGTAACTTTACTTCACTTCGTAGAATCGACACTTTGAAAAGACCGATTTGTTTCGCGAAGCAAGATTATCGAATTACTGGTGTTGTTGATTCGCTTGCTTCGCTAATCAAAAGTGAAGTAAATCGCTACGCGCCCCAAAAGAACGCATTCAAAACAGAAGCACGTTGCTGTGTTTGTCCAAAAGAAAGTACCCGAAGTTTCTATTGTGTTGGAGAACGTTACGGAATCATTTACTGAAAAATTTCATCTGAAACTATTCACAGCAATCATTGTCAGAAAAAGGGCGAAAGAGAAGATACGAGAATATAAAGCACGCACTGTGTTGAACTAACCCACCAACATGTTTGCACTGTTGATCATGTTTGCACTGTTGATCATGTTTGCACTGTTGATTAGCTAATTTCAAGTCTTGGCTCCCTGACTGGTTAATTTAAAATTACTGCGCGTTTTAAATTCTCGTGTCTTGTCAAGGGTGTCAGGACACCTATAATGTGATTAATAAATATTTATTTAACTTGTTTTGAGTGTTGTCGTCTTCTTTGTTTTGTCTCTCCCTGCCTTGGTTTTTTAACAGTATTTCTACTTACCTTGGCCTAACTGCTAAATCGGATCTAACTCCCTTGTATTCCTGTGTGTAAATGCGCCTTCGCAGAAGAACTTTTCTTCGCGAAGGCGCACTTACACACAGGAATACAAGGGAGTTAGATTCGATTTAGCAGTTAGGCCAAGGTCAGTAGAAATACTGTTAAAAAACCAAGGCAGGGAGAGACAAAACAATGAAGACAACAACACTCAAAACAAGGTAAATAAATATTTATTAATCACATTATAGGTGTCCTGACACCCTTGGTCTTATGTCTGATTTTACCCCATTTACACTGTGCAGGTACAGCTTAGATCCTAAATTAAAGTGTCACGGATCAGCTTCCAGTTTACACTGTTCCTGCTAATCTGCAATACTGTTGTTCCTTCAATCCTTAATATTCTTGTACCTACTAGGAAAGCGTAAAAACTTTTTACCATTACGGTTTCATTCTTGTACCGGTGCAGTGTAAACGCCTAATCCGTAACATTTTTGCTACTGATCCATAACAAGTTAGATTTTTGCTTTGTTTTGATAATTATCTGACTCAAGGCTCTTGGCAGGGTGTTTAAATTTGCCTTCAAATGCTCAAACGCGCATGCTCTAAGAAGAGAAGCATTGATCAGGTCCAATGTAAATAGTCAGTGGTACAATTTTGTTCTGGAGCAATGTAAACCTTTTTGAGCCATACAAACTTTGTAACCGATCAAAACTGTAGCGATACAGTGTAAACAGGGTCTTAGCTGGGGATTTACTGTGACCAAAATGAAAGAAGAGAGTCAGCAAATTATTGTTATCAACACGATTTTCAAAAGGTGAATTCATTAACCTTGGAGGCACGTAGGTTAAATACTGGATTGGCTTTGCATTGCAGTCTTTCCGCGGAGCCTAATTCGACGACCGTAATTTACAGACCACATTATGTGGCTTCAAGAATGTCCGAATGTCCGCAGTAGATGCCTTATTGAGCCTAATTTTACAGACTCTAAGGCTTTATGTACGGCCAGTATTGAGCTTAGCCTGCAGACATGAGTAGAATTTAGGTTGTCAAGCTTTAGTGTACAAACCTGATAGAGCTTAATTTACAGACTGTGTAGAGGTTATTTTGCAGATTGGATTGAGTTTAAATTACAGACTGGGCTAGGCTGCCATTTCTCCCTGTTTAAATTTTGTACAAATAAAGCGGAACGGAAACAGGTATATCTCAAGGTGTATTTTTCTCAGTTGTCTTTATCGTATGAATGTAGCTTCAAGCTCAAAATTCAGGATGTAACGGCTGGGCCAAAAAGAACTTCACACGTTTGAAAATTAGTTATACGAAGAATAAAATAAAAATTTCGACGAAAATAGATGGGAGGTTCAATTTGAGTTACTTTTTCATTATGGGATGATGGAATACTGTGTGTGCTTTCTAAATAGAGCGCTGATAAATTATACGAAATTCTCCCCGAAAAATGACACAAAAGAAAAAAACTACCTAAAATTTGATTTTCTTCTCGATTATTTTTGGGCCTATCAAGGAAAATCGTTTTCAGCCAATTTCTCAGTGAAAATAACCAGGACTAAAGATAAAAGTCAAAGCTTCCATTTTGCGAAGTATTTCAACATCAGTAGCCAGTAGATCAAGTCGTAAGATAGCCTGCGCGCATACCCAATATTCCGAAGAAGGAAGGGTCTGCGCAACAACGACCAAAACTTGCTACACAGTGCAAATCCCTTCAGGCCATTCATTTTACTCGGACTACGAATAAATTATAGCAAAGTCATAAGGGAAAACTTAATTTTTCTCTTATGACTATGATTATTGAGAACGACATGTTTTTCAACACACTAAAACAACACATCGTTAAAAATCGCACCTTGTCCAGTCCTCTTGGGGTCCTTTTACAAATAAAATATTAAAAGTTCAAAACAAAAGCCACAATACAACAGGCTCTACAATATTATTCAAAACAAACAAGAGACTAGAACAAACAACACAATACACGATTGAACACAAATGTGTGACAGCAACAAAAAACGATACGCATAAATTAATTATCCATGATTGCATGAATTATTTTCCCTGAAACCATGCTGAAACCCAGAATTGCGCGGTAGCAAGCTTTTGGTCCTTGTTGCGCAGACCCTTTCTTCTTTGAAATATTGGGTCTGCACGCAGGCTAGTCGTAAGACAGGTAACTTTCCTAGGTAGGGTGATCTTGCAGACTAATGTTTTCGGACAAGAATTTTGAATTGGTTCAAGACAACCGAAACAACTTTCAGAGATATTTGGCTATAGCGGACAAAAATCTTCGGTCTGAAATGCGATGTTTCCATCAAAATTTGATGTTGCCAGCCAGTCTTAATGATGGCTGGCTGTCGCCAGGGAACTAATAAGCCTGTTTCCGTAACATCGGCAATGGTTTTTCCAGAAAAATGCGATAGCTGATTGAATCCATGCACATGTAGCGTAAGATTGTCGGGAAACGAATCAACGGCCTTTTTGACGAAATTAGTAAGCATAGAGATACACAAGCCTGGCTCTCACCAGGTCGTTGAAGTCGCTGAAGTCATTGGAACAAACGACCATAGTGACCCAAACAAAGGACTCAGTGAACGGTGAAAATAAACCCTTCAACAAACCCAACGACCGAGTTTACGCCGTCTTTCGGTAGACTCAATACATGTCGTAGTTTCGCTCTTTGACTGACCTGATAACGAGCGACAACAACAAAAGCAATGAGATGAGATGAGCGTAAGTTGAGGGTCTTATGCAATGAGGCTAGTCTCTCAGGTCTTTTGAGTCGTTCCTTCTCGACAAACTCTAACAACCCCAGTGACTCGAGAGACTGCAACGACCTGATGAGAACCAGGTTTTAATGTTTTGAAAATTTAAACATCGAGTCCTCACAAACGTGTTCCTTAAAAAACAAAGCTGACGTATATGTTGCAAACTGACGCCCAAATAGGATGTTTCCAAATAGGGTGTTCTAAAGAGAATGTTGGCTCCGTCTTGTTGAAATTCGTGGAAGCCCTGTCGAAAATCTCACTGTTAGTCTCTACAAATGATTTGGTTAACAAAACCAAGAGGTGACCAGCCTCAACTATCAATATTTCGTCAGCTTTGGGTTTAGGCTCGGCTCTCAAGCTTAGTTCACATTGGGAGTAAAAACACATTCGACCTGCATTATAAATGCGACGGAAAAAAGCGTCAAACGTATTTTTCCTCATTTTGATCGGTTTGAGATTACGCATTTGGATGGAATAAAACAATTTTGATTCCATTTGGAAGCGATAACTCATCAAAAATACGTTTAAAATGGGTTTCGAAAAATGCTTTCACCAAGTTATCCCGATTAGCAAATTTAACCGAGCTTGAAGCATGCTTGAAGTGAGATCTTGAGCTCCCTTTCTCAATTCTCAGCAAAATACAATTTTTCCAAAAATGAAAATGTAGCGTTAAAAATAATGCATTAGAGAGTTTCTGTCGATGTCTTTAAGATTCCATTTGACTGCGATGACTAAAAAATCTCACACATTTCTTTATCTCATCTTATTACTTATTTCATTATCTCGTCTTTAATTATCTAGCGCTTTTTTACTCGAGTGAGAACTGAGGCAAAAGGTCAATTCCAAATAGGCTAGAAAGAAAACCGACACACATGTTTATATCGAAGAATCTATGTTTTGCCAAGAAAGAAGACCGACACACATGTTTATATCGAAGAATCTATGTTTTGGCAAGAAAGAAGACCGACACACATGTTTATATCGAAGAATCTATGTTTTGGCAACCAAGAAGACGTTAATCCCACATCATCCTCGAGTTTCTGTGTGTAAGTCAGATCAAAACGATCTGAGTCTCTACTAACCATTTTTAATCTCAGCTAATCAGTTGTCATTCCCAAAATGATTCTGAGTAGCTGTTCCACAAGGATCTTTCATCATGAGGACGTAAAATCGTACAGTTTTGCTTGCATACATTTCGAAACCAAATGTAAACCAAATGATAGCTAATATGTCCCTACCTAATATGTGCTGCAGTTTTGCCCATGAGTTAATTTTTAAGCTTAGTCACACTTGAAGCGTTTTTATTGCCTGTGCCCATAAGTCGCGTGCGTTTTGATAAGCGAGTTGTGTTGAAGAAGCAGGTGCAAGTCTGTTTTACCGAGAGCTACACGAGGTTGTAACTAGCTGACGCTATTTAGGCCTATAGCATCACTCGTATCTGAACGCAGACATGTTTTTACTGAGTGCGCCAAAAGAGTTGACCAGTTTAAGAAAATATAATTTACCAAGAAGACAAACCGACTTGGATGAACTGCACTTCGGCGATAGCGGATAGATCAAATATTTTTGCAATTTTTCTCACCATTTACTGCTATCTAGAGCTTGAACTGATATCACAATTTACTTACTTGAATAATTACAATCAGGAAAAAATATCTCCATTTTTTTAGATAGAAGCCCATGTTTACCTGGCCCAGAGAAAATTATGTGAAAAATTTGTCAAATAATTTGGTCTTCGACTTTCGGTCGCAGTTTAATTCATCCATTCGGCTAGATACCAGCAGCAGATAGGCTCGCAATTCATTCTGCTTTCGATAAACCGGGAAATAATTGCCGAAAACGGACAACGTGTGGTAAGCAACCATTACTTTAGTTTAGATTGACACACCGAGACAAAGCAGTTAATGATTGCAGATAAATATTTCATACGAACGATTATTTAAGCCGCAAATGTAAATAAACCATGCAGCATATGATGCATTGAACACCGGGTGGCTAAGGCCAACTCATTCGAACTGCATGTGAAAAGGGGCTTTTAAGAGAAGTTGAGAGGGTATGTGGCAAGGAGAAGGAGAGAAGGATAAAACGAAAAAAAGGCGGTGCCGAATTCATACATGTTTTATTTCAGGAGCTGAACAGTAGGCATATTTCAACCAGATTAATTTTGCGTATAAGACACCAAAGGCTAAAGGCTCAGCTTACCCCTTTTTGCATGCAGTGAGTATAACCACCAATATTTCCAAGACATTCCATGCTGCATGGTTTATTTACATTTTGCTGCTTGAATTGGCTGGATGCTTTTGTTATAAAATCTGGCCATGTTTAGTGGTATGGGATTTTTCTGTCATAGCATAATAATACTCGTAACTTAGCCAGCTAGTTATTCGAATTTGTGCCTGTCGCCATTACCGTTTCTTGGCGTGCTTGCAATGAAAGAAATAGTTAAATTGATCAAAAATTGATATGTTTATGCTCACTTGTATAAGCATTGCGTAAAAAAGATTGTTTATTTACGAGAAAGCACTTCGTGAGCAGGTGAAATTTCAAAACACTGATAAAAGGCCACTCTGATGATAAATTGAGGAAGAATGTGTCAAGCACTACACATACCTATTTAATTGTTTTCATTTTTGCGGATCGACAGCTGCAGATTTTTGCTAGCAAGCGAATGTTGTTTGCGAGGATACAGCAGGGCATCTTTTAAGGATTTTTCACTGGTGGGGAATTTATTGAAAAGGCACCTTAAGATAGCACCAAAGGGCATTTTACAAAATCAATAGAAACAGCTATTTATGTGATTTCCAAATTTTATCAATATGTTTAGAGTCAAATCAAACTTTTC
Source organism: Aurelia aurita (assembly GCA_004194415.1). Lineage (NCBI taxonomy): Eukaryota > Metazoa > Cnidaria > Scyphozoa > Semaeostomeae > Ulmaridae > Aurelia > Aurelia aurita. The sequence goes on along the minus strand of REGM01000058.1, from coordinate 349,895 downwards.
TTCAACCTGCATTTATCATATTTTGAAAAGGGCCTTTTGAATGAAAAGGGCACTTCACTGGTAGGGAAAATGGGCATGTCTGGTGGGGAAATTGAAGGGGCTGGTGGGGAATTGCCCCACCACTTTGTATGTTAAAAGATGCCCTGGGATACAGTACACGATTTGTGTCCCTAGAAATATATATTTTTTCTTCTGAAAGCACAATGTTGCATAACTTCTCAACATGCTCTCTACTACTCAAAGGTGACCCATTTCTAGGAGTTTATGCAGTTTTCACCTTCTAACTTCCAAGATATGGGACCAGGCATCAAATGCCCACACATAATCTTGTATTGGGTCTTCTGTTGGGATGTTGGGAGCAAATGCTGGAAAGACGGAGTGCCTCCCAAAGTTAATTGTGCTTGAACGAACGACAGTTGAGCCTGGCCTCCATTTAATCGTTATGATCGTTTGGTCGTTTGGATCGTTGTGAACGACTCCAGTGATCTCAGCGATCTTATGGAAACATGCACGATGATTCTAGCGATCGATTTCTTTTCATTTCATTGGGATCGCTGGGATCGCTGGAGTCGTTCACAGCGATCCAAACGATCGTAACGATTACGATTATAAGGAAACCAGACTTTATTAACTTTCTTTGGTAAAGCTCTTGATCTGGTTCAGCTTTAAAGAGAATGCAGCTAAGAATTTCTCCAACAGATATGAGAAAGAAAATTTCCGCACCTTAACTGAACTAAATTCTTTTTAACCTCCCCCAAAACTTCCCGTACCCCAATTCCGATGCTAGCTAAGTATTTTCTATGGCATAGGGGATATGCTGAATATTGCAAGCATTCATTCTGGCAAGAGAAGTATCTCCGGTATGGAAATTTGGTTTCGCTCCCTGCATGTGAGGCCTATCGGAAAGAAATTAACGTTTATCCGAAGAGTGAGCCTAAAAACTCTTTTTCAAAACCTAGCCTTGCCCCCTCTATGACCCTAAACCATAGCTTTATGACAATCAAAATGCATGCGATTGCAATACAGACCCATAAATTTTATTCCAGCTAAGTATATTATCTCCTGCACCAAAATGGGAAATTTGCAGTTTCCTTTTTGCTAGCCCCCATCAAAAGAGAACGACCTTCGTTCGTGGCCACCCATAATGGGAATGTTACCATGCCTCTGCGTGGCCGCAAAACCTATGCTGTGTTGTTGGAACTTGCCCTTGACTATCAAAAAGAAAAACAATGCGCGAAGACCGGCAGGAACATTTCTAGTGGAAAGAAACTGCGATTTTAATCGTGACCTGCTGCTGGTAAGAGAAAATTACGAATTCAGGTGAGCAAGCAAAGCTTGAAGACGCTTCCTTATCGCAAAATTTGGAGTTTTGCTGTCGGAGAACTGGCTTAGAGTGATTTTACTGTGTTGTGGTAAGAGGGCCTATGCAATTTTGAGCTTGGATCTTGGGTGAGATGTAGAAGAACTTGCATGGACGAACGACTTTGAATCGAATGGAAAAGCTTTGCGCACAGACAACAAGTGCAAATATTGAAATTTTAATGAATTTGTGATTTGAAGAAAATATAAATTGTTTAATACTACGTTTAAATGTTGGTTATTAGATCATTGATCCATTTGTAACACAATGTTGCATTGCTAACAATTTGAATCAACTTGGTAGAAAGGAAGGAGGAAGAAGCCGCAGGATTGATACGTTTGGCCTGCTTTTAATATTTGTTGTTCTTTTCAATTTTCAGAATCGGCTGCAAGCGGCAAAGAAGATAAATTATTACGTGGAGTATATTGAAAAAGAAATGACATTGAATTTGCTGTGAGTCTCAAGTAGTGGTGATTTGGAGTTCGCCCTGCTTCGGGATTTGCTCGCAGTTGACCCAATCACATCCAATAATTCGCATGAATATTGTCAATATTGTATCATCACTTATTACAGTTCATCTCTGTGATATAGAAAAGAACTATTCTAATGCTCAGGGTGGATTTTCAGTGCAAATAAATTCACAAAACAAACACTTTGCTTGTGTGTAGCAAAAAAGTGTTTGCTGTCAAAGCCAGCACAAAAGATGGAGGTTCCACTGCAATTTGAGATGGAAAATGAAAACAATGACGCTTTCTTGCTCGAAAGTCCTCGCATCCGTTTTGGTAATGTAACTTCGAAATTGTGTGAAAACTTGAACAATTTGAAAAGTTGTTTTTCTTCTGTGAGAACCTTTTTCAGCAAAATCTGGAATCTTTACATCTCAGTGAACACAAACTCAGTGACAGCAGTAATCTTATTGTTATTGGTAATTGGTTTGAACATTGCATTGTTTTTTGTGGCTGTTTTGACACATCCAGTCCAAGTGGATTATTCTCTGAGGGCTTTTGAGGTTCAAGACCATCCTGTATCCAAACAATTTGACAGTTTGGTTGCTGCTAAAAATGACATGACAAAAGCAGCAAAAGAGGACAGAGCAAAACAACACCACGGAAGACGAAAGAGATCTCAAAATGATAATCCTGAAATAGTAATTCATTCACAATATCGACAAAAATGGAGACTTGATCTTGTGTACTTATCTAAAGATGACAATATTTTCACAGAAGATAAACTACACTACATTCATAAGATAGAGAAAAATCTTATGAAAGATCCCAAGTTCCAAGATTTTTGCTGGAAAAATAAAGATGTCTTGAAAGACCCTATCTTGTCAAGAAATCTGAAGGGCTGCATGCCACCGAACTCACTGATTGATTATTTCTACAGAACAGATTATTTTGATGGCCAGGGAGGATCTTTGTCTAATATCAAAGAAACAATTGATTATTTGCTAACAAAAATGGCAACATTTTGGTATGTGGATGGGAAATTTGATGCTAAACGCCCCAGAAGCAAGTTTCTTCGGTCTCAGCTAAATTTTGGGATTCCTCTCAAAGGTTATGAAAATGAGACTCTGCATACTGTTGACGAGCAACATCAGATTTTCAGGGATTTCCTTGTCAAATATGTTGAGCAGTTGGGTTCAGCTTCATCTGAGTAAGTTGAAAAAGCTTTTATTATTCATTTTTCTTGTTATGCTGTATATTTTCGTCTGACACTGGCCAAAGCAAATCATCAGATATGACCCAAAAGAGAATTTATGAGAATGCCAAACAAATGTTTATTTCTTTTCAAGGACGTTGACTGATAATTTACTGTGACCAGTTTCAGGGAAAAATACCTGGGGGCCCAAAAAATTTGATGCATATTGATTGACAAAATATTAATTGATAAAAGTTGACAAAATATTGATTTTCTGAAAACCTTAAACTCATAACCTCATAAAAATACGACAGCTGGGTAATATTCAATGTTTTTTTTGCATCATTGGTGTTAGGGGGGGGGGGGGGGGCAGAGCTATGTCAGCTTCATGGGTTGGTATTTAAACCTGGCCATGTGCAAAATGTAGACCAATGGACCCTTTCTTGGGAAACAAATTTTTTACTTAAAATTTCAGTGAAAATTGCATTTTGTACAAGCATAGCGTAACAATATTATATTTTTGGTCAAGTTTTGGATTCTAGGGTCTTTGCTGGTGTTATGTTTAAGAAGCTCATTTTCTGTCGTAATCAGGCAGCAAATTTGATAATCTTATCATTGATCAATTGTTGTAAGCTGTTTCAGGAGCTTTTCAGGTTAGTCTAGCGCAGGTTAGTCTATAGAAATTATCAGCAGCAAATCGCTGGTGGCAGATACAAATATGGGCTAGCCAATGGCGGCACCAGGCCTTGTGAGGAAAAAAATGCAGGCACTTCACAATTAAAGAGGCCCCCCCATAGTACCCCTGGATAACGGATTCACAAGTCAATTTTTCGTTTTTCACGCCATCACGGACTATAAAACAGCATTTTCACGATCACGTTGCAAAAACTTAGGAATGCTGTAGTCAGGTTTGTGTTTTTATTTGAATAACTGGCAAATGTACTTCGTATCTTTAGAATCAAATCATTGCCAACAACTNAATTAAAGAGGCCCCCCCATAGTACCCCTGGATAACGGATTCACAAGTCAATTTTTCGTTTTTCACGCCATCACGGACTATAAAACAGCATTTTCACGATCACGTTGCAAAAACTTAGGAATGCTGTAGTCAGGTTTGTGTTTTTATTTGAATAACTGGCAAATGTACTTCGTATCTTTAGAATCAAATCATTGCCAACAACTGGTGATTTCGGTTTGTGATTAACTTGAAAATACACAATAAAGTAAGAAAAGTTTATATCAATGATCAAGACGCATCAATCAATCACGTTCTTTAAAAGTCCATTTCACGAAATAACGACCGAATTTTTAACAAATCACGCTGCACGAAGGAGTCTCTGATCACGAATTCACGAGCCAATAATATCAAAATCACGAAATCATGCACGTAAATTAGCCAAATAACGCTTCACGTACAAATATGGGGGGGGCCTCATTAAAGCACTTTTAATATTCCAGGTGCTTGATTGAGCACCTGGAGTAAAAGCTAATCCCTGAACAGTGAGAAATTATTGTCAATATAATTAATAATAGATGACACAGCAAAAAAGGAAATGACAAAAACAGGGTGCCAAATATGATCAGATTTTTTTGGGGAAATTTGCACACTCACTGTATTAAAAGGATTATCAACCTTGGCACTCACTTTATATCAAGCTCCTAGAATTTTCCAGGTGTGCATGGAGACGCTTGATCAAGCTCGAGCACCTCTCCTCGCAAGGCCTGGGCGGCACCAAGGGGTGAACTGGGGGTGGACCACGGGGGGAGTTCTTGGCCAAATTTCGGATAGGGGTGTGCCACGAGCATCTTCAAAATGGTACTGTTGGCTAGACCAATTTTTGTGAAAATGATACCCTTGGTTAGACTAATTTCTAGGCCAAAAGTGCCATAATTTGCCGTTTTCTAGGCACAAATCACCAAAATTTCGCTTTCTCCAGGGACCGCGGAGCCGGGGGGGGGGGGCTGGGGGGGGCTTCAGCCCCCCCAATAATTTTCAAGTCGTACTTTTTAATCTTTTAAGAAAGTATGTTTATATCAGCAAATATCACCTAGTGTTCATAACTTAAGCACTATCGAAGTTGCAACTATTGTTATCAATAGAAATGAGAGCAAGATAAGAAATTTTGGGAATTTTGATTGAAAGTTGGATCTATTGCCGATACAAACTTATTCTTAAGAAATAATGTTCGCGTTATTAGGTTCTGTTAAGTTTAAAATCTTTATTTCTGAAAGTAGAGAGGCTTTATGTTTCCGTACAGCCAAACTCGCATAAACCGGATCGCTTCTGACCAAGAAAAACAATCCGACTTGCACAAACTCCGACTTATGCGAACTAATTTGAAAATGAAAATGCGGATGGGACTTTCAAGTCTCTTCGTTTTTTTCCGACTTATGCAAATATCCGAATTATGCGAGTCCGCCTTACGCGAGTATGACTGTGTTTACTACATTAAATGTAATAATTCCGCGAGAAATCTTTATAACATAAAAGATTAAAGCGGGGCATTTCTTTCATCCAAAAGACGCTCCGTGGCACATGAACCTTTCGCCATCAGATGAAAGATTGCAATACTGTACACTTTATTCACCGATGATTTTATGGAGATTTAGTTGTTGAATATGCTACTAATGAAGATCTTTTCTTAGACGTTTCTAGCTATGAAAAGGGCGTTGGTCGCATTTATAGCCAAAGTA
>REGM01000058.1:293833-343847 GCA_004194415.1 Aurelia aurita | reverse complement strand
GGCTAGACCAAGTTATGTGAGAAGAGTCCCCTTGGCGAGACGAATGTCTGATCCAAAAGTGCCATAATTTGCCGTTTTCTAGGCACAAATCACAAAAATTTCTCTTTCTCTAGACCAAAATCGCCAAAATTTGGGGTTTCTAGACACAAATTAAGAAAATTTGGCCTTTCCTGGACGAAAATTGCCAAAAATGATACCCTTGCTTAGACTGGCCTAGACTAAAATTGCCAAAAAGCATACCCTTGGCTAGACTTTTTTGTGTAAGATTCAAGAGCCACCATTGTACTATCAAATCAAAGTGCAATGAATTTTAGGGCACATTAAGGAACCCCCAAGATGTGTCTCAGTGTGGTTTTATCTTGATTCTTTATCCCTATTGATAATATAGTATTTCGAACAGATTATAGTAGTTTTTCCTTAGAGTTTTGAAAAAGAGGACAAGAAGTGATCAGAAGATGAGACAATAATCTTCAGGACAACATGTATTAGGACAAAAGGATATTGAATGAATCCCATGATAGACATTAACCAGTTTATTAATCCTGAAGCAATAGGCGTTGCAACTATACACCATATTTGATTCATGTTACATTTAAGATGTGTTATGTGTAATTCCCATGTAATTCCATTTTGAATCTTTGAACTGATTCTTTTGAAATTTCTAAGTGAAGAACAATTTTATTGGGGACCAATGGGATATAGATGTTGTTTTTTGTAACTCAAGAGTTGGCCAGATGTATCTTGATTACAATCTTTGCTTAAAGGGACGTCCCGACAGGAGATAACCCAGTAAAAGTAAACAATTGGAACATCCTCCGGAGTGAGTACCTCAAGTTTATGGAGAACTCATGATCTTTCTGTGGACACTTGTTTAAAAGCTCTGTGCATTGCATTATTGACAATCAAATTGTCTTTCCTCCTGTTTAGTTGAATTTATATTATCCTCCTTCATTTCTATAGTTTTAATACCACCTGCTACCGCTGCTGTGCAAGACTGCTTAGCTAAGATACTTAACTGGAAAACTATTCATATGCCATGCATCTCGACGTGTTGAATTGACTGAATCAACGCTAGTATCGTGTAAACAAATTTTAAGGCCACATTCATCATACCAAAAATAAATAAATAAGGGCAGATAATGTAAAAATAGCATCCATTGCCTTCGATTGAAACGCCAGTACAAAGCAATTTAGCGAGCAAGCCCAAGAAATGCTCTGAAACATAGATGGCTAACTTTACTAGACTTGCCCCAAGTCTATTTCCTGCAGTCCGTCTGACCGAACCCTTTCCGACAGTTCCTGGTCCCGCAAATCCAGCATTCCATAAGGGGAGAAAGGACGGACTTCAGAATAATTTTTTCCAGAAACTAATTTTCTGCAGAACAATCTCTCCGTACCAGCAACAGATAGAAACTAGTACTAAAATCTTTCTTCTGTTCCTCTTTCTGAAATAACACTTTTCGCTTTCTTTTTATGATTTTTCAACTCTCAAATCGTTGCAAAGCTTGACTTTCCTCTGAGCTGTTGTTTGGACGATCTTGTTGATTTGCCTTTTCACGATCTATAAGGAGCCTCTCAGAAAGTTTGTTTTTAGCAAAGAAAATATCAGTCGCAAATCACTGCGTTCAGTTACAGATGTTACACTGCAATTTTTTAAAAGACATATTTTACAACTAAAAAATGCATGACTTTTGCCATTTATATGCCCATTGACAACCATTTCATCTCCAAATATTTATTACATCGACCTTTGAAATGTCGATAGGGAGAAGAAGAATGGTCAACATACTGTATATACCCTGGTCGATGCTTTTGCTCAATTTCTGTGCTTGCAATAGAATATTTTCTTCAAAATTTCCGTTTCAAAGAAATGCAAAATTTCCCAAAGACCTTTGATCATATAAATGCTGTCTTGCTCATCGTGAACAACAAAGCTTTAGGATGCTCTGCCTTGAGAATAGAAAAGCTTTCAAGGGTCTAGATTCATGAAAGAAGTTCCATTGGTAGTTTAAGAACTGGATTCGTTCCGCCATCCAGTTTTTGAATTTCTCTCAGTAGGCAAGACAGCATTCATATTTTGGGCAATCTTGGGTTTTTTTTTGAGACGGAAATCTTTTATTGCCAGCACAGGAACCGAGCAAAAGCATCAAAACTAACAGTTAAATTTGTGTGGTACCATTAAATTTCGGCATAGTTTTGACACTTTAAACGCGAAATTTTAATTGCTCCTCTGACAACCTGTTGGCTATGATTATCAATATTTTATTATAAATGAAGTATAACTTGAGTGCAGTTGCAGTTGTTGTGAATGCCCGTTGTTCTTTTCAATTGTTTGTTGGCAGTTTATAACAAGGCTCTGTTTGATAAGGCCCACCGGCAAAATTGGTTGAGCCGCGATGTTTTATGCTGTTCTATCGAATTGAAAGTGTTGTTGTCAAAATTGCTATCTCTATCAAGCCGCTTGGCACCAGGAATATCATCATCATCATCATCATTTTATTTAAAGTTGGCAACTTCCTTAGCGATTAAAGGGCTACTTCAAGGCAACAAATTATTTTAAAAGTTACAGAAGGATATATACGGTACAAGTAAAATCAATCAATAAAATTACATAATTCATATAAAATCTATATTAAAAACAAGACATGTAAAACTATAAAAAATCGAGCCGAGGAATGTACTGTCTGCAAAGTCTGCAGTTGCAATCGCCATTTGTCCAAAAACTTTATTTTATTCTTGACTTGGCGTACAGAGTTTGAATTTGACTTCAGGCGGAAGAGAGTTCCAAGTGCGCTTTCGCTCTATACTATTCCACAATCGACTGTATATACTATAGGAAGTAGGAATGTATTTTTATTAAAAACAAGACATGTAAAACTATAAAAAATCGAGCTGAGGAATGTACGGTCTGCAAAGTCTGCAATTGCAATCGCCATTTGTCCAAAAACTTTATTTTATTCTTGACTTGGCGTACAGAGTTTGAATTTGATTTCAGGCGGAAGAGAGTACCAAGTGCGCTTTCCCTCTATACTATTCCACAATCGACTGTATATACTATAGGAAGTAGGAATGTATTTTTATTAAAAACAAGACATGTAAAACTATAAAAAATCGAGCTGAGGAATGTACGGTCTGCAAAGTCTGCAATTGCAATCGCCATTTGTCCAAAAACTTTATTTTATTCTTGACTTGGCGTACAGAGTTTGAATTTGATTTCAGGCGGAAGAGAGTACCAAGTGCGCTTTCCCTCTATACTATTCCACAATCGACTGTATATACTATAGGAAGTAGGAATGTATTTTTATTAAAAACAAGACATGTAAAACTATAAAAAATCGAGCTGAGGAATGTACGGTCTGCAAAGTCTGCAATTGCAATCGCCATTTGTCCAAAAACTTTATTTTATTCTTGACTTGGCGTACAGAGTTTGAATTTGATTTCAGGCGGAAGAGAGTACCAAGTGCGCTTTCCCTCTATACTATTCCACAATCGACTGTATATACTATAGGAAGTAGGAATGTATTTTAATTTTTCAAATTATGTGCGACATTTCTTTGAAGAAAAATCGTAATTAGGGAGTCCAATGCTGCAAAAAATATGGGGAAACTAATATTTTCAGCAATTACTTTGATAAACTGAATTACTGGGAAGGCAAAACGTATGGCTAAAGTATTCTTCATGTATTGCAAGGCCATATGATATTTTCAGCAGAAGAGTGGGCGAGATATCTAGGTAAAACGTGAACAATTCGCGGTTCGAACCATTTTGTAAGAAATTGTGGATGAAGTTGAAAAAAGGAAGGAGTTTTTTACTTTTATGTTCATCATCAAAATCTAAAAAGACCACAAGAATACAAAACTACAAACCAGGACTATTTCACAAGAAAAGTACAAAATTACTTGAAAGGAAATTGCTTGCGGTGTGAACTTGCACATCTCCCCTGCAGCCAACATATAACATTTAGACATAGAACAAACAAAAAAGACTAGACAAGACAGCGAAAGCAAAACTAAACAAAACAAAACAGGAAAAAGGAAAAAAAGGCAAAGAGTTTAGAGTGAATAACCTGAGTATCTTTTAGGTTTAAAAATAGCCTATCGTATTTGATAATCCAGAGTGTGAAGAAAGAAAGCAAAGCCAAATAATATAGTGGGGTGTTTTTTGTTTTTCTTTATCCTATTTATAGACGGGCACCATATAGCTCAAAGATTTCTGAACCAGAGTAAAAAGCACACATCATGGTTGTCCATGCCCTTTGAAGTTGACATTTTTATCCCCTATCCTATCAACGCTCCTGCTTGGCTCTACCTCTTTTACAAAGAAACGTCTACCAGTAGGAGGCTCAATAGCGAGGTTAGGGTTCTCTTATGCAAGTCTGTACCTGTATTCACAGCCGTGTTGAAGAAAACTATTTTGCACTCGCGTGGATTTTGCATTGATCTTCAAACAAGAGTATCACCAATGATATCAAAGATGAATCTAATTGAAATTTTAAATATTTTCAAAGAGTTTCTACGTTATTCTTTGTGCCCCAACTGATGCTTTGAAGACGTTTTGCTTTGCATTCTTAGCAGTGCTTTCCTGAGGCACTTGTCCTTAATTGCCAACACTTTCCTGTATGGAGTGCCAAACGCGTCAAAAATACTTTATTGAAAAACATAGTACTTATTGCCAAAAACACATAACTTTGAACAAAAATCATAGTACTTCATATCTAAAATAGATATGCCCACTATATACTTCTATTGTAAAAAAAATACTACTTACTTTCTTGATCAGAATAAAAAATCACAATGTTGCGCTTATGTCAAAATAAAAATTTATTAACTCTTTCACACAGAAAATGTAGCACATCATATTCATATCGCATTTTTTTCACGAGCAACCCTACTCTCTTTTTTTCAAACAAGTATCAATTTTTTTACAAGAAAGTACCCTCTTTTTTAAATTCAACTTATCAATCAATGTCAACTGTCAATCAATGTCGAATGATTACGGGAATCCCCAACCAATTCTCGAACGAGGCAAGGCATAAAATGTGATGAAGTTAAAATAGCCGCTCAACAGCAAAGCAACCTAGTTGGGCGGCTTACAGAGCTAGTAGAAGTGCTGATTTCGCGCTNTTGATACTTGTTTGAAAAAAAGAGAGTAGGGTTGCTCGTGAAAAAAATGCGATACTTCCTTTCCAGTGCTAATTTTTTTACATGAAAGTTAAAGAAAGCCACGAAAAAAAAATCGATATGAATATGATGTGCTACATTTTCTGTGTGAAAGAGTTAATAAATTTTTATTTTGACATAAGCGCAACATTGTGATTTTTTATTCTGATCAAGAAAGTAAGTAGTATTTTTTTTACAATAGAAGTATATAGTGGGCATATCTATTTTAGATATGAAGTACTATGATTTTTGTTCAAAGTTATGTGTTTTTAGCAATAAGTACGATGTTTTTCAATAAAGTATTTTTGACGCGTTTGGCACTCCATATTCCTGTCATAATTAATGAAAGTGACCGATTTGAATTTTTAACAAATGTGATAAGATATTTGCTGATTTTTTATCTATTTTTTGACATCGTGATTAATTATTCATAAACTCATACTGGCCTTAACGCTCATTAAGAGACATTTTCTTCTTGAAATCAATGGAAATGCTTAACCAGCTGTCGCCTAACCCAATCCTCTGATCTAGACAGATAAGAAGAAATCACGCAGAACACTTTCTTTTTGATACTACAGAACCAGATTTTCTTAATCTTTTGCTCGTTGTTTTCTGTTTGGCCGCAAAAATTTTTGTGGGTTAGGATTTCCACCTCATAGGAATAGCCAGCACAGTCATGACACGCAAGGTCATCACATCGAAACGGGGTTCTATAGGGCACGGAAAAAATTCTTAAATATCAATGGCCCATAGGCAGAAAGATTTTTGTGGGTTAGAATTTCCATCTCATAAATAGCCAGCATAGGCAAGAAACGCAAGGCCATCACTGAAACGGGGCTCTATAGGGAAGTGACAACATTCTTTTTATCTATTGCCCTTTTTTCTGTTTGGGCAGAAAGATTTTTGTGGGTTAGAATCTCATGAAATAAATCATTTCATAAATCACGAAAACTGAACTGAACTCATAGAAATATCCCGCTTAAGCAGGTAACCCAAGGTCTCCTTTTTCTCTTTTTCTCCATTTTCTCCTTCCTATAAGGAAGTTCTCACATAGAGACATACTCTCAGGACATAGCATCAGTTCTTCTTGTTCTATTATTACCATTTTTTAAAGGTTTTTGCTGTCTAGAATCTCCACACGAGAGGTAAAGCCAGTACTGCCAAGTATAGCTAGACTATCTCTTCGTACCATAACGAAGTTGTTAAACAGATAGGGCGCTATAGGAGTGGTACGGAACCAATTCTATTGAGGGCGCTATAGGAGTGGTACGGAACCAATTCTATTTGGATCTGGTGCTCATTGTTTTCTGTTTGACAGCGAAGGTTAGAATCTTCACCTGGTATTCAGAAGAGCCAGGTAGCGCGAGGTCATCTCTTCTTCCTATTAGGAAGTCGTCGTAAAACAAATAAGTCCAGGTAGAAGAACGGAGACGAAGTCATTACCGAGTATCAGGTCACCCTCAATGAGTAATGAATGGAAACAAATCTACTGAGGCACAATTAAGCCTTATAACGTTTTTTTCGTTAATAGTTTGGTTAATAATTGGTTTGAAGGAAAAACTTCCGAAATCAATTTGTTCAGATCAGTCGGAAAGAGATCTCTTTGATCTTAAGAATCTTCTTACCTATAGAAGAACCAGCTGCCATTGGAAGGCCGCGATCTGAAAACCTGTTTCTTGCATATTTGCAGTATTTGCACCCACTTTGTAAGTCTTTGCAAAATGTTATCATTCTGGGTGAACTCAGAGAGTCCGTAACCTTTTGGATAAAGTAAGGGGGAAGCAAGGTGTTAAAATCCCCCTCTTCACTATTTTAATATACCTGATTTGAAATACCAAGTAATATATCTTTTTCTTCTCTCAACAGCCAAGTGACCGTACTGTATGGAAGCCCAGAGATTTATGATTATGAGATCAAAAGCACATTTATACACGATGTTCTTCTCGCTGCAATTAGCTTTGGCCTGATCATATTCCTATTGTTCATTCTGACGTCATTCTCACTATGGCTGACCATATTTGGAGTGTGCACCATTGTCTTCAGTGTTCCATTCTCCTACTTTGTGTACCGCGTGCTACTGAGAATCGATACCATTGGAATTCTGACAGGGACAACAGTTTTCGTCATTATTGGAATTGGGGTTGATGATGTCTTCGTGTTCATCAATGTTTTTAGGTAAGCTTTGTTCATCAAAGTAACATTAGTCACTTGTTGTAATGCTGGTACTTTGGGTGTCAGCCCACATATAGCCCAAGGGAAAGTGGGCCTTTCATTTTGGGCGGATCTGGAACCCAGGGTATGATACCGGGTGAGTCAAAACAGGTTCCACCTATTTGAAAATCACATTCAACGAATTTCAAGTCGACGAAAAACTTGCAAAAATTTCACGATTAGGATGCTTCATCTTGAAATTTAGAAATTCGCAGTTTTGATTTACAACAAAGCTATTCTGGCCAAACGATCTAAAATTAACTTGTTTTCAATATTTCATTCAGTTTCTCAATGTCCCAAAACGTGTGCCAAAATGATATTGGCATTTGCCAAACTGTACAGTCTTGCATTTTCGACCGATTTCAATGAATCACCAATCACTATATAGCTGGAAGGCTTATAGTTAGATGCTTCGGTCATAACATTCTAGACACGTGGGTTAGTTGCTTGGGAGTTGTTTTTGGAGTTGCTAGTCATTCTTCAAAGACGATTAGCAATTTCGATAACGATGTGCCTACATTTCCTTTTCAAAACAATACCAGCAGATGGAGCAAACAAATTGATAAACACGAGTCTCTTGCATGTAGAAGTGTATGTATTGCATAGTTCAATGCTCATAGCTAACCATAATCCTTTGCGGCACCAAAGTCGACTTTCTGTATGTTATGACAGTTGTTGCTGGCCTAAGTTCTTTTTGTTTTGCTTTTCATTCGGCGAGCAAAGGATCTTGGTTAGCAATGGGTCTTTAAGTTCTGTAATATGATTTATGTTATTTCAGAACTGAAAACTCTGGAATGTAAGTCGACATCTTTGTTATGCATTAAAGCTTTTACTGAATAGACAGGATTCATTTCCGAAAATCTCTTCAAAAAGGAAGGGTATTTTGGTACCCGTCGTTGTAAGTCAGAGATCATCACAGCAATAAGGTAGTATTATGTTGTGCATCTTCTGGACGGGAAAATGTCAGAAGGGTTTAAATGTATGCTATGCAGGTACATTTGTGCCATTGTAGGTAGACTTCTCAGAGATAAAAAACTCCGTTCAAATTTTTCTTATATTTTATAATTCAAATTTTTATTTTTTTGAAGTTCTAAATACTTCATCCCAAAAGAAGTGAAGCTGAATTCATACTTACTGAGTTTTTATGATGCTGCCGAGGAAAGTCTCACGTGTTATGTAGGCAGACGTGAATATCTCAATGCTTCATGTTTGAATTTAGAATACCCGTAGTTTCTTTATCAGAAACTTAGGTACAAGGTTAGTAGCCAGTTTCTTAAATTTTAGGCCATTTTTGCTACCAAAGTTTCTTATGAGTTTCTTTAGTTTTTAATGCTCTAAATATAGAATTAATTCATTTTCGTTAGAAGGGCTCCAAAAGTTCCTAGCACACTCAAAACAAATTAAAAAATTTATCAATACTGTACATTGTCATAACTGTTTGCGTGACCTGAGAAGATTGAAGCTGCAAATTACATATCTTTTTTAATCAAGTTTGCACAGTTTCTTAATTTTTGACAAATCGACCCTACAGTTTCTGATACGCGGTTTCTTATAAAGAACTACGTTTGAGACATATGGAATCATGCGGTACCCCTTTCCAAAGGTACTTTATCCATTAATATCTCCAGCTTGCTGCTTGCAAACGTTCCTGAATTATTTTATAATGCTCATTACTGGTTCCTGAAAACACAGTTTCTGGTAACCTTGGATGCAGCTGGTTGTATTAACGATGCAAGGTAAGCAGTATTAAGGTTGCCATGGGTTATAAAAGCATCATCGTAGTATTCGACGTTTCTTAAGCTGTCGGATGCATACAAGCTTGGTTGTAGCTTATTTTCATAAGAAGTCTTAACAAGATTCGGATTCATAACGTATTTTACGGCCACAAATGCAATGATGGCTGTCTGCAATTCGAATATGCTAGTGGTAGGTCACCAATATACTGGTTTGTGAACACCTGCAAGCACACTGTTGTCTTAAAAATCATAATATATAGAGTTGCAAGGGTCATTCGGACATTTCAAATTGTTTTTCCCACTATTAGCTAATGTCGAATTCTACGTTACTGATTAGCATACGTAGAAGAAAATGGTTTCCCAGGGGTAAAATGGCTTTCTGCAGATGGATTCAAAACTTTTCAATCATATCATAAAGGTTTCATTTATTGCAAAATTAGGAAGCTTTGCTCTAAGAACTTGCTTTTTTCATAAGGTTAGAGAGATTTTTGAAGATGGCAATCTTAAAATCTTTCAACTGCATTTGCCTTTCCAATTTTTTATCACCGTAAAATAAAATAAAAACAAACAAAGCATACAATTACATGTACCATTCATAGCAATAAAAGACGCATGGTCATCGAGTCCCTGTAGTGAATTCCTTTGGTCATTCATTTTATTCATTTCATTTCATTTTATATTATTTAACCATGGTAGCCCCGTCAGTCTTGTGGAGACTGCTTTACAGGGGGCCGTGCAAAAGACTACAAAGTAAAAACCTAATTTAAAAATGTTGCTAAATTAAGTTAAATAGCAATTAAAAAACAAAATGTCCATAACAAACTAAGCAAAAATAAATCAAAAGAAAAGTGAGATGAAACCCTCCTCTGCAATGACTCGTGTAACCTTTTTTTGAAGGTAGAAAGAGAGGGTGCATGTTTGACATCCAAGCTTAATTTGTTCCAAAGCTTAGGTCCACGAAATGAAATAGACTTCTGCCCATTTGACGTTTTGAAAAGTGGAACACGCAAGTCAGTTTCGGTGTTTCTCAGTCTCAGTGTATGCCTCTCAGTCTCAGCTGAGTTCTTTANTTTTTGAAGGTAGAAAGAGAGGGTGCATGTTTGACATCCAAGCTTAATTTGTTCCAAAGCTTAGGTCCACGAAATGAAATAGACTTCTGCCCATTTGACGTTTTGAAAAGTGGAACACGCAAGTCAGTTTCGGTGTTTCTCAGTCTCAGTGTATGCCTCTCAGTCTCAGCTGAGTTCTTTATAAACAGCTTGGACAGATATTCCGGTGCAAGATCAGTTAATGGTGAGTGAGTGAGTGACCTTTCCAATTTCCAGCCATGTATGAAATGCACTGATTAAAGTCGGCTATATCTATGGATTGGAGTGATTTTTTTAAAGAATGCGCGAAAATGTCGTTAAGCATAACGCCGTTAGAGCGAACGCTTTGGGGTTGATGTTTTTGCGAATGTCTTCTGCGTTCTTTTTGCTAAGACAGCCTTATTATCGTAGACTCATGATTTAAGTCACTTCACTTTCGCTCATTGAATTGAATTGAAGTGATGTTGTTGTTGTCGCTTCAATGAGGTAGTTGTAGCGACATATTAATTCAGGGGAGCGAAACTACACGAAAATAATGAGTCTATTATTATCGGCGAATCAAAACTTAATGGCTTATTTGATTGGTTACTCTAAACCTGCCGGATTCGAAAGTTGCAGTAGACTCGATGGCAATTGAAAGTGAATTTCTGCGAAGTCTGCCAGTCGTTCTGGTTTTCGGAGCAGACGATTTGGGAGGCATTCTGCATCTGCCGAGTCTCCTTTTCTGAATCTGTGCCTAATGACATATGAAGTCCAAGTCTTGGGTTTACCGAAAATAATGTTTGTAGCAATCAAATACGCCCTTAAGCTTTGTTCACACTGGAATAAAAACGCATTGGAAATGCATCAGAAGTGCTAGGGGAAAAAGTGTCGAAATTATCGGCATCTTTGAAGATGTCCTAACGCATCTCGATTGACTCTTTAAATTTTGATTCCTTATAAAAGCGATAACTCCCTAAAAGTCCGTTAAGATACGTCATCCCAATTCTAAAACGTTTTTACTCTGTAATGTGAACCAGGCTTTAGATGATAGCGTTAAATGTTGATCAGTTCTTTTTGTTATATCACAACAATTGCGTTTGCTCTCACGTTTTTTATTTTCTTCCAGGCAAGCAACCCATTTCAAGGACATCAAAGAGCGTATGAAGCATTTGATAGTTACAGCAGGAAAGGCGACATTTTTCACATCGTTTACAACGGCTGCCGCATTTGGTGCGAATGCATTGACGAAGGTGCCTGCAGTTCATGATTTTGGAATATTTACCTGCATCCTTGTGATGTCATGTTGGTTGATGGTTGTGCTGCTGATGCCACCCACCTTGTTTCTATGGCAACGATGGCTGATCAAATGCGAAATGTGTCTTTGTTTGAACAAATGTTGTCACCGAGCTGTCAAAGGTATTAAAAGTTTGATTCCGCAATTGAACCAATTGGTTCCTACTTATAAATGGTGGTCATAGGCGTCGAATCTCTGAAAAGCATTGCACGGATTGTTGATACATCTTTCGTTTGATTTAATGGCTTAAAAGGAACTTTAGGTACTTTCCTATTATTCGTTGTTGGCGATTTTGGATATCTTGAGTATTTGCGGAATTACAGCGTCTTTTATGTTTCAACTAGTTTTGACGTTGTCAGATTTCTAAATCGTAAACCAGGAGAGCTACAGATTTCTGCTTACCACCATTCAGTGCTGGAAAAAACGTTGGCTTCCTGGAAAGATTAGTCAATGTTGACAAACTTCCTGCCGCTTGTGTGGATCAGCTTTCTTCGCCCATGTTTCTTCTGGAGTCAAAATGATTTTCATACATTGAAGTACGCACTCCTTTAACCTCTCACCAGACTGAATGTTCGTTCACTAACTTTTCAGATCCCCTTTCCATTCCTTTCCTTTCCACTCCTTTTCTTTTTTCCTTTTCCTTCGCTTTCTTTCCTTTCCTCCCTTTTCTCGTTCCCCAGTAATACTGCATTTTTATTTCCTTCTGAAAACGAAACCTTCCTGCGAGATTTCTTCGCGACTTCGTGTATGTTTTCCAGCACTGCACCATATCATAGACCTGCATACACTATGGTTGTCTTGAAGACTGCACCGTTTTTCCTCTATCAGTTTAGGATGAACGATGAAGTTAATTTTTCAAAACTTTTCATAAATCCTTTCAATAAAAAGGAAAAGAAAAATGAAGTTCCTTTCAAGCCATTAAATGAAAAGAAAGATGCATTTACCATCCGCGCAATCTTTTAAAAATATTCGACGCCTATGCTTAAATGGTGACCAATTTATTGGTCATGCAGTTAGCTTAATACATAATTTCAAAATTATTATCTTCACGAAATCTACATCGCGATGAGAATTTGTATTTAGACTAAAATTCGGATATTAACCAGAATCTGCAGTCAGAAATTTCATGTGAAAAAATATGAAGAACTTATGAAAATTTCGAAAAGAGAGTTTAGTTGAAAAAGTGTATTGTGGAGAGGCTAACTTCGTTCTGAAAATCTACCTCACTGTAATCGATCGCCATACTAGAGGTATTGGAGATTTTGCATGGATGTTTATTAGAATGGCTTGAAAATAAGACTAAGAAAAAGTGCTGTCACATTTTGATAGTTTTGAGCTTTAATTCAGTAATATATTTTCGAATGAAAGAGACACATATTTGTCATTTTTACATAGAAATTTGCTAAAATAGAAACAATGTTGGTGAGTGCATTTTCAACGCTTGTGCTAGTTCTTTCTTGGCAGAAGTTAATTATCCGCTCTTCATGAAAATCCACACGTTCTATATGTAAAAGTCCATAAAATGTAAAGCACGCAGGTTGTTCCTTCGAGAAATGTTGCTATACCTTTATTTGAAAGATTATGCGATGTACTTAAAGTGAGATCGCCTTTATTTCATGATGAAAGTTTCTTCTCCAAGAATATTTACAAATGTTTATGCAAGATATACAATTACACATTCTTCCATAGAATATCCAGATACTTCGCATTAATTTGTATGCAAAGTCTCGAGATACTCAATGGAACGTTGATGCCAAGAGCGATATGTTATTACTGAGTGAACTGCAAGGATGACACTCATATCTGAAAAGTTATCAGCTAACATCATAAATTAGATTCGTTGCTTTACCCCTGTTTTGTTCCTTTTTTGGAAATTTCATGTGGTGCAAACTGTTCAAATATTCGAACAATAAATTGTCACATGGGTCTTGAGGTAATCAAAAGGAGCTAAAGAAAGCTATTACTCTCTTTTCCTTGGTATATCTTCTTTTCCTAGACTTACAGTGACACTTTTTGGTGAAATTTCACAACTTTGGTTATCTCGAAATCTCACAATCTCGAGTAAATTTTCATTTCCAATGATAGTTCGAGAGAGCGGGGTTCAACTGTGCTCCCATTTTTTTTATATATAAGAAACCGCTTATAGGAAGCTGTATGCTCAATTTTTCAAAAATTAAGCAACCGTGCTATATGGATTAGCTAAAAAACTTTTGTAATTTGCAGCTATAGTTTTCTAGGGTTATTCAAAATGTTTTGACATTGGACAAAATTATTGGAAATTTTTTTAGTGCAAATTCTGTTAAATACTTGTTTGCTTGCAATCTTACTGGATACTTTGAAAGCCCTTTTAACAAAAGTGAATTAAATCTACACCAAGAGCATGAAAGATATAAGAAACTCATATGAGAAACTTTTGGTAGCAAGAATGTCCTAAAATTTAAGAAGCCACCTACCAGCCCCCCCGGACCTAAGTTATATCTCTTCATTTTTAACTCACTCGCTTATTTCTTTTTTTCAGATGTTCAAATGGATAGCCTAATAACAAACGACGAACTGGAACTAAACCCTGGTGGAAGTCAAATGTATTCATTTCACACAGAAACGAGTCCCTCTCAGATGGACGAAGACCTTGAAGTACAGGAAATGGCAAATTCTCAAAAGCAACAATCTGAATGCTGTACAATTACTAATTTGTTGACCAGATTCATGGACTATTTCATTGCAAGACCTGTGATAAAAGGACGTTATGTTGTTGTGGTTGCATATTTAATAATCACTGCCTTATCTATAGTTGGAATCACACATCTAAAAACAGCATCTGGTCGTCCTGAATTATTCCCTGCGAATACCAACCTTCAAAAGCTACTGAATCTGCAATACAATTTCAGTTCAGGATATGTAGACTGTAGCGGCTGCTCAGGAGCATTAGTTCCAGTTCACCCAAAGGCGCACAGTAAGTCCTGGAGCTCTGCAAAACGTTCCAGGAGGGAAGTACACGAGGCAGGCTTTTGGGGGCATCCGACCACCTGGGATGGCCTGGGGACTCTTAATGGCACCTCGGCTAGTCATCCATATCAAGAATTGGGAGCAAGCAATTCTCCGGTGATTTCGAATGTGTCAGTTAGTGCTGAAGGAACGATCGCAATGACCATTGCAGCGAAAACACGGCCAATACAGCACCCGTCTGCAAATATGACTTCAGATACAACCACGTTATCAAAGGAAAACACGGAATTGGCGACGATAAGTGTTGGGCCTACGGCTTCATCATTAACGAAACGAGCTTCTGAGAAGCAATTTGAATCCACGACAACAGCAGCAGCAACAACATCAACTATAGCGTTAAGGGAAAATACAGAGAAGAAATCCGTATCCATGACAACAGCAGCAACAACAGCGTCAACAGTGGCGTCCAAAGAAAATACAAAAACAATTGAATCAATCACCACAGCGACAAAACCTTCAAGTTTAATGACGAATCAAACACAAGCTGTGCCTAAGAATACCACATCAAAACTAGCAACAACAACCACAAGATTATCTGCGGCAACAACCACAACAAGAAATGCTACAACGAAAAATTTGCCTTTAGAAACAACATCCAAATCAGAGAAAAAAACGGTAACAAAAGCAGACAATGGAGAACTGGCAACAACAAAAGCTACTGCCATTTTAACATCAAAAGCATCAGTGAAAACTACTCAGAAGACAGTCATCCCAACAACACAACCGCTTTGTCCTAAACCTTGTACTCCTGTGAAAAGGCCAATTGTTGACAAAACTGCTATCGTCTTTTTGGTATTTGGAATCAAAGGAGTTGAAATAAGCAAAACAAGAGGACAGCACTTCTTTGGCATTGACAGGGTAAGAAATTATCCATCTTTTCTAACATTTTTTATACCGAATATAAGTATAATCCTCTCCCATTTGGTTTCATAAGAACATCGACGCTGAAATTTAATCCTTGGAATCTTTAACAAGAGCCCCCGACAGGCTGAAACTGATAAAGGTTGTTACATGATAGCTTTAATCTGGAACAGCAAGGTAACGAAACTTATTGTTAAGAATATTAAAGAAAATCAATTTTATCAAATTAGTCATTTCAGAGAGCAGCAATGTACCTAAAAGTGTAGTAGAATTCTAGACATTAAAGGGTTTGTGCAAGGTCAAAAGCTTGCTTTTGCAAAGAGCAAAGCAATCTAAAAATATCCCATTCAAATCGACATTGCACACGCGCCGTGAACAATGGATAGCAAAAGAAACGATGCAATGTCTGAGTGTTTTCTTTGTTCTATTTATAGACAAGCCTATTTACCATTGAACATTCCCTTTAAGTTGAAAACTCAGCAAATCGAAAGATTTTAAGTTTCACAAATTGGTTTACAACTGTTTGCTGCAGGATTCTGTGACAATTAGATTCTTTTATGAACGATCCGTTAGCAGCGTCTTGTTTCTCATCTTTCTTATCCTATATGTGGCTTCTGTTGTAACTTGCCAAACGGAAATTTGTAAAGTTGGTGTGCTTTGTTGACAAATTTGTCCAAAAATGCAACCGGTTATTTCTTGTATTGCAGGGTACTCCAATATACGACCCAAAGTTTACCATGATTGGCAAGCAGTTGTCAGTTGTAGCTACCGGATCTTTAGTCAAAGCATTATGCAAGATATGCCTTGCATTTCAAAATAACTCAGAGCTCGTGTCCCCTGGTGGTGCAGATTGTTTCCCAAAGGAGATGTACAGGCAGTTGCGAATTTACAGATATGATGAGTGTCAAGCATTGATAGAGCCGAAATATGCTAATGGGAGAATAAGTTTGAGTACTATTGGAGTTATTCATAATGAGATTAAATGGATGGCCATGACGTTTGAATCTGTAAGTGTGTTTTCATGAGACTCGTGAACACGTATTTTTATAAGAACCTCTTCATTTGATCCCAAACTATACGCTGATAAAAGAGAAGAAACCAAGAGTCCAGGGAAATATTTCTTCAGAAACGTTTTAGTCTAGGAAATTTAAACTTTATGCAAATGTTCTTGCAATTAATTATTTGATTCATCTCTAGAAATTATTTATGTGCTCTACTTTGTGTGCCCTATGTCATTCAAATGTTACATGAAATCGAAGCAGTTTATGATTGTCTCAAAGAAAAACGAATCCGCCGCAAAAGTATATGTCTGGTTTCAGTTGTCAGTGAGTCCATGTAAGGAATAATTCTTCATCAGGCGAAATAAACCAATTACCCAAAGAGTTTTTCGAAAATTGTGTCATTTTAGAGCTAATTGTACTATGCCGGCAATGGCCAATTAGACATTATACTTTTCGTTTTAATTTTTTTATCAAGTAATTTTCCAGTTGGATAAAATCTAAAAAATTAAAGAGAGAGAGAAATTGAAACTTTGAACCATGCAGATTCCTTTCTATTGAAATTTCATTGAAATTCCTTCCTATCTCTTTATGTAGCAAACCTACCAAGGCAAATCTGCATTCCTCGTTCACGACGATTACAAGAAATGGGAAAATTTCACAAACACAGTATTAAGTGATCCAGAATTACCAGAAATGCTGAAAAGTGGATTTCAAACTAGTAATGAATGGGTCAACATGTTTTCAGAAATGATAGCTGTCAGTGGTGCCATATATGGTATTACAATGTCCTTAGTCATGTGCTTGGCTGCTGTTGTTGTCTTCACTGGAAATTTCAGATTGTCTTTCATTGTTTTTGCAACTATAGGTGGTAAGTAATTGAATTGAATCACTTACGTGTTTTAAAATATTTCTCATTTATAACGACGAAGGTGTGTATCGGTCCCGTATATCGCTCTTGTCTGCATTGGTTAAATATGAGTTGATTTCCTTTGCGTTGTGTATCAAGCTATCGATAACAGGCTCTTTGGGAGTAGACCGAGGTAAGTGTAATTCAATTCAATTTATTGACAATTTGCAGTCGGCTTAACAAGGAAAACGAAAGTAATTTTTTTGCTAAGATGCCGAAAAAGATGCCAAACAACTGCAAAGCAATCAGATAAATACCTGGGAAGCTTGTGAAAGTATTAATGACGTCCTTTTGCGCTTTCGTTCATATAGCAACCCATCTGTTTCCCCTGAATCTAGGCTTGTGTTGTCAGCTCGCTCTACTTTATATGCTTTATTTCTTCTAAATTAGATGATATTCGTTTTGTTATATCGCAAACCGCACGGTCCACTCGCTACGTTACTTGCATGACTAATTCGTTCTTTGAAATTTCGAGTCAACCCATCGCAAAAAAGACGTCCTACGCTAGTCGGAAGAGTTTTCGTAGGCAGCATATGCTGCCCTTGTTTGAGTAAAGAGGAACTTGTGTTAAAACATTTTTGCATGCCAGGTACATTTTTCATTTTTCATTTTTCGTTATTGCTACACGGTAGCCCTATCAATCGAGAGGACTGCTTTACAGGGGGCCGTGTCAAGCTTCACAATAATAACTAAAAAGAAATTGATTAAAAATTAAGCTTATGCTTACAATATAGAAATTCTCTGTGAGCTAAAATCAAGCAAGCTCTGTGAGCTAAAATCAAGAATTGATAGAAATTCATGTTTGCCACTGTGTTGTCAACCTTGCTTTCCTTGCCTTGAAAGAAGATTCGAATTGCTAAATGTTTTCACAGGACATTGAATCTAAGGTTGGATGCCAATTCTAAAAAGCTGCTGTTCATGGCTACTATCTCTTCCTCGCATCGAAGGGCTTGAAAGGAATTTTATATGCTTTGCTGTACTTCTAACGTGAACATGTTCTATCTTGATTATTTTGAAAATGACAGCGTTTTTATATTTCAGCTCCTTTCAGGCTGTGACGTGATTAAATTTCTAAATCGTAAACCACAAGAGTGACAGACATGTGCTTACTACTGCACTGTAGAGCTTCATAAACTATGGTTTTCTTAAAAACTCTATTATAATTTTTTTAAACTTTTCTACAATTATTATTGAAAAAGAAACGTTTTTATTTGTAAAATAATCAAGATATCAAAACGTTCATGGTAGATCTGTACCAAAGTATCTGAAGTTTCTCTCAAGCAGTCCAATGGAGAAAAAAAATTTAATATCCATTCACATCAGCCTTTTTTTAATATTTGGAGCCTATGTTGTGTTTTTAACTATTGTTTACAGGATTGTCAAAGAGAGCAGTTGAAAAAGGAGAGCAATAAATTGCTTACCTCTTTAACGACAGGGCAACTTTTTTTATTCGTGTCTGGTGGTTGTCAAATGCATAAGTGTAATTGCTTCCAAATTTAGAAGAAATTGACGGTACGGATTCACTGAATTTTAGCACTAGAGGAAAGAAGTAAAATGTACGGAGAACTAATTTTACATGTTTCAAATAGCAAGGGGGGGAATAGACCCGTGAGTCATTTTTCGAGAGCCCGAAGGAGATTGAGAGCAATAGCACTTTTAAAAAGTCAAGCTTGTTCTCATAGCAAAAAGCAACCAAAGAAATCTTTTTCTCTAGTCAAGTTAATGTGACTGATATTTTATTTCACAGGTGCTCTGTCGTTGGTTATCGCTGTTTTCTATATTGCTGGTTGGACATTAGGCGCAGTCGAGGCTATCTCGTTATCAATACTCGTTGGAACATCCGTAGATTATACGGTACATTTGACTGAGGGCTACATTATGGCGAACAAGCTCACAGATTTTGATGGCATGTCTGATAGGGTAAGTTACGTTAAAATTTCTTCAATACTTTAACAGCTTTTTCAGAAACATGTGTAATCACGACTTGATATTAATAAAGTATGATAGTTTTATTTTTATTGTTAGGTTAATCGTGTGTTCAGGCATAGTTAAAATAGGCCTTAGTTTCGTTACATTCCCCTCAGCCTCTGTATGTTTGAAATATGCAATAAAGCCTCGCCTTCAAGAAACATTGTACAGACAAATTGTTGTTGTCGTTGCGATGACTGGGAATATGTAGCGAGTCTATTTTCTTGTATTGGGTCTATAAGAAACAATGTTAGCATTCTTCTATGGTGGAGGCAGTTATCAATTTATGTTCAAAATATCTCTTTAAAACAATTAAGACCTGTGGCATTTTCCTGAAAATTTGGATCTTGAATAGATAACGTTGTTCTTGAGGCTATTGTTCCTCAAATGGTTCCTTTACGTTGCTTTGTATTGTGGCGTTGAATTTTCACGTTGTGCAAGTTATAAGAATATTTTTCAAGTAATGTTGACTTTCCTAATCCTGCATTATTTACGCTTTGAATTTTTCTGTCTCCATTTGGGAGCAAACTATTGGTAACGGTTTATATTTGACGGAGAGCAAACAGTGTATGCTCTTTGAACTAAAGTTTCGATGAGGTTGGTTTTACATTGCTCTTAAGTAAACGAATCCCCTGCGAACATTTTGGCTGGTAAATGTTGCTTTCCTGTATGTACTGGTAAGAAATGCAGTGTCATTTTTCTCACATAGATGAAGCTAACATTATCCTGCACATGCGTACATTTTGATTTCCTTGCTTCAAATCAAAGTAGAAGCAGCCTCTTCTAGAGTTGCATTCACAGATAATCTTCATTTGCTCTTCATCAAGATTGAATATGAAAACAAAAACTTCACAATCATCTTTCTCGGAAACTTTATCCAGAGAATTTAATTTCTGAGTGTATCTTTTGTTTTTCACAGGAAATACGAGCAGAACGCACTCGACTGGCATTGAGTCACATTGGCGTGTCAATTTTCAGCTCTGCGATAACCACCTTGATAGCTGCCATCCCATTATGCTTGACAACAATCCAGCTATTTGCGAAATTCGGTCAAATCCTGGCCCTCAACACTGCTATGTCGATCATTTACACATTAACAATTTGCGTGAGTCTGCTTAGCATAATGGGGCCAACACGTTTCAAAGGTGGAGTAAAGTCTCATTTCTTTGCCTTGTTTGCAGTTGCATTTGTAATTGGCCTGGTGTTTCTTTTGCTATATTTGGTTGATCTGTATGGTGGTGTGAGTATTCCTGGACCGAGTGGAGGACGATTGTTCCATTAATAAATGTGTTCGGTTGCCGTAGCAAACATGGTGAGTACGCCTATTCAAAGGTCATTGTTAGACCTGCGATGATGCTTGGTGAGTCCAAAAATTACCAGCTGCTTGAGGATTAGGGTTGCTGATACCCTTAGGACGATTTCAAAGAACTATACTTAGCGTAGGGACTATAAAATAAAGTTGCGCAGCAGCGGAATCACTGCCTAGGTGAGTTGAATCGTCATACATGTAGATTTTCGACACTTCTCCATTAGACTTTAAGATTTTGTATGATGTGTATGAGATAACGTTTCAAGCTTACCCGATTTTCTTACAACTCATAAAGCTATCAAAACGTTTCTTGTTTGTTTTTCTTGGACCGATAACTAAATTGAATATAGTTACTTTTTCACAACCTGAACTGCCCCAAAAAGTGCCACCTTTTCAAATATCAGCAAATTTAAATTAAATGCTTTTATCTTGATGTGCTATTTTCGAAAGGGCCTAATTAGTTCTAGATCTATTCATCATTGTAGCCAATAAGCTTGACTAGCAAAGTTTGGAGGCTGTGTGATATCTGCGTGATGTTGTTGTCTAATTGAATCCTTTAGGGGCCGTCGAAATCGATTTTCATATTTTTAGCGGCATTTGGCTGTTAACTTAAGACCCCCTCCCCCCACCCCTTCGCGGCCTTGTCCTAAATCTCAGTAGAAAGCATGGTCTGGAACACTTAGGCCTAGGCTACCGGGAGTCCGCTAAGTCTCGCTAGGTCGTTTGAATATGTATTGAAAAGTGAGGGTGATGTTTCATGAATAACAAAAATGACAACATACGACCTTTAAATACTTCAGTACTATGATAAACAAAAATCGCTATAAATTCTAAAGTAAAAATTTCGCTGCGGAAATTTTCCTCCTTCCTTGGCGGCCCAACACCTAACCCCATTTAACGGGCAAGTGCCGCTAAAAGTATGAAAATCGAATGGTAACGGCCCCTTAGCATAGTTGTATTTATTAGATAAAAACATTGTCTATCAGGTTTGATTTGATTTTATATTCTTTAACCACGGTAACCCCGTCAGCTAAGGCTGCTTTTAAGGGGGCCGTGCCAAAAAATTACAATTTACAATTTAATACATATGAAACTAAAACGTTAATAACCTAATTACAAAACTAGAATCTAGAAATAAATACATTATGGTCATACTCATAAACGACGTTTAAAAGCATAAAGAGAGGGTGCTTGCTTGACCTCCGGTTCAAGATTATTCCAAAGGTGCGCACCACGATACGAGAATGATTTCTGCCCATTTGTCGTTTTCATAAGAGGGACGCGTAAGTCAGTCTCAGAGTTTCTTAACTTGACAGTGTCCCGTGAAGAGTTTTTTGAAAAAATATTCGAGAGATACGTAGGTGCAAGACCATTTATGGATTTGAAAACGATGCTCGCTGTCTCTCGTTTGATAATTTCAGCGATAGTTGGCCACTTTAGCCATTGTAACAGGTAAGAATTGAATGCTAATGAGGAACTCCATAATCAAAGCACCTTGGCAACAAGTAAAAAGCCTTATAAAAACAATGACCAAGCTGCAAGCAATAAGTTTCTTGAAGCCGTGATTTCATAGTCCTTTGCTCCCATGAAGAGAATGATTTCATTGCTAGAAGTAATTTGTTCATTGAAGAAGGTAAGAAAAAACTCAAAAGTTTGCAACAAAATATTAGATTTATCGTTGTCTTTACGGTGTACGGTTCAGACCAACGGGTACAATAATCTTACAATGTATTCTCTAGCATACTCTTTTTTATTTGTACTTTGGTGTGGTCCGTTTAAAAAACTAATCCATTTTCTCTTCTACTTATTAAAGGGTGTCTTTCAACCAGCATGCTTTGCACGTGTCATCTCTTTCTTCCCACCATTTTCATGGGTCATGAAAAGGACAACAATAAAAGTTAATCAAGAGATGGCACGTGCAAGGCATACTTGTTGAAACAGACCCTTTGATAACCCGATGATCTTGTATTTTCTATATTCTAATAGTGGGTTGTTGCTTCCGTTGTTATGACTTCCATTTAGAGAATTTAATTGTTTGCTAACAGTACGCAGAATTTTGCAGATTCTTTAATTCCAACCGTACTTTCTTCGTTTTAATTTGTATCTTTTGTAATGATCTGGTCTGTTAGTATTTTCCATGGCGTTTTGGGATAACAACACATCACATGCAGCCATCATTACATCATCTTAACAATTCAACATATGTGAATTTTTTTCATGTACCAATTGTCCCAAAAACTCTGTATAATTTTGAACATTTTGACGTCAAGAGTTTCTCCAAATTGCCTCAAAGTAATGTTTATGTTAACCCTCAATGGCTAAATTATATATAAGTATTTGTCTTACTTTTATCAGTAACTTGGCTGCAAATCTATAAATCAGCAAACGTAAAAATGTGTTCTTAGGCCCGAACCAAAACCTCCAGTTTTAAATGTTAGTAATGCTAAATGATAGGGAAGGCATAAGCATGTCAGCCCTCGATATCGCCAGTAAAAACCCTTGTAATGTTCATTGATTAGGAAGTAAGGAAAATCTATTGCCCTTTTTGCCTCAGCCGCTGTGTTTCATTTTGATGCCAACCCTTAACAACTGAAATGTGCCATCCTGAGATCTGTTCTTCCTCAAGTGAGAAGTTCTTTCTTTTCCCTGCTTTCGTCTGAAGATAAAAAGGCCCAATGATAGTTGTCAATAGTTTGATATATACCAAAATGGTATACTATTAGTAAATTATTCCTGTATCTTAATCTTTTATTGAATTCTAGCTAAAAATGACAGGGGTGGGTAGGTTACGTATGTTAATGTGTTGTGTCGTATTTCTGTATTTTGTACCTGTACTATAGTTGCTGACGTATTTTTGTGAAGAGACATTATGGCTCTGCAGCATAACGGACCATAGTCTAGTAGGGGGTCTCCGTGCGATTTCGCGTTTCAATCGTTATGGTGTGTTTCACAGTACAGCTAACAAGATCTATGTACAAGGAGACAAGGGAGAAGTTGAAGCTTTCTAAAATGCAGTGGAATTCGAACAGATTTGTTTAATTTTGCCGAAGAACGAAGCAAAGTACTGTCTTATATTTGATGCAAAATACTATAAGCGATAAAGGTTCTATAAATCATATGGGATTAGTAACTTAATGTCGAATTCAAGAATTGGACGTACTTGTTTCAGTCAAACCTCTCATTTTGGGTGAGTAAAAAAGCTTGCACCTTTAAAAAGCGACGAAAATTGGATTATATTACCGATCTTTACGTGTTCTTTGTGTGTATGTATTAAGAACCAAATGAATTTGATAGGTGATCGTTATTTTGTTCTTCCGGGAGAGAGACAGTGAAATTACGGCATGAAAAACCTGATTTTGAGGAATAGTATTTTATATGCAAGATAACTATTATAAATATGGTATTTGTAGCCAGAAATCTTTTATTCTTGATTTCATGTGAAAATTCGAGTGCTACTCGACATAGAGGCTTCATAAAGGATCTAAGAACCATGCAAATGGTAGTGCGGCATTACTATTCAATTTGACAATCGTTCCTTGTGATTTCGAAGTATGGTTCAAAACCAGGAAATTTTTTAAAAGCACAAATTCCCACAAATTCAAAGGCATGTCAAGACGTTGCAATGTGACTAAAATTAATTTGGTCCTGCATACAAATACACAAAAAGAAACTTTCATGATCGGTGATATAATAAAATTTTGATGATTTTTCAAAATGTTTTTTATTCTCACCCTGTATACCAAGAACAATTCAAAGGTTTCAGAAACACGCTGAACTGTTATTTCTAACTATTTATGACCTATAGGATTTTATCACTGCAATGTTAGCCTATAAAGGGTGTTTCAGAAAAACGCAACCCAACTACCGGTTGCGCCAAAAAAAACTATCCACGTTTGAAAAATTGTATTACCTAGAGTACTGGATGGATTTGAATGAATTGAGTTTTGGCTGATATCAGAAAGACTGAAGTATTTTTGTGATTTTTCTCGTGTTTTTATCAGCAAAGACAACATAGATAAATTCAACTTTACGAAAATTCGTTTGTTGCGAAATGGTTGAAAACAGGCCTAAAACACTCGATCAAATCGTACGAAATCTCCCTCATAGAACAAGATGCAAGAGCATTTAATCTCTCTCGCGCGTTATAGGAAATTAATTCTTAAAGAAATACTAAAGATTTTCAATCCCATGGCAATACAAGTGCAGACGACATCCGATACCCGTGAAAAACTGTCATTTTGCATTGCTCGATGTGAGAAATTTCTGTAAAATTTGATCAAGTGTTTTAGGCCCTTTTTCAGGCATTTTGCAAACACAGGATTTTCTTAAATTCGAATTTAGCTGTATTATCTGTACTCATAAAAATACGAGAAAAATCACAAAAATACTTCAGTCTTTCTGCTATCAACCAAAGTTTGATTCATTCAAATCCATCCAGTACTCTAGGTACTACGATTTTTCAAACGTGGATAGTTTTTTTTGGCGCACCCGGTATAATTTAAAATTTTCAAGATATAACAATATTTGAATAGATGTACTGTATACTGTCTGGTAGCAAAATCTATCTTCTTTCCACTGATATGCATTTAATTGATATTTTTGTAAGTATGGCCAATTTCAAATGCAACATGCCGCAAGAGCAAATTTTACCTTAAAAAGTTACAAAACAGATGTTGTGAAAATATTCCAGGCCTAGAAGCACTTGAGGCGATGCCCTCAGGTAGGAAACATAAACAATTATTCCCATGTGATCCATTTATTAAAGATGACAAAATAAGCTCTCACAAAGATGGGCTTTCGTCTATGTAAATCTCCTATCATTTTCCTGCATCTGAAATAGGCCATACTTAACGAAAACGTCAATTTAGCGATAAATAATTCAATTAATTCGCCTAAGCTTGATATCATTGGAAAGAAGATAGATTGTGCTTTAAGATGGTATGTGTCGAATTGATTCAAATATTATTATTTTCTGAAGAATCTCGAATAAAGGTGGGTTGCGTTTTTTTAAAAACCCTCTAGTGATTTACAGAACAGATCTTGTTACTGCGTCTTACCGTAGGATTCTTGGTGAATGTTCTTTCAGTTCTGTTTTTCAGTATAATTTATAATCGTATGCATTAATTTTGTGTGATTGTTGAAAACTCAAATGTATGCTACCCTTAATAATGTAACAAAAAATATTAAGCTATAAGTTAGCGTTAACCGGTTTAACAATGAAAATTATTCATCTCGTATTCTAGAAAAACTATGTCTAGGAAATTTATTTAGGACTAATTAATCACATATTGTTGACATTAATTTTTTTATCTCTGTGTCAGATATTTCTGGAGTTCTCCATTACGGGCAAGAGAGGCGCCACTAAAGAACTAACACTAAATAAGATCTAAAATCTTGTTACCTAACGAAAATAGCCAGCGCTGAATTTTACCAGAGGTCAAGCTTTACTGAAATAGACCTTTTCACAGAGGTCTGGGACGGCGCGCTACTTTTCTGGAAGATGGCGGATACGCTGCGAGAGGGAATCCCCTTCGCGATGCAAACACTGAACTGCAGTTGCAGTTGGCGAAGTTGTGGGCGAAAAATCACATTTAACCCCCAGTTACTGGGCACTTAGAGGACCAGAAAGGCTTGCAACATGAAATAAAGACTTATCTACTACATTACAGTGATATCTTTAGCTTATTTTACAAGGAAACGTTCATTTCTTAGAGTTGTTTTAGTGAAGTTGGATTTTATGATTATTGATGATGATGATTGATGAGGGCCTAAGTCAAATTAATTTTGGATTTTTGTTTATGAATTGAGCTTTTCGCCCATTGACTGCAGGAATAGAAACTATCGTGTATTTCAAGAACCAAACAATGATTTATATTTTTTCCCAATGCTGAAGCTATCAGGGCAAGCCGAGTTAGCTAAGAATGTAGACAGTTTCTTCAATTTCTTCGCGTTTGTTTATTGATAAACAGTGTCAGTGTGGCTTGTGATATTTCAAAATAAAACACCACTGTATGTACTCGCAAAATAAGGCCACTTACCGGTTCAAAGTAACTTCTTAACTTCCACGTTACTCCGGGTTCTCCTTTATTCGTCAAATTTTTGTTCAAGATGACAAGTCAAACACAGACTTCGTTAAATTTTGCCAACCAATAATAGGCATATTCACCAAAACAATAAATGCCTTCAAGCAAAACAACATACTTCAGCAATTCTTCGACTCTCTCGTCTACAATTGTAAAACTTCCACAACACTTATTATTTGTTTTCGTTCTGAAACACATGAATTACTTGTCGCAAGCCATTTTCTTCTTCTTTCATTTTGTTTTGAGCAACAACAGAGAGAACGAAGTGACGAATGCATTTATAATGGCGAATATTTTCCCGCCAAAGTTTCTCTTTTTTTACGAGGCTAAAAGCGCACAGGAAATCTTTGCCTGCACACATTTGTACCAAAAGTACACATGTCCCTTCGTATTCTTCTGGTTAAAGTGCAATCTTTAATCTTCTTTTATTCATAAACAAAAATCTAAAATTGGCAAATAATCATCATACAATCCAAATTCACCAAAACTCGAAGAAATAAACTTTTCCTTGCAAACTATGCTAAATATCATTTCATTGTGATTGGTAATTATTTACTTTCATGTCGTAAATCTTTTTGGTCCTCTAAGTGCACAGTAACTGGAGTTAAATTCAACTTTTCTTGCATTACTTCGCCCATCGCAACTGCATTTTTGCGTTTGTATCGAGAAGAGGATTCCCTCTCGCAGCTTATCCGCCATCTTCCAGAAAAGTAGTGCGCCGTCCCAGACCTCTGTGAAAAGGTCTATTGCCCAATTTCATGGAAAAAATCGTACAGGCTTGCTTTTGCACCAAATTCAAGTGCATCACAAAACAGCAAATTTCATTGAAATTTGTTGTAAAGCAAATAGCATTCAATTGTTACAAAAACAAAGCACATCTAGCAATAACCATTTCTTCCAAAATTGAAAGCCTTTGTCATTAAAATCGAGCATAGCTAAACGTATCAAATTTTACAGAAAAGGGAAGCCTTGCTTTATCAAAAAATCAAGCAAATCTAAAAATGGCCAAGTTTATTATAAAATGGTATGCAAATAGCCGTGCTTTTTCATAAAAGTCAAGCGCATCTCAGAATGGCGAATTTCATCGAAAATGGTAAGCCTATTATTATTATTATTATTATTATTATTATAACGAATCTTTATACAGGATAGACATTTCAACAATATATTGTCTCGCAGTTTCCCAAAAATCCTGCCATATGGCCTTGCTTCTTCATAAAAATTAGGCACATTTCAATATGGCCAATTTCATCGAAAATGGTAAGCCTAAGCCTATAGTATATACTTTCCCGGAGGAGTATTGAGACTGCGCAGGCTACACAGTTTCACTAAAATCATGCATATCTCAAATCGAAAATGATAGGCCTATAGCCTTGCGTCTTCACAACAATTAAGGAAATTTCAAAATGGCCAATTTAATCGAAAATAGTAAGCATATAGGCTTGTATTTTCACTAAAATCAAGCACATCTCGGAATAACTATTTTTGTCGAAAATGGCAAGACTATATAGCTTTGTAATTTCATGAAATAAACCACATCTTTAGATAGCCAATTTCATCAACAACTGTAAGCCCATAGACTGGCTTTTTCCACCAATCACAACTAAAACAGAAACTTTAGCAGCAGATGGTAGGCACATAGTTATGCGTGGAAGAAGCCAATATCATAAGACATTTTAGTCATATACTGGGTGAATAAAAAATACAAACCCCCGTTTGAATGGCTAATGTTCCTTGGATATAAAAAGCAATAATATCGACATACAGTAGAAACCTTCATAAAAGAACCTAGATTTTCTTGAGGCAGCCTGAATTGATACAGACGGCATGACGTCACAGCAGCGTTGAAAACACGACGCTATCTTGTTTTGGGGTAAATGTTCAGAATATTGCTATAGGTTTCTATAGGAAATTTGCAAAAAGTTGCATAAAATTGCTCCTCTATTCTTCCTCGCGATAGTGAGTAGGGAAAGGATAGGCAGCAATTGTCAGTCAGACCTAAACCAATGAAATAAACACACGAACATGCTGTTTTTCAAAGCAAAACAAAAATTTAGGCCAAGAAAGCTGTGATAAACTTGCCTTTGCGTCGATAATTTCGTAATTAGCATCACAAACTCCGTCGTCTGTAAGTTGCTCGTCGCTTCTTCAAAGTTGGTCTTCCTTTTAGACATTCGCCTATCTATCTGCTAAAGTTTTCGAATATTTTGAACAGCTTCCAAGCTTTTTGAATTAATTTATTGCGATAAATAAACGACACACACTCAAAATCCAAGTGCGACGCTATACTTTGTAATGGCTTCATTTACCCCAAGTCTGATTTTCGAGCGCGAATTGATCAAGTCACGTGACATGTCGTTTGTATGAATAGATGCCAGTGCATTCCTCCTATGACTTGAATAGTTTTCAATACATTCGTTTCAATAAAGTTTGTGCTATGAAAGATTTCGCAGTTTTCAAGTAAAGTACCATCTTTTAAACTATTATATAAGAACCTTTGGAAATCTCAGCCTCTTGGCGGTTCTTGTTTAAAAGCTCTAATCATTCAATTTCAACCTCAAGGTTCTTATAAAACTAGGTTTTTTATGCGGGTTTCTATATACTATATACGTTGTTTAATAGTGGACATGTTCACTTAGGTTTTAAATTTTATCTTACTGTAATCATCCACTCCGTTCTGAATTTGTGAAGGATTTTCTCGAAAAAAGCTAAAAAAACGGCCTAAAATCACGATCAAACTTCCATTATATTTCTGCATTACTGCAATGACTTGCGCACGCTATAGCACGTTTTCTCTCTTTGGGAGGATAGGAATGTCATCCCTAGGAGCATAACAAAATTATTCCGCGAGATTTCATCCTCCCAAGAAGATAGCACTTGTCAGCTCATGTAATTTTAATTACTGTAAAGCTGAATTAACACTTGATGCGACCTTCTTTGTGCGATGCGGCACGTGGGGCAAAGTTGAATTAATCCAACTTTGTAGCATTGCCGCGCTTCATTGTTGTTTGGAATGCGTCAAGAACGACGCTTCAAGTGTGTACTCGACTTAAGGTAGGAGAACCGATGAAATTTGATCATCATTTCAGCTATTAAGGGTTTTTTGAAGGGGTCTTTTCCAGGCAATCCTGCATAATTTCAGAAAGGAGAGGCTGATTTACGCCAGGTAAACTTTTGAATCTATTTGAACTTGTCAGCTATTAAACAGGGCATTTGTCAATATTATTGCCTTAATAACCAGGAAACAGTGCCATTCAAACGGATTTTTTTCCTTAATCAACTGGCACCCTAGAATGAATCTTTCAATCATTGCATTTTACAACATTCTTGCCAAACCTTCGAGGCTGTGGAATAAGTAAAAGGACTTCCTATTTTATCAAAATTTCATAAATATATACAAAACAATACTGAATATCTACGAATAATAATGTGACATTAATAATAAGACAGTTCTCTAGGTTTCAGTTCCTATTTACATTGTAAGTCCAATCCCCTAAGTCGCCCTAAGTATCGAAATTTGATAGTTAAAAGATATACCTGGATTAATGAAAAAAGTCTCCCGTTTCGTTAGCCATGAATAGTCGAGCAATTTGGCGGCTCGTAGAGGTTTAATCAGTTATCAATAGCCACGTTTATTGAAGTGAATGAACTGAGCTCAATGGCTTGGTCTATAAATAGGACATACAAAAAGCCAAACACGCCATTGTTTCTTGGCTTTTTCTTGTTGGTGCACGCGTCGAGATTATAAAATACAATAGGTTATTTTTATACCAATTACAGTAAATCCCCGGATATAAGAACCTACAAACATAAGAACCTAAAGGCTGTTTTTCCTAAATTATGCAGCTCGTAATCAAGAACCTGTTTCAGTTAGATGAAAAAATTTGTTCTTATTACAAGGGTAATAAAGTTGTTTGTTGATTATCCTTATTATTATGTTCACTTTTGTCCCACTTGGCTGTTAAAATCTGAACCTCCTCTGCTCTGCTTTTTGTAAGCTTAGGATTAGTAATTAGGTCCTTAATAGCATCGCTAAAACAATATTAAACAAGGAACTCTTCAAATATACCCTGAAATAAATCTAAGTACTTTTGAAATAAGAACCTAATTCAGCCTGGCTCTCAAAAAGTAGGTTTTTATATGCCGGAATTTACTGTAGATCTCATCTTCACATCTCATATTCACTTTAAAGCAAGAATATTCAATTTGTCTGAATTATTGCTGCACTACGTATTGAGTTGTAAACAATTTAAACCAATCTCAATCGACTTGAGACAACCCTGAGACGACCCGAAAACTCTCTAATAAGACCCTGCGACTGTATGGAAAGTAGACTTATGGATTTAATCCGTTGCTTCCCTGCATTCTTCGACTTGAAAGATAATAATCTCGATCTCACAGAAAACTCCACAGAGAGCATAAACAAATAATTGAATGCTAAGCTGTTACAATATGAACCATTTTTTGTTCTGGCTTGACAATTGAAAGATTGATGGGTCAACAACTATTTTACGACTGCTTTTATTTCCAAACCAAAATTGTGAGAACAAGGATTTTTTGAAAAAATTCTGCATATGGAAAACCTTTTCAAAAAATTTTTCCTGGAATTTAAGGAAAAATGGCTAATTCTAATATGAGATCTTGACTATGGATGACGTGCTTGGTCTCTGAAATTGGCCGATATTATCATTGCTTAGCAAACGGCCAGTGGCGGCTGGTGTTAAGGGGCACTAGGGGCAGTGCCCCATCTGCAAATCTCAAAGAAAGGTAAACAAATTTCGTCAGAAAATCAATAAATAATTCTTCATATGATTTAAATTAATCATTTTATAATTTAGGGATGTATTTGAAATTCTTGAATGAGCCCCATCAAAGGTGTGGGCGTCGTTTATACTATTGAAAGAGTCACGCTGCGAGCACGCTGCGATTTCTCCTCTTTGAGGCTATCGAACAAGCTGCGATTTCTCCTCCTGTCTGTTTCTGTCACGTTTCTGGGCAAATATTTTTCTGCCCCTCTAAGGTCCTTATTGTCATGCGCACTACAGTCTTTTGGTCATGCATGAAGTTAGCTGATTGGTCAATTTTCGTAAAATCTGGGCAAAACTTATTTCGCCCTCCCTGTTCAACAACAGCAACAATCACGTAGGTGCTTCAAACATTTAGGCCTGTTGTGAAAAGAACGAACGAAATGTGATATGAATTCTGTAAAAACTCTTCAAAATCAGCCATTCTCCAAAAGAAGTCTGGAAGGGAAATTAGAAATAAAGCGTTTGGGGCCACATTGACCAGATTTGCTGACGAAGTCATCATGGCGTAGATTTACGAGGAGCTGGTGTTCTAGGTACGAGTGGCTTACAGGTTGTGGCGAGTCTGGGAAGGTTTACTGTTTTCCTTGCCTCTTGTTTGGCGAGTCTCAGCGAGAAAAAGCTTGGACGCAATCTGGTGTTAGCGACTGGAGACATCTCTCAGAAAGAGCAAAGAGGCCTGTAAAATGTAACTGCCATGTCGAAGACAGGAGAGCAAAATTTCTCTTCAAGTAATCAAACTGACCTCTGAAAATTTTTACTTTTATCTGTGTGTTGTCTATTTTGTTGTGTTGTACAATGTTCTTTGGAGAGAAATAAAACTTTTTACAGAAATTTGAGAGCAAAGGTTTAACTCAATCAAGGCAAGAAAACATCTTTCAAGCCGTTCTGCCATAAGTGGGCACTTGCAGAAGAAAAACTGGGTCTACCAAAAGTTCTACGCAAACTTTCTGGAAAATACATGAAAAAGGGCGTTGCCTGCGTTTTCCGAGCGTTTGAAGGGCGTGGCCACTAAAAATTTTTCCACAGTTGCCCCACGAAATATTTTAATCACCAGCCGCCACTGGAACGCGGATACTTTGTTTGGGACCAGCCGGTATTATTCAACGTGAAGTGAGAAGTGACAAAGAAACCTTTCATCAGTAAGAGAATAATGTAGTCAAACTAAATACTATCTTCAGTACAACGGTGGACGTTTCTCCCATCTTCTGCCATGTCTTGTAATGAAATTTCATAATCCTCTAACAAAACATTAGCAATGCATCCATCATATGACGCTTTATACTTCTGCCTTGTCAATGTCGTTACATCTTTTCCGCCACCTGGGGGGAATAAATCGAATACAGGGTGGATAAACCAATAAACAAGAGTACACCAATGTAAGAAATTTTTGTAGGCTGGATGGTAGGTTTGCGGGAAAAGCTAACGAACCATCGAGACAGTGATGGATTAACTAAAACATTGCAATCTTTTGGCAGATCCTTTGGTCATTTGGTTTCGTCAAATCTAAGAAGATCTAAAACAAAAGCTACAATCCTCGCCACAATTATTGGCACAGCAATCAAAACACGTTTGTCTTGAATATCTGTCCCGCTCCACCACCCAATTCAATGTTATCCATCACCTTTCCTTTATTGCTTGGCAACGTAATACAAGAATCTTCCAAAATTGAATCTGGTGGCAGAAGCGACGAGAACAATTCAAGGCCTTCAAATGCTTTTATCGCGTCTTATGCAAAAAAAGTTTCATTTGTGCCACATTTCTGCGAGGATTGCAGTAACAATGAAAATGACTTTACTTCCACGGGAGTCCCGTCCTTTGGAATAGAACATCGTGCTTTTTACTAAAGTTCGTTTGAAATATCAAGTAAAATCTTTGTGTTAATATTTTGATCATTTGCTGCAATTTAAAGATATCATGATTTGATGGTTGATGATTTTAAGTCCAAACTTGCCATAAAGCACACATCACAGTTTCCAAAATGAGGGTGAACATGGGCTTTGGTTAGATCGGTTAGATTGAAAAATTGTCCCAGTAACAAAAAGAAGTTATGACATCTTTTTATTAAAACTTCAAAGAAATTTGCAATAAAATCTAATTATATCAATATATATATCATCTTGGCACTTTTAAACCTACCTTACGTTTTGTTATCAGGTACAATCAAACATGTATACAAATCAGTCATAAGAGAAAATAAGAATAACCAGCATACCAAAAAACATCGGTGCCTCAATATCCAGCCTTGTATTGATGCCACTTGACTCGGTATGTCCGATCCTAATGCCATCCATGTGTAAAGATGCCTTTCTTGCAGACCTATATTAGAGGAAAGCAAAGCATGCCAATTATGCGAGAGGCAATGCGATATTCAGGAATAGGTTAAGGGATTGTTTGGTCGTACTTAACCGTATTTAAAAGACCCTTGAGAAATATTTCTTCTGACCAAAAGACTTAGAAAATTGGTTTTCTTGCAAATACTAACTTAAATCGTAAACGTTTCATTCCTCTTTGTGTCTCTATGATGTGCAATCAATTCCGAAATTTAAAAGAATAATCAGTTCATTTCACCATTTTAAAAACTTTTCCAATAGAAAGCATATTATGTCGCTATTCAACGCTAAAGATCTATATCCTTGAATTTTTCTATTAAAGACCTTCTTTAGAATGTTTGACTGTCCATAAATTCCCTTAATAAGATGAAGACTTATAAGTTGTTAGAGCAGCAGAACAAAGAAGCTCTAAGGAAACAAAAGGTTCTCGAAGAGGTTCTTAAGAACTGTCAGTTTGTTCTGGTTTAAATCGAAGGTAAATTTTATTGAAACCTTTCCTGCATGTACTTGCTTGACTATCAGAGTGTAAACTGAAAGAGATTTTTAAACTTGAGAGAATGAACTGTTTAGATCTGCAACCCAACTAAAGGATTTACTTTGGAACAAAAGAACAACAAGCTTCAAATTTTATTGCGCTCGTTTGGTAAACGTACCGATTTGCTTTAGTTTTATCAGTAAAACAAGCGAAATAAAAACACGCCCAATTTGATACGTTTGCTTAGTGACACAAGTCACTCTTTTCAAATTATGTCGTCTCTTAAAAGCAAAACAAAGTTTCAACATAGAAAATGTTCTTCGCTTCAAAATGAACGTTCCTTAAAGGTCTAACTGTATCCAAGTGTACAAGATTGATAGTCTATTGACCAATGCGTCTGAACTTGATAGGCAATCAGACATAGTGAGTAGTATTAATAAGAGCTAATTTCTAAAACCGAAGAAAGTCAGTGTTTTCTGTAGGCTGGGTTAAGTATGAGATGTAGATGCAATCAATTTAATCGCCCACGATTTGGAATTTGAGAATCATATCATCTTCAAATCCAAAATGATGGAGATAGCTAAACAGGATTTGGGATGTGGCAGACATTTTGAAATAGGCCAGATAAAACGGAATCCTTCAAACTGATTGAGTTAAAAATCAAATTATTATCCCAGAAGATAGATAAAAGACATTAAATCATTAGGGCGATGGAATTTCGTATTAAACTTGCCTAATAAATGTTTGCTTCCTCTGGGGGTGTAAAAACAGGGAGATTTAGAAATATGATTTTTATTTTAAATAGTCTACCGGGTGAGTCAGAAAAAACGTGGGGCGTTTAGCAAGCCATATTTTGGTGAAAGACAAGTCAAATCAGGAGTGTTGAAGTTTTATATTGCAGAAGAAAGATTGAATTAGTTATAGAAATTTAGTTTGTTAAAATCGGTCATTTCTTTCCTTATTTATTTGTGATTTTGTGATATAGCCATTTTGATGAAAAGTATTGCTAGTAAAGAACTTTCAGTTTGCTAACAATGACAATTTAAATGACTAGTCTTCAAGGGATACAACATAAGTAAAATTAGTTTTTCCTTTCATGCTCTAACACAATGCATGCCTTGTTTCAGAGAAACAGTATGTTTGTCATGGTTTAGAAGGTCACGCGTGCATGAATATGAATCCAATTGAAGGTCTGTTTTAGCAATCGTGCCAAACAAACATTTTACACAAATCGCTTGTAATTCTGGAACAAAGAGACCGATTTCGATCAAACAAATTTTGTTATCTAGTTAGCTTTTCTTCTATGCAATGAGCTTTAAAGAAACGAATTTGCAAATTAAACTGTATCAATGAAAATTGGCAAACACCCACGTTTTTTCTCACTCACCCGGTAGATAAAACAGAAACCTTTAAAATAATTGATTTAAGAATCAAATTATTATCCCAGAAGATAGATGAAAGGCACTAAATTATTAAGGCGTTGAAAGTTGCTAATGAACTTGATAAATAAACCTTTGCTTCTTTTTGGAGATTAAGAGCAAGGAGATTTGGACATTTGAAAAGTTTAAGATAAAAGAGAATTCTTTAAAATGATTGATTCAAAAATCAAATTGCTATCACAGAAAATGGATCAAAGGCATTTGATTATTAAGGCGCTAAAGTTTGGTATTGAGCTCGACTATTAAAGTTCTGCTTCTTTTAGGGGCGTGTAAAAACAAAGGCTATAGAGGGTGGGTAAAAAAAAGTTAAAACATTTGCAAGCCAACTTGTCAACATGTCAACTTAGATAATAAAATAAAATTTAGTTGGTTAAAATCGGTAATATCTTTCTTGATATAAAAGTGATTTTCTAAAAGTGTTTTATCCCAGAATCGTGCAAAACAGGCCTAAACTTCTGGATCAAATTTCCCAACTTTTAAGCTCCACAGTGATGAACATAAACTTAAAAATGCTATCTTATTGCCTAGGTCTTTCAGTTGTGTAGATACAGAGCCAGCCCTCCTATTCCTTTCATGTGGAAATTTCCTTTGGCCATTTTAAAATAGTTTTCAGTATCGTCATGCTGAATCGTTCGCAAATTTGATCAAGAATTTTAGGCCTATTTTGAAGGATTCTGAGATTGAACAATTTTATAAAATCGCTCATAACTGGGGAACAATTATGAAAAGGTAGCAAACTACAGGCTTTGAAACGTTTTAACTTTTTTTTTAGTCACCCGAAGCAACTTTCAAGGTAAATTGATGTTTGATTATAAATATTTTTCTACCGGATGCGCCAAAAAAAACTATCCACTTTTGACAGGCCACGATAAATCGTACATTAAACCGATTATGAAGATTTATAATTGAATCTTTAGCTAAAATCCAGAATTAGATTCTGGTATTTTTTGTAAATATTTTAGTCTTCTACTTCTGGAGCTATAAGCGAGTTTCTTAAAATTTCCGGTCTCGTCTCGAAAACACTGGAAACGATCAAAAATCGTCGATCAAATTGTCTAAAGACTCGACATGAA
The DNA here is from genome assembly GCA_004194415.1 of Aurelia aurita. Classification (NCBI taxonomy): domain Eukaryota; kingdom Metazoa; phylum Cnidaria; class Scyphozoa; order Semaeostomeae; family Ulmaridae; genus Aurelia; species Aurelia aurita. The sequence goes on along the minus strand of REGM01000058.1, from coordinate 307,117 downwards.
TTGACAAAGAGCAAACTTTCACGCGGTGATTTGGGATTTAGAAATCGATTAGTTATATTGTGCAGCACGACTGTTAGTTAACCCTATTAATACCGGGCTTTTTGGACCCTTGTAGTACCGGGGGGGGGGGGCACAAAGTGCCCCCCTTCATAACTTCGTGATTAATGTAGATATGAGGCTGAGACTTGGTACAAAGGTGCACAGTAACAAAATCTACACAATAGGACGCTTTTTTTATTCTTCATTACATCCATGACGTCACTATGACGTCATAATAGCGGGAAAATGCGATATTTTCTAACTNCAGTATTCTCAAATGAGTTGAAGTATAACATACGCTGTAATTTTGAAACATAGTCAAGATTGCAGAAACGTCCAACAGTAGGATCATAGCAAAGTAGATAAAATTTCTTTCAAGGCATACAACTAAAAGAAATAGGTCATAGAATTTTACAACAACCTTTTTAAAGATTTGGAGCCTATTATGCTGAAAAGACAATTGATGACGCTCTTTTACCGATGCTTTACTGCAACATCTTTTGACTCACAAAGAGCAATGATATGATTGCAAGGAGGCACAAGTTTAGGCTTTGATGGCTCTGATTTTAAATGCATAAACCTTCAACGAGACCATCTAGCTCACAAAGAAGCCATATACACTCACCTAACTTCGAGAAAACCATTTTTCAACCCAATTGTTAAGAAATCAGGACCGCTAGTGCCATCTTTCTTCTATAGATATTGAAAAATATGGTTACAACAGGGAGAGACAGGAGCACCCCAACTAAACATATACCATGCTAAATGGCTTTAAACCAAGTAACAAGGTTGAACACTTCACTAAAAATCCTAGCAATACCGATTTCTAGATCACTTCTATTTTTAGTGCAATTAGTTCTTGTGGTAATGAGTTGAGGTTTAGTGTTAAACAACTCTTTTCTCATTGCTCTATTAAAATAATAATTTACAGTATGTTCCTTCAACTCATGAAAAATTCTCAATTCACGGTCTGATTAACCATCTTTCAGCGTGCAAAAAAGGTGTTGCTGTGTGGCTTTTTTCATCCAAACGTTGGTAGGTAAGGTACTTACGAAAAATTATAAGGAGATTCGGATGCAAAAAAAAACGAGAAGGTTTTGCACACTGGAGCCTATCTACAACAAAAACTTCGTAGAACAAAATTTCATTTAGTTTTGTTTTAAAGTCACACTCTGATGACGACATAAGTCAGAAAGGCCTCAGTGTGCTAAATATTTTCATCCAAATGTGGATGAAAGACGTGCTTAGGAAAGTTCTGTAATACACAATGCTCTTTTGTTATCTAAAAGACAGCTCAGGAGGACTACAACAACAGTGTCCATTGGGACCCTGAAATACCAGGAAGAAATTAGCCCTGTGGTTAATGAACCAAGTTTCTAAATCTGCGCATGAGTGAACAGACTGTACATGTCACAGATCGAGCAAGCGTTTCTAATGGGAATGCCAATTTTCTGAAATTTGCAGTTTTCTGTTAATTAATAGATAATTCATTTCACAATGCACGAGACTTGGTATTCATCATGAAATTTCTATACGAAAGCAACTGAAAGATACCTCTCCAAACCAGAAGACCAGTCCATCATTAGCTCTTGTTCTTAAATCAAATTGTAAGGACGTCAGCTCCACTTTCCTGCAAAAAAGCACTTGAAATTTATGAAGAAAAACTCATTCGTCGTTCCCACTTCAAAATTCCTAGCTGCAGTGGAGAGATAATTTACAGGATGTTGAGACATGTTTTTGAGAAACAAATTCGGAGTTTTAAGAGAGAGAGTTAGACACATGTTTACATTTAGCGCTATAATGTACGCATACGAAACTAGTCCAGGAATTAAGTGAAAAGATCGTACACTTTTGGATACCAGCAGGAAACTTCGACTAAAACACTTAATTGAAACTGAAATCTTTGATGTTACTGCTTACTCCTTATTATATATCGGGTGAATCAGAAAAAACGCGAGGTGTTTGCCAATTTTTATCGATGCTGTTTAATTTGCAAATTCGTTTCTTTAAAGTTCAATGCATAAAAGAAAAGCTAACTTAGATATGAACGTTTGTTTTGTCGAAATCGGACGTTCCGTTCCAAAATTACGAGCGATTTTAGTAAAATGGTGCTCCACAAGATTGCTAAAATAAGGGACAGTGCAAAATTTATTTTATAACATGGCCAGTGGGAAACGCGACGGGGCAACTACTTTTTTTTAGCCCATGCAGAACTGGGTTACCACTTTTTTTCACGCGAATATGTACGGGGCAGTAACTTTTTTATGAGTTAAAATTGAAATTTGAAAAACAAAATTGTTCATTTTGCTGAAAAAATTTAAATGCCNCAGTGCAAAATTTATTTTATAACATGGCCAGTGGGAAACGCGACGGGGCAACTACTTTTTTTTAGCCCATGCAGAACTGGGTTACCACTTTTTTTCACGCGAATATGTACGGGGCAGTAACTTTTTTATGAGTTAAAATTGAAATTTGAAAAACAAAATTGTTCATTTTGCTGAAAAAATTTAAATGCCATACAACACGAGAAGTACTTAAAGAGATATGTTTAAAATGATGTAAAATTCCCAAAGTGTCCATCCTTTCCAAATCCAAGACCACTTCATCAGTCGTTTGTATCTGAGATTTTCATAGCGTATTCATCTGAAGGTATAACAACTAACACTTAGAAGTACGGGGCAGATACATTTTTTGAAGATAGGGCGATAGGGCGGTTAGTTTTTTTGAAAAAATGTTCAACAGGGTGAGAAGATTTTTTGCATAAATTTTCTTTTCTCCACCGGCCATGTAATAAAATAAATTTTGCGCTGTCCCTAAGCCTTTGAAAAGATTCATATTCATGCACGTGTGACCTCCTAAACCATGACAATCATATTGTTTCTCTAACAAAAACTTGAAACAAGGCATGAATTGTGTTAGAAAACAAAAGGAAAAACTATGTTGCTTATGTTGTATCCCTAGGGGACTAGTCATTTCATTGTCATTGTTAGGAAGCTGAAAGTTCTTTTACTAGCGATACTTTTCACGAAAATGGCTATATCACAAAATCGCAAATAAATAAGGAAAGAAATTACTGATTTTAACAAAATATATTTCTACAACTAATTCAATCTTTCTTTTACATAATGAACGTTCAACACTCCCGATTTGACTTGTTTTGACCAGAATATGGCTTGTTAAACGCCCCACGTTTTTTCGGACTCACCTGGTATATGATTGACCAAAAAGAAAGACAAAATAACGAAAAAAGAATGATTCATCTTCATCTTCACATCATCAACTGTATCTTCGCTTTATTAATTTCATTATAATTCTAAACTTTCATCGAAATAAAGAAAAAAGAGCAGCCTAGTGGGCTTGCCTGCCTAGCTAGCTCTCCCTGATAGCATCACTTCAACTGCAGCCAAATTAAAGACTGCAACCAAAGCAATCATTCGCCACTATTCTGAATTATTGTATCCCTGCTAGTTTGCACAACTCATATAGAGTAAAGTAATTCCAAGCTTTTTTCTCAAAACTTATCAAAACATTTGTTTTATCTCGCTTCGATAAACGGAGATGACGAATTACGAATACTTTCCCGCCAAAGCAATTTGATTTGAGGTCTCGGTTAGAGATTCAGCACCCCTTTAAGGGACACCTTTTGGGCCATATTTTAAATGATAATTTCTTTATTTTAGCTGTGAATTTAGAACCAACGGTTCTGCAGAGGGAAATTTATCATTTGTAAAAGCTCTGTGGCAGTGTGGCAGCCATTTACCAGATCTGTATCCGCCATTTACCAGAACAAACCGCTCTCCCCAGTCTCCGATTTTGATTGTCGAAATGGTCTAATGCAACGATAATTCCATAGCGTTCGCAGTATTTTTGGTCTGCATGCAGGATTTTGTTCGCCTGGCCAGGCATGCCATGTTTGAAAAGACCTTTTAGCTTTTCTACAAAAGAGTCTGGAGCAATATCTGTGTACATTTTTATACGAAAGGTTCGAATGTAGAATTGTAGAATTATTACGACCATCTGTATAAATCGCTAACCTTTCAAATGATGCTTTGATGCAGCTTTTATTATATGGTGATCAAGACCTTTCTAATGAATTGAACAAAAATATACTCAAATTGACTTTACGTTTTATCCACGAAACTGGTCGCTTTGATTGAAATGTTTTGGAACTGCAGCTATGTACAAAGCAGCCACCAAGTCCTTTTACGTTTTTTTTCTTTTTTTCTTCTTTTTAAATTCTGTTTCACATTAGATGTCGGGCATTTTATCCATCTTAAATCCTTGAACGAGCTGCTCTCGTGACTTTCTAATTTCATCTCAATTCTGACCCGACATCTAATGTCAGACAAAACCTAGTATAGTATCCATTAGTTTTTAATCCTTAGTAGTGTACAGTAGTTGTACGTAGCTTTACGTTGCGTGTCTTTATGTTTTGGCCATGGGGTAGTCATTGACTTTCGCTCCCCTTGGTATCGTTCCTGTGGTGTTGTATAGTAATTAGATAAGAATAGTAGAATGTAAGATTTATTGTAAATGCTTTTATATGAATAAAAAAAAAAGGTTCGATTGAGTGGCGTTAGAACTTCTATCACTTTTTCACATTCGAAAATTCTACCGGGTGAGTAAAAAACAAAACAATAATCCCTGATTGGAAAGCCACTGCTCCGTGGATATTGGCAAATATATTATTTAATTATGGACATGTTCAAATATATTTTAAAATTTACCTGACTGAAAGCTGTTCTAAAATTATGATAGCTTTTCTCGACAAAGCCCCTTCAAGAAAGCTTCAAAAGCGGCATAAAATCAAGAGCAAATTTTCCTAATATTTCTGCCTTACAGCGATGACTTATGCATGCTTTAGCACGTGCTATCCTTTGGGAGGATGAAACTGCCGTCCATAGCAGCATAATACATTTATTTCGGGCAATTTCATCCTCAAAAGTGTTAAAACGTGTTCATGTCATTGCTGTAAGGCGGAAATATTTGGACAATTTCGTCATGATTTTAGGCCAGTTTTGAAGGTTTCTTGAAGGAGCTTTCTCGAGAAAATCCCTCATAATTCATAACGGAGTGGCCAATATCAAACAGGTAAATTCTAAAATATACTTGAACGTGTCCACTATTAAATAATATATTTGCCAATATTATTGCTTTGATATCCAGGGAGCAGTGGCCTTTCAAACGGGATTGTTTTTATTGAATCACCCGGCACAAAATGTATAAAAATATCGTTCGATTCAGACTCTATTTTAGAATAGCTAAATGGTCTATTGACTACGCTGGGAAGGACAATTTCAGACGGTAAAAGGTGGAATCTTATTATGTAACTACTCTTCTGCAAAACAACGCAGCTCCTATTTACACTGGAATCTCGGTGTATAGAGCTGTAGTTCAGCCAATGCAATACACTCCTCAATTGGTAATCGGAGAAATGACACGACAATAATCTCTCAGAGTGAAGTAGCTAATAAACAATTTGTTTCTTGTAAAACAAGAATGAATGAGATTTTTAAAGAGATCTGATTCTTCTAACTAGCGCCTAAATGAACTGATACTTGAAAATTAGATTAGGTTTTTCCTCATATTTTAGAATCCACAAAGGAAAGCATCCTTTCCCAAAAGGATCTCCTTAGAAATTAAACTATTTTTTTTTCGGTGCCTACCTAAGAATACTGCGTGGAAATTGAAGATAACCATCTCCTTTGAACAGAGCCTCATTTTGAATCTGGATGGCTAAAAATGAAGACGAGAAAGTTATTAGTGTACAATGTGCGCTAAAGTATCCACTCTTAGAAAGCCAGTTAAATGACACACTACATGGTAGATTTTGAAAATTGATGATGTACTTTTTAGTGAAAATCCAAAATTTAATTGAGCATTTTTTTTAGATTTTGTGGCAAGCTATATTTCGATTTACAAGCGATTACTTGAAAATTGTTAGTCTTGAAAACGGGCTAAATCGATCGAAAAAATATTGACCAAATTTTGGAAAGATTGGCCTTGAAATGACAAAATAAAATTTAAAGAAAACTCAACCCAAAAAAATCCGTCTGCAAACGTTATGGACAATCACATACATTATATACATACACAACGCAACGGATTTGTAACGAATTTAGATGCTGGTTGCTGATTTTCTCACCACATGGAAATTGAAGGCTTCTTTAAAACATACCTCGCTGACAAGCTTTGCCAGTAAAACCAAGCTTACATTGACAATACAAATCATTTCGATTGTTCCTAGCACAAACACCACCATTGACACAATCATCAACTGACCCGCAGCGACTCGTGAATTTCTCGCAGTGCCTGCCATAATATCTCGCGGGACATCTGCATTCGTATGTAACTGCACTTGACACCTAGGGTAAGGTAACTGTTATTTCATCTTGCTTTTCTTAGAACCAAGCAAGTTAGGCCAAATAAATACTTGTTTAAAGTACTCCTAATTTTACAAAAGTCAGAAATCTCAAAATTTCTCCAAGTCTTTACTCGAAACTTTGTTAGTGAGGTTTAGAAAAATCAATTCATATTTTACACAGCAAATAAACCGATGTGTAGAGCTTTCTTTTACCTGTCTAATGTTGATTATTGTAACAGTAGTTGACAGATCTTGCAAATTAGAGATGGAACTCAATATTAACAAAGGGACAGAGGACTGGACAAACAGTGCCAGAGGAATTTTGAAACAGACCATAATACAATATACATCCATTAGGATATACAAGGATATGAAAAATTAATTTTTCCAAGAAAAAAATATTTAAGATTTGTAGTGGAATAAAAATGGTTTCTTTATCTGCAACTGTATAAGGATAATATTGATAAAATATCGGGGGGGGGGGGGTTCCCAAAATGATGTATTGGCGTTTGCCGAAATTTAATACCATGAACTATGAACCGATTGGAATGAATTACCAAATTACCAAATATTTTCTAGGAGAAAAGCTAAACTTAGATGTAGAAATTTATTGCACTAAAATCGGCCATACCATTCTAGAGTTACGGGTTATTTTGCTTGGGAGCTATTTCTGAACATACTAACAAGAGAACTAAAAATTTCGACAACGTTTTCCCAAGTTTCAGCTTCAAAAAATGAGAACGGGCATGGTCATCTTCTCAGGATGAAAACCTCATGATAAACATCTGCCTCTGACATAATATGCAAATGTATCTGGGTTGCTTATTTAAGTTCTTCAGATGATAATTGATGCAATTGTCATCCTGTGAAAGCTGAAAACGTGATGAAACTTGACCGTAATTTTTAAATTTTCTCAAGACTTTTCAAAAATAGCTTCCAAGAAAAATTGTCTTTAACCCTAGCAAGATATAACCGATTTGAGTGCAATAAATTTCTACATCTTAGTTAGACTTTCTGATACAAAATGATTGGTATTTCATTCATACTGGTGTATAATTCTTGGTGGCACATTTTGGCAAACGCTGATACATCATTCTGGGACACCCGGTACTTACAAAAATATCCAGCAGATAGTTTCATGAGATTTATTTCAGGTGAGTCAGGAAGGAATAAGTTACAAGTTTTGAAATAGTCAAAATTGCATTTTGGTATTAATCCTCTAATTCTTTTTCTCTAGCATAAAACTTTATATTACAATAGATACAAAAAACCATAAGGGGTGAAAATTACTACTTTTGTGAGAAAATACGACTCAGAATTGAGTTTTTCTATAGATTAGCTTTGATTCATCTTCAATATTATTGAGCCATCAAGATAAGAACTCAAAGAAGATTGCAAGAGCAGCCGCACTTCCAACTTCCAATTCTAGATGATTTCAAAAAGCTGCAACTTATTTTGACTCGTTATGTAGTTTGGCAAGTTTCAATTACAAAATGTGGAAAATGAATGTTACCTGACAAGTTGCATTATTCTTGCAAGGCGGTGGTAAGCATGGGGAAATTTTACTATGGCAATCTGCTATTCCTTCATAGGACATAAAATCTTTGACCAAATCAACGCTCTTGCCATTTATCACCAGTTCCCTTATGCAACCATCAAATTCTGGCTGTGAAATCACTGAGCCATTAGCCGAAAATGCTTTCATCCCACTTCTGCCACCAATATGCAATTTAGGCCCAAGATTCAATGCTATTGAATCACCTTTCGATACACCCTTTTCAGCAGCTTTGCCATTCACTAAAATTGATCCATATTTTCTATACCGCTCTACATCAACAACGTTCCATGTATCAAGAGTAATTCTTTGACTATGAGCGATAATTGCCGGACCAGATCCACTGTCATATTCAAACTGTACATGACCATTGATTAATCGGACCATGATGAAGTCTTGTGTTGACACCGACTTCTCTATGCCACCATTGAAGAGTAGTATCCCGTTTAGGGATCTGGGTTTGAATTTTAATTGAATATGAAGTTCTTCCCATGATCCTTTGATGCCGGGGAAGATCATGAATGACTGATTGGTAAATGACGGAGTCTTTATTGATTTGCCTGGCAAAGAAAATTTCACAACAATTAATACTTAGACAGCAACAACTACAATTGACAAAAAGGTTTCTAAAACGGGATCATTTTCATTGTTACTCAAAAGGTTGTAAAATGTACAGCGACAGAGCAGAAACTGCGTAAATGATTAAGGCAAGCCATAAAAAATCAAGATCTTAAGGCCTAACAAAAAAAATATCGAATGTCTGATTGTCAGAAATATTGCACGGAGCTAGAGTGCATAGTTTTGCGTCTACGCATTATCCGCTTAGTCGGGCACTTACCAAAATTCGAAACTTGAAATTCGAACTAAAGTTAAAATTNAGCATGGGGAAATTTTACTATGGCAATCTGCTATTCCTTCATAGGACATAAAATCTTTGACCAAATCAACGCTCTTGCCATTTATCACCAGTTCCCTTATGCAACCATCAAATTCTGGCTGTGAAATCACTGAGCCATTAGCCGAAAATGCTTTCATCCCACTTCTGCCACCAATATGCAATTTAGGCCCAAGATTCAATGCTATTGAATCACCTTTCGATACACCCTTTTCAGCAGCTTTGCCATTCACTAAAATTGATCCATATTTTCTATACCGCTCTACATCAACAACGTTCCATGTATCAAGAGTAATTCTTTGACTATGAGCGATAATTGCCGGACCAGATCCACTGTCATATTCAAACTGTACATGACCATTGATTAATCGGACCATGATGAAGTCTTGTGTTGACACCGACTTCTCTATGCCACCATTGAAGAGTAGTATCCCGTTTAGGGATCTGGGTTTGAATTTTAATTGAATATGAAGTTCTTCCCATGATCCTTTGATGCCGGGGAAGATCATGAATGACTGATTGGTAAATGACGGAGTCTTTATTGATTTGCCTGGCAAAGAAAATTTCACAACAATTAATACTTAGACAGCAACAACTACAATTGACAAAAAGGTTTCTAAAACGGGATCATTTTCATTGTTACTCAAAAGGTTGTAAAATGTACAGCGACAGAGCAGAAACTGCGTAAATGATTAAGGCAAGCCATAAAAAATCAAGATCTTAAGGCCTAACAAAAAAAATATCGAATGTCTGATTGTCAGAAATATTGCACGGAGCTAGAGTGCATAGTTTTGCGTCTACGCATTATCCGCTTAGTCGGGCACTTACCAAAATTCGAAACTTGAAATTCGAACTAAAGTTAAAATTCAATTTCGTGAGTTTACATTAAGGAGGGAATCTGTTTTAGCAATAATTATTATCCTGGCAATAATTTAAGACTTGAAAGATTTATAATTTTTATGAGCTACTTAAATTTGAAGCATACTATGAAATTGCAAATCCATAAAGACCACCTTCATGTACCGGAGGAACAAAATCAGAAAAGATTGAACCGAGAAAACCTTTATGCATAAAAGAGTAATCCACAGAAATCAGTGATTTAAAGATTGTTTGGTAGCTACATTACTTGGCTATATCCCTACTATTTTTTGCTACTTTTATCGATATGACAAATTGGTGGAAATAAGGATTTAGTGAACCCAGACAGATCTAAAACTCATCGAAATTTATCAAAAACATGGGATCTATTTGATCAGTACGAGACAATAACAAACGCGTTCCCCATTAACTTAGGAATAGGCATGTCATATCGCAATTCTCATTGGATGCAAACAATTCTTAATAACGAACACAAATTTTCTATTTCGAAAGTAAGGAAAATGCAAATACCACAAGGGGATTGCTTGGATGCATCCAATCTGAGTTGCAAATTTCGAGGATGATATGCTCATTGTGTTGTTGCACTGCAGCTGATCAAAATAGATCCCCTGTTTTTGATGAATTTCGATGGGTTTTAGAACTGCCGTGCTCACTAAATCCTTATTTTCGCCAGTTTGCAATGTCAATAAAAATAGCAAGAAATAGTAACGACGTAGCCTAGCTATTTAGCAACCAAACAACGTTTGAATCACTGATTTCAGGCCGGCGATTACAATATTCTCTATAACAGCTCTTCTCGGTTCACTTTTTTCTTGAGTCACCCGGTAGTCTAATTAATATTAAAGAAGACACCATGCATCAAGTGCTTATGAAAGAACGTAAACGGAAAAAGGTTCATGGACAACAAAGTACAAAGTCTTTAAAATCAATGGTTCAAAATAATTCTTTTCAAGCTATGATTTCATAATCGTATATGCCTGCAACATGGAAGCTTTTATTTTTGCCATATGCAGTTTTGAAATTGATACAGCCGAGCAGCAAAAAGAAGTTTCAACATTATTTACAAAGCATAATTCTGCTTCAAACGCTAACAATTTCCTGCCTCTTGACTGTTTACCTGGCAATTTGCTTTTATCAGTGCCATATGAAAAAATTAGTAGATGGCCCCGTTACTTTAACCCTATCTCACCTGGGGAGGGGGTGGATTCCACCCCCTCAACCAAGTTTTTGTTTGCTGCTTCTAACATATGCAACGCATCATCCCAAGATTGCTCAAGTTTAACGTTATAACTATACTGTATCGAATTATGAAAATTTAAAGATTCTAAATATAGCACCGTAACCATGGCAACCAACTTTTTACCGAGTGGTCGACAAAATTGAATACCTATTTTGAAATTGTTGCAAATTTTTAATCTCAAATATGGTACATATTAAGCCTATACATGTATTTAATGATATCCAACTCAATTTGACACAAACAATTACAATTTAATCCCTCATGTTGTTGTTTTAATCATGATAACCATTATCATCATAATCATAACTTGATATCATTTTACTGTCATAGCAACAAGAACAATAGCCTTAATTTGATGTCATCACGTGATTTTGATTGTTTGCATCAACGTCCATATAATTTCTAAGTTACAAGATCATAGCTAATGTAACAGCGGAGAAAAAGAGGGGGGGTGGAATCAACCCCCCCAGGCATTGACCGCTTCAAAACTCCCAGGTGAGATAGGGTTAAGCAGCTATAAACTTGTGCATGTGAAATATTATGCAAGTAAGGTGTGTGATTGCAACGTGTGTGATTTCATGGTGTGTGATTGCATGACCTTTCTGACATTGAAGATAAAAGAAGATTTGGGATACAAGATTAGAAATAAAGCCATAGAATACTTCGATAGCTATAAAGAACCAATAAATCATAATTTTTCATCTGACTCCTTAAATACTTCTAAACTCCAAGCAAGCTTCTTGATACAGAGCTTTAGGCCATCAAATTCACCAAATGGGAGGGATGCTGAAAGATTTGGAGGAGAATTAAATCATGTCTTTATGGTCTAAAACATCCTACATTATAAAATACTTGTAACTGATTTTGACTTAATTCCGGTCTTATCAGCTCAATTTGTGCAAATCAAAGTATAGCCGTGCTTAAAAGAAAGATTAGGCGTTTCTCTGTTGCTTTTTCTTGTAAAATTAGTAATAACCTTGCTACTTCACTGAATTTTCAAGTCCTACTTAATTCATCCGTGGATAACTATTTCATGACCAATGATTATCTCAAGAGACCACACCTACTTTTAACTTGCAAATGACACGCAGAGTGAGTAAAAATGGTTACCCCCTGTTTGACGGTATTAGGACACTTGTAAACCCACATAATTTGTGTTGCCTTAGCTGGCGAAGATTTCAAATGGATAGTTACTGTTTTTTTTCATAAATGCATTTATATGCTCATGAAACCTTCTCGTAACAGATAGGAGGGTTGGCCTGCATGCTGCCGCAGACTTTGCGCTGCAACCAAAAGAAGCATTTTGTTAGCCTTTGGTCGCCATATCTGGACCTTCATCAACAAACCAACTTCTACTGCGCTTCATGGGGTTTAGACTTTAGAGCTCTTTTATTTACTGTTTGCATTGCTTCTTTGTTGGAGTTTATGCCAAGAAATATCGAGTGTCAAAAAGATCAACCATCTTTATTGTAAATGTAATGCTTGTCAATTAAACGATATCCTGTAGATTTTGTCCATACATAGTCCATTTAGATTTATCAATTAATTTATTAATTTCTTTATTTATTCATTTGTATATTTGATCTAGATTAGTTGTATATATGTATTAATTTCTCCATCCTCGTTCTTTAGAAAATAGACGGGGGAAACAAAGAAATCGAGCTTGTGACAACATCAACAGAACTATAATATTAAAAACGGCTGAGAATTGATTACAATACATCTACAATCTAGCTATTTAGTTTCTACAGTCATCTGAAAAGGAAATATTAGTTGAAGTGGGGGTTAGGAAGTGTAACTGCGGCAGTCAGAAAGACCTTGCTCGATGCACCTTTTTCGAAAGTTGGTACTTTCCTCGCCAGGGTAATCATAGACTCTGGTCTGCTACTTTCCACTTCGGGTAATCACAAACAGTCTACTACTTTCCCTTTTGAGGTAATCCCAACACCTCACTCTGAGGGTAATCATAAGCCTAAAGCAGGTACTTTCCCCGTCGGGTAATCCCCGCAGCCTACTACTTTCCCTCTCGAGGTATTGATTGTTATTTTTTAGGTCTATCGAGCAGGCCTATGAATTTAGATCTGGAGCCGATGGAGAAGGTTTTTAAATCCTTCCAAGCTTCAAAGGTTAATGAACCGCCGCAGTTGCACTTCGATTTGAAACAAATCACGATTTTCTTTGTTTAATGCAGTATTGATTGATTTGACTTGTATATTACGGTAAGGCTGCGTGCATCCTACTTATACTTGTTGCTGTATTTCTATAAGGGAAGGGTGGGTGGGATTTTCTCTTCACAAAGATTTTCAGTCCAT
>REGM01000058.1:204147-259469 GCA_004194415.1 Aurelia aurita | reverse complement strand
ACTCGTACGAGAAAAGACTTCAGCGCCATGCTTTTTCTTCTGTTGATTTGCCCAGCTATGATTGCCCTCTGTCCGTTTTGAGAATGAGGTGCCCTCCTTTTGATTCTCTAATCCTCTCCTACGCACTGGTGCTGATCGCGCGATCGCATGGAAAAAATTTCAGAAGGGGTGCGAAGAGGGCAAATTATTGTAGCGGAACCGTTTTTTAGCAAATTGTAGTGTTTTTTGTTGTTTGCAAAGGCGAAAAGTAGTTTTGTTTGGGATGGGCCTAAGCCCCATGAAAGGAAGCAAGAAGGCCGCGGAAATGACTAAGTTTTAAAAAATTATTTCGTGAAAACCAGGCGCAGCAGATCGGAGGGACAGGAGGCTTTGTTAGCAAATTTATCTGAGAATACAGATTAAAATTTTCTAAGAGTTCCTCAAAAGTATATTTTCGCGGCAGGCAAAAGTCGAGAGGGTGGTTTTCCGGTGTTTTCCCCCACAGCTACGACTTTCGACGCGGGAAGTTGTTGATCACGTGCTCAAAATAGAGCTTGTTGATTGGCTGTCTGCAAAATGTAAACAAACCAAAAGTGCTATTGTTACAAAATTTACCCCTGCTTTTCTGACAAGAATGGGGAACTAACAAATTTTCCGACAATATTTTCACAGGAGGGACCATGGCCCCCTGGCCCCCTCCTGCCACGAAGCCACTGCTCTACCTTAACAATCAAACATTTGTTAGCAGTTTTACCTTACGATCTAAATTTTTAGGTAGTCGCAAGTAAAGGCGAAATAAGGTATCAGCCTTCCCTTATCAGTATTTTATCAGTGGGTGGCCAAAGGGGTGGGTCCGTGTTGTTCCCACCTGGTTTCGCAACGCAAGGCTGTTGGCCAAAGTATCACAGAATCAGGAAGTCAGTACCAACCAAGGAAAGTTTAATTAATTGAAACAAGAACTTAGAATTCAAATAATCTACTCAAACCCAAGGTGTTAAGCCAGGTCTCCACGAAGTTGCAGGTTTGTGTGATGTCACATCCGGAAGTATGACAATAGAAATGAATTTTCAGCATCCTTTGTTTATTAAGACATATGACAACAGCCTTTGTCTTTCCTTTTTGTCATACTGTACGAGCTATTTCGAACTACTGTTACGACTGTATTACGAAGATAAAATCTTGGGACAGTATGGAGAAAATACGAAACACAAGGGTGGCCATTGACATGTTTAAATCATTGCATAATCTACTACCGAAGACCTGAACGGTTATTTCATAAGGTATCAGCACGAAATAAACACTAGAGGCAATGGTTCTTGTATTGTTTTACCGAAAATGTGCACCGAAATGGAAACAAGTAATTTGCCTACCAGGGGCTCATTTTATTTTCATTCATTTTATATTATTTAACCACGGTAGCCCCGTCAGTCCTGTGGAGACTGCTTTACAAGGGGCCGTGCAAAAAGACTACAAAGTAAAAACCTAATTTACAAATGTTGCTAACTTAAGTTGAACAGCAATAAAAAAACTAAAAATGTCCATAACAAAATTATACGAAATTAAACCAAAAGAAAAGGGAAATCAAACCCTCTGCAATGGCTCGTTTAACCTTTTTTTGAAGGTAGGAAGAGAGGGTGCATGTTTGACATCCAAGCTTAATTTGTTCCAAAGCTTAGGTCCACGAAATGAAATAGACTTCTGCCCATTTGACGTTTTGAAAAGTGGAACAAGCAAGTCAGTTTCGGTGTTTCTCAGCCTCAGTGTATTATGGGCTGAGTTCTTTATAAACAGCTTGGACAGATATTCTGGAGCAAGACCATTTGTTGACTTGTACATTATAGTCGCTGTTTCATTTTGAGGTTTCAACAGACTTGAAAAACAACCAGCGCTGAAATATCCATCTTACTGTACGATTCACAAAGAAACTATAACAAGCGAAGTGTTTATAGATTTCTACGAGCAACCCATTTGACTCTAATGAATTTTATCCTTTGAGTGCACATTGTCTTTTATCTTTTATTGTAATTTAAAATCGTAACCTCAACGATTGTCATTAGGTAGGGTTACAGGTCCTTGAATGATAACAGATAGTTGTTTTACTTCTGAACAAGTCAACCTGTATAAATATTAGTAATTATTATCATTATTAAATGGAAACTTAGGATTTAACGTTGCATCTGAACAAATCTTACTCTACCAAGTCAGGTAACTCAATTAAGCAAATTGAAAAAATAGACTTTGTCTGATAATGGTATGCGTAGCCAACTTTCACAATAATGATAATAATGATAATAATGGTGATAATGATAAATGTGAAGGTATTACCCGTCCCGCTGTAACACATTGGTTGTTAACCAAAAGGGTTGGCATGCACATGATACCTTGCAAAAACATAACTGTTGCGGTATTTGCTGTTATAGACATGATACTAATCATTTCCAATAGTATTTTCTTGTCAGCTGTAATGTAAAAGCAACTTCTCAATTTTCGCCTTTTTCTTGTCGATTGACCTTTTACACTGGCTTTTATAAAAGACTCTTTCTCGAATGGTAAAGGTTTGCGACAAGATTTTTTCGAATATCTCTAGAGTATTCATTTCTTTTCATTAAAAAACTTACTGCTGTCTTCGATAAAAACCCACACAGTATCAGAAGTAGCGAAAAGCAGTAAAAGCACCACACGCACATGCACGGGGATGGCTCAACGGTNCGTGGGGGATGTTCAGTACCGTGGGGTTAAACACTTTATGATCAATATTAATCAATCTTCAAATCACTTTTGCGCTGTTGATGGTTTGTTATTTGTCGCGGGATTGACAGCTACCAGGTAGACTATGCATCAACGTTTAGGTTTGGTGTTAAGCTAAGATATCAATATTCACAGGGTTGAACTTGCTTCCTTTGTGTGACTGTGCAATTTTAAGCGCTGATACTATGTTCCGGTCTAATTGGTATGATAAAGGATGATCTAATATTGAAGTTAAATAGAAATCAATCGGCAATACTTTTGCATCTATTTCAATGGTAGTATCTTTTTTGAAGAGATGTCTTAAGCATTCCAAGGACTTTTGGCAGGAATTGTTGTTTCATTCCCAAAAGTTGTTCTATTTCTCTGCTTCGATGTACAAATCGTCATGAAACAGGTATCAACTTATTTTTAGTATCTTGAATTAAAAAAAGATCACTCTGACTTCAGATAAATCAGAAGTATGGAAAATATTCAAGATGACCTATTCGTGTTACGTAGTTAAGTCCAAATTTCATAAAATCCTTTGCGAAAGACGTCCCAGCTTGTTTGCCTCGCAGTTAGCTGGTCAATTTACTCTATCAGCTGATACTCTAAGTTCCTGGAAGTATTATAATAGGCCCCCAATACCAAGTGGTCACTCTAGGGTCTGACATTGCCCTCAAGGCCCCAGCATGCAAGGCTTGATAGAGTCATATGACGCAAGCAGCCAGAAGTTGTACATTAAATTTGTACCAAAGTAACTCATGACTGCTTATTTGATCAAAGAAATTATTGTATCTTAAAGTAGATAAAAACAGCATAATGTTGACTGGCTACCAGAACAACGATAAAATATGATAAGATCTATAAATTGCGATAATCGATTGAATTAAAAAATGAAACCACCAAATTTAATCAATACTAAACAAGTTATCATTGTTTTGTACCACCATGCTGTATTTCTATCTCCTGTTATGCACTACCGGGGTCCCAAAAGTGTAGACATATGTGTAAAAATCCCCAAAATTCGCTTGCAAGATCATAAACTTTTCTGTCTGGGCTAATAGATAAGACCAAGCTATGTTTCATCTTGTAGCTATTTTTGGGTTGAAACAGGGCTTTTCTAGAGCTGCCAGGTTTTGAAGGAGGCACCAAAATGCATATATGATTATCAAAATGATTTCTTTGTCTATATTGAGCATCTTACTTGGCCATAAAGACTCACTGCACACAAAAACCTGTGTGTGTCGTTTACAGCCCTGCAAAGAATTTATGTTTCAGAAATTGTACTAACAATAGCCAGAACTTTCAGAGAACAATAATGGCACCAGACAAAATATCTATGTTTAAATAAGTCTGTTGGTCTGCAATTGATCTTTTAATACCATGAAGGAATCCATACTGTCATGTAACACTATAAAAATGATGGAAATTCGCAGAATTATGGTTCTTGGGCAAAAGTCACGAATTTCTGGAACAGTATTGTTAAAAATACCGGGTGTCCCAAATAAAAGGAAACAGATTTGATCAGGCCTAGCAATGCCACTTTAGCTCCACTCAATTCGCAATAAGTTTTAAAATAATCCTCAAAAGTTAACTTGAACATAAATAGATACCTTGCTGAGTGATATTTGTGCTTTCAAAGTTGAAATATTAATTTGAAAGTTTAAATTTGCCTTCACCCCCAAACCAGAGCTTTGCCGCCAGGGCCAAAGCAAATTCTTGAAGAACAGCGGCTTCATCAATAATAGCCTTGATGCAATTTTATGAACATTATATGATATTTTACGGTATTTACTGGAGCCCATCTATTGTGCATTCCTGGGGCGAGAAGAAATTTTGATGATATATATAATAAACAAAATTTGGTGGTTTCGTAAAATAAGTCTAGTTCTTCGTGACACCGTGACACTTATGGCATCAACATCTGTATCAGATTGGTACGGGTGATTTTGAATATTCATGGAAAAACAAAAATATCAAGTTTGCCAATAATTACTTTTTCAGAGAGCGATACCCCATCAAATTTAAAGTTAAAAAGATATTAGTTGATTGCCAAGTGAACCAAAACACTACAAAAAATTGGATGATGCTATTTCAAACAGTGGCCCGGATACAGTGTTTTAACTCATTGGTCTATTAGCTAACAACGTAGCTTTCTTAAAAATTGTCAGTATCAACTGCGATCCTCAAACGAGCAAGGACAAAATAAGAAAATGTAAACATCTAGACAGACCCAAAGGGCTAACAAGAGAATATTAAATCATTTATCTATCTTTTTGCTGAACATTGCTCTGCAAAATCGAAGATATATCAAGTGCCTCAAAATACTATTTATTCACCTTGGAATGAACATGACAACCGGACAATTGCTAAAAATAGTTACATTATTTGATGAAAATCCTTTCTGCCTAACTGAAACTGAAAGTTAAACTATGGAGGATTGCAAACAAACGCTGACAAATTTGATGGCAGAAATTATCTCACACCCAGAATTTTTCGTAAACGGGAATTCAAATTTTAGTATTTTGGAGCTGAAAAAGTTGTGAAAATTTTCTTTACTGTAAAATTTTTGAATGGACAACGATGTTACAACTTACTGATAACTTTGGTTCGTAAATGGTCTTGTACGCTCTTTCTCCCTGGAATTCTCAGGCGTAAGATGTGTATTGTAACACTACCACTTCTTGCAAGTAAAATTTCAAGTGAGGCATAATAATCGTGATGGAGCATTCGCAAAGCACGTGTTTTTTTGTTCGATTTATTTTGCTGTCAGCAGCTTTACTGCAAAACAACGAAATCAAAGGGAGGTAACTAAAATTGGGGGGGGGGGGGGCTGGTAGCAGGTTTCTTGAATTTTGGGATATTTTTGATTCCAAAGGTTTTTCATCAGTTTCTTAAATTTAAAAGGCTCTAAATGGAGAATTAATTAATTATTGTTAAATGAGCTCAAAACAACATCTCAAAACAGGCTTTAACGGAATTCAAACTCAAAACAATGTCAAAATGTTCAAAGGTGAACCTCCACTAGGCGGAAAAGGTCGAGCTATTCGACTTTTTCCGCGATTGCACATGCGCAGTTAACGTTTGACATAAATTCGCCGCGGAAAAAGTCGAACGATACTAAGTAGGATCTGTTTCTACTTTTCGCCGAATCGCTCTCTCGAAGAACCAATCAGAGCGCTTTAAAGACTTGTCACCAGGGAAACCGAAATTGACCATCGAGTGGAACAAAGGAAATCGCAGCGGACAAATTTGAATCGCACAAGTTTTTCCGCCATGTGGAGATGATGACCGGCTTTACACTTGCAAAGGTTTGACGCGCGGAATAAGTCAAATCGCTCGACTTTTTCTGCATACTGAAGATTCACCTTAACAGCGTCAAGACATTTCTGAGTGACCTGAAAATCTTAAAGTTGCAAATTACATCAGTTTCTTAGCGTTTTTAAACCAGGTAACACGGCTTCTTCACTTTGGAAAATTGAGCAAACACTTTCTTATGAGCAGTTTCTTATAAAAAATACGCGAATATCTATAGCTTTAAACTCATCTCTACAATCTGACCGAAGCCGACCATATTATCATTATACCGTGCAAACCATACACATTATCAAATCCTCTACTCTATCAAGCCTCTTTGCATCCTATCTTCATTGTACATATGAAATATGGCAACTGCCACTTCTTTTATTTCTTAAACAATTGTTATCCACACAGTTCAGTTTGAAAAATTAGTGCTGTCTACACGACAATCAATTTGAAGCTAAACGGAGCCAACCCCCGTCAACGCTTAACGGAGCTAAGCACTAGATTTTGGCCTCGTATCAATGTAGAAGTCTACAGAGATAAAGAAATGACAAGTTGGAGCTAGCGAACACTTTGCTCTAGTCGACTAAAGGCATGCAAGCTCGGCAAACTGAAACTGGTACATGATAATTGAATATTAGTGCAACTGAAGATAGAAAAGAAAGAGGTGAGTACATTGACCACGAGCATATAAACAAGTTTTTTGATCCTCAATTTTAATTCTTCATCTCTGTATACTATGTGCATGCAAGATCCCGTTCAAATTAACAAGTGCAACAAATTTGTTCGCGTGTATATATGTTATAGCAATTAACTTTACATTCAATTGCAGGTTCTGATAATAAGCTATTAAGCTTCTTCCAACTTGTAAACATTGAGAATAAATGAACTTAACTAGTTTTTATAATTAGCCGAATGCAGTTTGTATCACGAATGGTATACTGGACGACATGACTTACAAAAGCTACAAACCACCAAAAAATACCACGTCAGTTTATCATGGATGGCTGTCTTGTTATAATAAACAAGATAACAGTAGCAGAAAATCTTTAGGAATGGGTATTTCATGCTGCTATTTATTCCCAATTAAAGTCGCGAGGTTAGGATGGTAAATACTGGGCAGCACTTTAAACGCAAAAGGCTGGACTAAGTCATATTCCAAACACTTTCTTAGCAACATAATTGATTTGTGCTATAGCAAATTGCAAAACGTATGTGAAATAAAGCCATCTTCCCAATGATATTGGCTACTAAACGTGTCGCTTTATCGAATAAGTGCTAAGATACTTTGCTTGTATCAAAAATGTCACTCGAACGTATTTGGTATTGATGAAGCTCATTAGATACTATTTGTTTAGTATTAGTTACACTCTGTATCTTACACATACATGGGAACACAAATCGAATGATTTTCACAGTTGTAATAATGCTATGCTATCAACTAAATGTATCACCTTTTTGTGGCAATAATGTTAAGGTTTCCTGCGAAGAATGGATGGTATTCTCTGGTGATACTGCTTTCTGCATACCATCTATAGTATTGAATAAACTGTATGGAATCGTTACAATAATATCAAGGCTTTCTACGAAGATAGAATGTCATTTTTTAGACATATTCCACACTGGTTATCGACAAAATAGCATACAAACTTTTGCTGCAATAATGTTCAGGCTTNAGCCATCTTCCCAATGATATTGGCTACTAAACGTGTCGCTTTATCGAATAAGTGCTAAGATACTTTGCTTGTATCAAAAATGTCACTCGAACGTATTTGGTATTGATGAAGCTCATTAGATACTATTTGTTTAGTATTAGTTACACTCTGTATCTTCCACATACATGGGAACACAAATCGAATGATTTTCACAGTTGTAATAATGCTATGCTATCAACTAAATGTATAACCTTTTTGTGGCAATAATATTAAGGTTTCCTGCGAAGAATGGATGGTAGTCTCTGGTGATACTGCTTTCTGCATACCATCTATAGTATTGAATAAACTGTATGGAATCGTTACAATAATATCAAGGCTTTCTACGAAGATAGAATGTCATTTTTTAGACATATTCCACACTGGTTATCGACAAAATAGCATACAAACTTTTGCTGGTAATAAGGTAATATTTTCAATGATACTCAATATTATATATCCGTAATATCACTACATTAGTAGTTAGCATAGATGCAATAATATGAAGATTTCTTAGTACACCAAAATGCTACTTTCCAGTTATACACCGTACTGAATATCGGTGAAGTTACTTCAAGGTCCATAGGAAGACTGGATTGCTTTTCATAGTGATGCTGCTTCTTGAATATCATTAAAACTATAAAAAAATGTGTTGTTGCAATATAAGGTTTTATACGTAGATAAGACGATATTTTCCAGTATACCGTACTGAAGAGCGACGAAGTTATCACTGAAAATGGCTAATTCTGAAGCAAAAAATACCAGGCTTTCCTAGGAAGATAGAATAACACTTTCCAGTGATACTGCATACGGAATATCACCTAACGACCACAGCATAGCTGCAATAATACCAAGGTTTTCTGGGACGATGGATTTAATACTTCTACCCATATCATAGCTAAAAATCCAACAACATGAAACAATAATGTTGACACTTGTTTGGTACATCGAATGATTTTTCTAGTAACTGTGTTTTGTAGCAACTGTGCATGAATGCAAGAACCATGATACATGACCAATGATACAAGAAAAAGTGATAATATTCTCAGTATTGCAGCTTGCTGAATGCTAATTGTATCATAATTGAATGCTATTACCGAATTTAACATGTCTTCATTAGCATTTACCTAGGATTGAAATCAACCAATTGAACCATTTTAAACAGATATTATTCGTTTAACCGTAGGTATGATAAACATAGCCCCAGATATGGCTACACATTAAATCCCCGCATGTAAGAACCTACAAAAATAAGAACCTACAGGCTGTTTTTCCTAAATTATGCACCTCATAATCAAGAACCTGTTTCAGTTTGATGTAAAAAATATGTTCTTATGACAAGGGTAATAAAGTTTATTTTCATTTTCCTTATTAAGTTCGCTTCTGTCCCAGTTGGCTGCTAAAAATGGAACTTCCTCCTCTGCTATTTGCAAGCTTAGAGTTAGTTATTAGGTCCTTAATAACATCGCGAAAACAAATAACAGGGCTGAAATCTCTTGGTGATAACCCCTAAAAGGTTTACAGAAGGAACCCTTCAAATAAGAACCTTTTTAAGAACCTTTACTATCCTGAAATTAACATGAGTGCCTTTAAGATACGAACCTAATTCAGCCTGGCTCTAAAAAAAAGTAGGTTCTTATACGCGGGGAATTACTGTATGCTTGCAATATCACTGGTTCACTTTCTGAGAAAACTGGCATCTTTATGGATAATAAAAGAGAACTCGGAAAGTTTCAGTACCCAAATGTGATCTAGTTCCAACGGGAGTAACAATGCTCAAGGAAATTTAAAGAAATCATTTGTGCTTGTGTTGATGCACTTCATAATCATTTGTGTGCAGTAATGGATATGGGACAAACTTCGAAACATGTTCATTATTTTTAGCCAACACCCAATTCATTATCTTTATGAGCTGGTCATCCAGTTTTAGGTTTCTAGCCAAGCAAACAATCTCGAATGTTAATTCAAAGAATTCTCCAGAAGGACAGCTACATAGATACACTTAGAGACAACAGAGTATTATAAAAGGCTCAACATCAAACGTTTGTGAAGGTTGTGTGAATGTTAAGAGTTATGAATTCTCCTAAAACGAAGGGATTCTTTATAGAGCAAGGATTTCGATTCATTCGCTTCTGAGGCGTATAATTCTCGAGGTTTAACGTTTTCTACAAGATCTCCTCTGGGGCATTTCATAACTATGTCCCTAATAGCCCAAGTCCAGCTTATAAAACGGTTACAAGTTCATTATTTACAGAGGGGTTGGTACCGAAGAGAAATGTTTTCTGGTCCAAAAAATCTTCTTACCCAACTAAAAAGGTGATGCAAAAACATCTATCAACACCTTTTTATGTCAGAAAATTTCTTTACCCAACACATTTCTCTTCGGTACCAACCCCTCTGTAAATAGTGAACGGTCCCTTACAGCGCTCACTTTTTATCTACTTCGGTCAGACAGACAAACACAAAACCTGTCCTGTTCAAATTTTAAGTGCTTATCAAACCTTGTACGATCTGTTCATTCCCCCTTTTGACGTTCCGATTCCAATCTGGAAATAATTAATCCAGTATTGAGATTAATCTAACATCACGTGGATGCAGCCTTTTTAAATGATACCAATAAAACAAGAAAAGATCTGTCACCTTGAGAAGATTTAGCAAAACGATCTCCCATGTCCCCGCCTTAGTCCATGAGCTGAATAGTGCTGGGTAACTTTGACGAATAGAAAACCCAATTGTATTTGCAATCGATCATTTCCTCGTTATCAGATCCCCAAGAGAATTCATGGCTTGTTAAAAAGAATCCTCCAGATACTTCGAGTGTCTACTGTGCTGTAACCTAATGAAATTTACTAATGCCACATCTCCTAAAAATGATGCTTTTCTGCAGAGCTGCAACTCATCTAGCTCTCGAGTTCATTCTACCATATACTATTCTACCATCGGCACTTCTTCAGAATCGGCACCTCCAAATAATTACTGTTGATATCGTTGATACTGTCAGATTATCAAAAATCTTTACTTTTATCAAATATTCTTAATATTTCCCGTGGTCAAAGTTTAATTTAGATTTTGACACTCTTTATGTTATGGTTATCTTGGTTATCAAGTCAGCATGATTAGATTGAGAAAAACTTAGAAAGTATGCCAAAATACAGTAAATAACGAAGAAACATAATTTTCTAAACATCTTTGCTTGTAAGCAGCAAAAGTTTTTCCATATCAAAGAGGACATCTAAATGAAAAGGCAGCTCACTCAAATTGATCTTAACATACAACAAATTTCAGATCTTTCCGTGGAAAACGTTTCGTGTGGTCTCTTACGAAGCAAATCCCGCGGGGTATCTTCTGTTTGTTGTAAATATTTTACCAGCGTATCTACAGAGATCTGGTGGTTCTCAACAAAAAGCAAAGATCAAGGCTTTAATATCTAACTTGAGCTGTTTCAGATGTCAGATCAATGCCTCGATAGCTATGTTTAATATTGCATTTAAATTAAATGTGCGAATACTGTTTGGAGACATCAAGTAGCTCCACATTATTGAGTCAATGAAAAGAGAAACAACATGCGAAGAAAAACTTCCAGAAAGCAGCTCATATCTTGATTTACTTCCTAAGATTGCTTCCTATCCGTTTATTACATCTGTTTATTACTATTGCTTTTGAAGCATTTCCAATGATATTGTCTTGTTCATACTCATCATTAACTTTTAAAGCTTGCTTCACACTATAGAAGAAACATGTTAGAAATGCATTAGACATGCGATGAACCAAAGAGCAGATAATTATCATAGCCTCAATTTGACATGCGATGAAACAAAGAGCAGATAATTATCATAGCCTCAATTTGAGATTTGGTTGGCATGTTTAAAGATTTCCTAAGGATATCTCAATTTTAACGCGTTTTTACTCTAATGTGAACCAAGGCACCATGATCCTATAGCGTGGGCGTAGGACTTTGTTGTGCAATGGGGATTCTGGACGGGGAGCAGTAGCGGCAGCAATTGTTGTCGTTGTTGTTCTCTTGGCCGGGGTTGCTGTTGTTCAGCGTCATACGCCTATGCTGGCCTGACATCCAACGTGAAACAGGCCCAGTATTTGCCAGTAAATAATCGTTTATATGTAGCTTCTTGTAATTGTATATTTAGTTGTAATTCAGTTGCATTTTCTTTATGTAATGGCCATGGGGTAGTCATTGTATTTTGCTCCCTGTGGTATCGTCCCTGTAGTGTTGTATAGTAGTATAGTAATTAGAAAGTATAGTAGATTGTAACATGTATTGTAAAATTTTAGATGAACATAAAAAAAAAGCCTACGGGAGCAAAATAACATAAAATCACCAGAAAAGTGTTTAAATTTAAGTCTTAGTGTTCAGAATTTCTTCGGGCTTTGAGCAGTCTAGCAAGCTGTAAGCCATGATTTCCGTACAGAAGTATATGCTAAATTCGTTCAATAGACTCGTAGAATGAATTCTACAATGAAAAACAAATTTAAGCATACGAGAGACAAATCACTTGATTAAAAAAATAATCACCAATTTACAAAATAAAAACATCAATTATCACCAATTTACAAAATTTCTATAACATAAACATCAGGATAGAAAAGTTCCGTCATCAGTCAATTGGACAAGGTACACCTGGTAAGTCAGAAACATGCTTAAACGTTTGAAAGCGCCTGTAGCTTTCTAACTATTCATTAGATTCCTATAAACTAATAATATTTGGGAAGGTAATATTTTAACATAGATATCAAAATTTTGTTTATCAAAATCGGTCCAGTAGTTCTCAAGTGGTTCCCTCCCACAAATGTTCTATTTTCTAATTGAAAATAAGTTTCCTGATTGCTTTTTTACCTTTCAAGGTTAATTAGAAACTCGTCGCACTAAGCAATTTAGATTCTTCATCCCAATAAAGAACGACAGTAAAAAAAGATGTCTTTATAACTTCGGTAGTTGCAAGCCATTGCCTTACTTTCATCGTAAGCCACTTTTAGATGAAGATTTCATTATTAAACCAGAGTTAAAGCGGGAAGTTAAAGCGTGACCTTGTGAAACAGTGAAACAGATATTTTCGATAGCAACTGAAGATTAATGGACAGAAACTGAACTAGCTTTTTGAAAAATACCTGCGAAGCTAGCCCTTACTATTTGCAAGTCCGATGTGAGATAATTTTCATGAACGAGTTAGATGTTTTCAGACTTCTGTTATAGTAAACCCAATATGAAGGCAATCAGTGAGCTCACATGCGATAATTTAGTACATGATTGGCTTTAAATCATTTATGTCCATACTATATAAAATTCTCGAGAAAGCGTGGATTTTATGACATGATGCGTCAAGGGTGGAATTTACATGTGAATTAAAAACGTCAACTTCCGAGATTCAATCAAAAAAACATTTTCGTGCTTCTCAACAATTTCATACGTTATGTACAATATTCTATTTGTAAGATTATCCTCTTTATTGCACGTTTTCATTCTTAGGCCATCACACACGGGTCAACATTAGTTGGCAACAGGTATGCAGACATTGCTCTCCACAAATGTTGAATCGTGTGTATTTGTTTGTAAACTGCTTAAAAATGTCGGCACCATGTTGAACGAAAATGAACAATTAAGAGCGGTCTTTCAAATCATAGAATCCCGTAACATATCACAATGAAGACATGGTGAAAAATATTGAATGAGTTTGTATGCTCATGCGTATTAAACATGATCAACGAATGTGGAGACAATTTGATGCACAAAAACGTTGTCCATAAATGTTGGCCACAAAAGTTGACTTGTGTGTAATGGCTTCAGATGTCGTGAAAAGCAAACTGAGCATAAAAAAGGTTTCATAGAAACATCTACAGAAAACAAGAAGAACAACAAACAGCAATAAAAAGCAACAAAGAGCACTCGTTTGTTTTGGTTTTTGAGATAGACGAGATCTGATTCTACCTCAAAAGCCAAACAAGCAAAGAGGAGAATTTCTAATTAATTCAAAGAAAATGCATGACTTATAATAGAATGCGAAAAAGCGCTACCGCCTGAAGAAACATGAAGAAACACCCAAAGAAGAGCCAAATTGAATAGACTAGAAAATTACCCACAAATAACCACGAGAGGAAGGCAAAGGCTGAAAGTTTTTCAAAGGAAGCCAGGTTTTAGCAAATATTTTGTTTGTACTCTTACTGATGCCTTACCAGTTTATGGTTGAATCAATACTCATGCCACTTATTTTTCTGAAATTTAGACAACTATTAATTTACATTTCAAAATTGGCTCAGAGAATCATCGCCTCTCTGGTAACACATGAAAGTACAACCAAAAAACTATGCAGAGTAAAATTGTTTTTGGTCATAGAACTACCATTACATTGCAAAATACTGCAAGCTAGGTATCTTTTAACAGAGCTTAGCGAGTGGAACTTAAATCTTTCAAGCGTTATGAAATTTTAGTTTGGCATCTGTGAGGAGGGAATCGCAAAATAAGGCAAAATTAGCTAACGTGTTCTAAGAATTTTGCCAGGCATTGTAGTTTGCAATATTTTGCAAAATACTGGTAAATCTATGGCCAAAATAGTTTTACTTTACATAGTTCTTGGTTGTTCTTCAGATGTCTCGTTTTACATAGTTCCATGAGAACGTTTATTCTTCAATATAGCTCTAAAAGGGAATAAAATTAAAGCGTATCAGCTTCGTAAATTAGAAAGACATTTGATCACAAACTTGACAAACCTTTGACTTCTACAGGCATGAACTTACAAAACAAGCAATAAGTCAAAATAATGCTGTAGGCACTTTGTCTGGAGGTATAACGAAATTTGAGTAATCACAACAGTATTAGAAGTCGAAACGGCAGCTTAGCATATATCTTGTTTAGAAAATTTGAATGGAGCATAAAAATAATGCCAGGCTAGTAGAGCAATCTTTTTTAAGCCGGATGATAATTTTATATTAACTACCATTTCTAGACTCCAATCAGGAATAGATTAAGTTAATATGACAAGTGGCAGGAGAAAGTCTAATTTGCCGTGTATTGCATAGGATATTTTTGGCTCTCTGCTTTCTCTGCCTGTAGCTTATTATGAACGTTCTAATGTTCATTCAATTTTTTTAATTTCCACTACGTACAATCAACAACGACTAATAGAAACAAAATACAATAATAGAACAGTAATAAAATGAAACAAATACTAAACTAGTAAGTAGGGGAACTCCTAAAGGATGAGCTCTCTCAGTAGCTCAACGAATAATGCATAAGCAAGAAAGAGAAACATGGCAAAATCTTATATTATTTACTTGTTACATTTCCTTAACTTGCCTCTCATGAATTGAGCTCATTGAAAAAGTTTATCGAGGTTCACTGGAGAAGGATGCGCAATGTTAAATTTCATTTACAAAATGCTTTTGCTAAAATTTCAAAATTTCTTTTTTAAACTCGTTAATTTTGCCTCAGAAATGCACTGTACTTTCAATTCCTTCAGAAATTAATATTTGCTAAAATGGATCGCACTTCTCATATATTTTCTTTGATTTCCTATGAAGTGATTTGGAGAAAAAAACGTGTAACAGGTAGGCTAATACTGGCTAAAATTCACACAACAAACTTTCTTGCTTAACGGAAAATGTATCATAAAAGAGATCAATCCTAAATTGATCTCAAAGTACAATGAAGTTGAAATATCTATGGCTAAAACGTTCATCTCTACTGTGAAGAATTATCTAAAAAGTTCATCTAGAATGTTTAAAAATTGTTTAAGCAATAGAATAAACTACTTGTCATAACGCCGACAATTTAATTTTTGCTCAAATTCTGGTTATGGTGTTCCTATTCTGGATTTTAGTTTAGTGAAGCTTGTTCCAGTGCGCTAAATCACGTCTATTCTAACCGGAATGGGAACATCCTCTTCTACATTAACGCCATAAGTTTAACTCTAGTTGCGCTAACAAAACTGCGAAAACGCGGCGTTATAGTAGACTGACGACGTGATTCCTTGTATTCGTTCAACGTTTTCAATCTGATGTCTCTATTTTCTCTCATACAAGGACTCACAACCAAACAGATTCTAAACAGAGACTAAAATCTGAAGAAAAATCGAACGTCTTCTATCCTTCGAACGTCGATAAGAAAAATCGAATGTCGCTTTGAACGTCGCTTTGAACGTCGCTTCGCTTAGAAACGTCGAACTTTGATCTAATGAGCCAATCAAACGCTAATAATAGGCACCTGGTCTAACCTTATTAAGAAAGTCGAAATTTGATTGGATGCGCCCTAAATGCGGCGCATTAGCCCTAATTAGTCTCTGTTTTGAAGCTGTATTGTCATGAGTCTCAGTTTGAAGCCATAACTATCGTTCAATTCAATGCGGAAAACTGAGACTCATGTAATCAGTCTAGCGTTATAGTGCAATTTTATTATTTAATCATATTTTAACACAAAAACCCTACCAGCTATTTCTAAATAAACTAAAAGAAAACTAATCGCTATAAATATATATGTACAAATTAAAACCTTAAAAATTTGCTGGACTTCCTAGGGATCGTGCTGGTCTTCCTAGTAACTGAACGGACAAATAGCGATCTAGTCTAAGAATAGAAGAAAAGAAGACCGCATGCCACTTATGCTCCTATTGTCTTCATCTATGGAGAACATCAAATACAATAGGATATATTTAGATTGACCCAGTCCCCTAGCTAAACTGCTTTTAACTCTGTGGATTTACTTTAATGTAGAAGTTGAAATAAAAAATGTTGTTTGAGACTTAGAGATTTTATTCGCGCTAACTGAACCTTGCAGTAATTTAGAAGAGAGCGTTCCCTTTTTAGTTAAAAATCGATACGATTCGTCGTTCCTTGTTAGCGGAGTTAACACGAATTATTGTCTATTTTGAACCAAGCTTAAGAAATGGGCGCAAAACTACCGTGATCAACAGATCATGTGATGAAATTTCGAAAACGGTAAAATGATATGGATCATTTGTTAATAGGGTTGCTGGTCAAATAGACAATATTTTGATATGCTGCACAAGCACCAATGAAAGAGATAATTAAATGGCAAATAAAGTTTATTGGGCACCGGTAAACAAAAGTGAACGAATATATTCTTGTATGCTTTTCCAGTCAACAGGTTGAGCAGGGGTAAACAAAGCATCGCTTATATTCTCAACTACAATCAGAAAGCACTCCACTTAGACACCAGCATTAATAATTGGTTTTAATAGGATAATATGCGCACAGGTTCTACCTGTGGTTTGCCTATTAGCTGACCTTGTTTTAATTAGAGTTTTATGAATTGTTTTTATGGAAAGAAAGGCAATTTCGAATTAATCCAAAACAAGGTGCAGTCAAGCCTCTCAAGAAAAACATGGCAAAGGGCTTGATCCACTTCTAAGACTTGCTTTCGTCGTGGTCTAATATATACCAATTTGAATGCTATTTATAGAAGCTAAGTCTAGTATTTATTAACCCTATTCATACTGGGCGATTTTTTGGTTAGTTTCGACTGGTGGGGGGCGTTTCTCGCCCCCCCCCTCTTTTATTCCAAATCTACAAGAGGTATAACAATGAGTCTTACACCTATTGTTCTTTGAACAATTAGCTTTTCAAATATAACAATGGTAATTAAGTAGTCACGTGATTCGTTGCTAGGCAACCAAAAAACATGGGAATTTGACAAATTTATAGCTTCTTGACAAGAAAAATTCTATTTAATTAATTACTCTACAGATTTTCTCCAAAATTGTTGCAAATAGTAGGAAACATATCATAGATTGAAAATACATACTTTGAAACAATTTTCAGTATCTATTTTTAGCATAATTAGCTTTAAATTATTCTTTTGTTTCATGTGCTGATTATCTTCGCAGTTTTTGTCCCTTTTTCTAGTAAATATGGACTTAATTTGACTTAAATAATGAAGATGAACCAAATTATATGCAATTTATTTATATTTTACACTTATTAATTAGAACAATGACGTCATAAAGGTGAATGACGTCATAGATATTAAATTTTGCTGATTTCAGCAAATTTGAAAAATGATATATCAAATGAAAGTACTCATCACAAGCAATCGAATGGTGCATGTTTGAGATCAATTGGACAAGCGAGGAAAAACTATGGACGTTCTAAGCTTTTTTTTGTTGACCACTCTCCAAATATGGTGTTACTGTGGTCACGTGATCAAAGTCAGAACAATAATATGTAGACATTTTAATTGCCAACTTAGTTTTACTAAAAGTCACCAAGCCTGGTTGTCATATCTTGTGTGGTTTTAGCGCAGTGTAGCAAAGTGTGTTAGGGGGGGGGGGGCGAAAAACGCCCCCCAGTATGAATAGGGTTAAGCATTCACGATGCAACAATTTCCCAACATTATACACTTGCATTGTATCTAAATGCGGTTGAGTAGATATCGTGATTAGATCCCGGATAGGATAGGTACGAAAGATTTTTGCGGAGATACAATGCAAAAATGTAGAAACAATATGAAATTTCAAATTGACCTTGATAGTCACAAAATTGTCCCGCTATACGTACGCTATCCAAGATTGATGGACGGTGTAGAGTATCCAAGTAAATCCTAGAGTATCCTAAAGTATCCAAGTATCCTGGAAAACTATTCCATTCAATATATTCAAAGTAGCAGAAATGTATGTAGTAGACTTTAGAATTGTTTGTTCAAATGGAACTGCAACTTGAAACTTGAAACTTTATACATAAAAACAGAAAATTACTTCCATGATCCATCCAGAGCCAGGAAAACATGAATGTTGCAAGGCTGTGGCACAAAACAGGGTTGCCAAATATTAGGAAGTGATTTTCTGTAGTAAAATTTAGGACCACATCCACGCTACATCCATTTTCTACTGTTAAAAAATGAGGAAGTGATTGTTAGATGAGATTATAACCGTGGAAGATTTAATAATTGACTTTGGATTGGATCCATCAATTACAAGAGCACTCGAGTTCCGCGAGGAATGGGTATTCCAATATTAGTAAATGTAGATGATGCCAGCAAAATATATTTCATCTTTATATGAGAATATCACAAGCCCACCTCTCAGAAACTTAAGGAGGAATCTCGCTTTATTTGACACAAAGCATTTGAATTCGTTTAAAGGGGATGATTATTGCCTCATTTGACACATACAGGCCACAAACACAAAATCAGCAATTTGTTTCGTAGAATTTAGAAATGAGGGCATATTATAAACGGTTTGGCGAATGATTCTTACAGAGGATCCGATCTTTTGGTTAACTTTACTGGACACAAACAAGGGGGAAAAACCCTGGAGACGAAGATTGCAGAGAATACTTAAAAGATGGGCATCATTTTTATCACGTGTTTGAAATTTTTAAAAAGGTAAAGGGTAGTTGATAAATTCATTTAGGAAAGCAGATATAACATTTTGTAGGGCAATGCCATATCTTACAAAACATTCATATTTCAGGTTTGAGTTGGACTTCTCACTCAAGTTAATTAAGACAAAGCGAACTGTGCTGTGAAATGCTAAAAAATGCAAAAATGTAAACAAAAACTGTCGTAGAATAAAGTTATACAAGGTGTGTGGGAAACATCAATTAACATTATTAAAGCAGTCTTATTTTGGCTTCTGCGGTTGCAGCTTTATAGGTAGCATCATCCTTAATTTTAACTCTATGGTTTTGTTGGCCAAGCTTAACGGTGGAAGACAATTAGATCAGCTCTAACAGTTAAGTAGTGACGAGAAAATCTTACGTCTAAGGATTCACTCTTTCATATATAAATTGAAAAATCCGTGATCTGCTACTAGGTAAATATTCTATGAGGCATTTTTAGAATCTTGTTTGCTTTAAGTAATCTCAATGGCGTTTAAAAGAGGTATGTCCCCTCCTCCCTCCTGGTCTCTCAACAAAGCGTTACAACAACGAGAGAAGCATACAAAAGTTATAGGGTAATTCCTCGTACTTTTCCAGGTGGCAAAATGGGGCTCGCATCTAGGAATGCTATTCGGCCAGCTGCCATCTAATGTGGATGTTCTGTGTGACCACAAACTAGCAGAAATGATCTGTGTCAGAATTGCCGTTCTCAAACTCAACAACATTATCAAATGTACAGTTTGATTTAAAACATGAAAATCTATATATAAACAAAGAAATTGTCAATTTTTGTTACTTCTTGCCAAATATTGCTTTGGTAGAATAAGGTAAACAAAACGAAAGTTATCTTTTATGATGCAAATAAAAAGATTAGGTGAAACGCAAAACATTTTTATTTAGATACATTGGAGTGTCCCAATGAATATCACTTCAAAATCTATCATCTTGCAGAGAAACAAAAGTTTCCTTTATCAAATTTGTTACAACGCTTATGGGGACGTATTTCAATAAGACACTTCGTGCATCGTCTCTTGCTAAAGTCGATGACTTGTTGTACTATCAAATATTTGGAAGAGAAACTAAAAGACCAGTGGCAAAGGTATCATCCACCTATAATCAAATCAGTGGTGTTTTTTCTGCAATAAAATCACCAAGAATTATTGACTGCGTTGCAAGTCATTGAGCACTATTTATAATTGAGAGGACAACATTTTATATAGCTAAAATAAGATCGGTTCCTAGACGATAGCGTTCACTATATATTTCAAAACCAGACATAGAAACTGATAACGCAACAAAGAGAATACAGGGGCATTGTAATGTGCATGAACGGCCACCTGACGGCGCGGCTGAAAGTCGCTACACGTAACTGCACACGAATAACGCTCATTGAAGCATACGGTAATGCGGATGCGTTCCAACACTCAAACGGCAATTTCAATTTTAGTGCTAATAAAAGGATAACTGAGTTTATTGTTTAATGACGTAAATACAACGAGGGTAAAATTAATAAGTTATTGGATTATAGAAATAAAAGTTAGGTACCTGTTGCATGCTATTCAATAAAGAAGTGAAACCACGATATGTTGACTACATCCTTTACGAAGACAATCATCGACACTTGATCTTTGTCTCAAGGGGGTTAAAATTGTACCTATTTACTTATTTCGGCAAATATTTTATTCTTTACAGATGTTATATTTTCCTTCCAGATTTACAATCTGTGATCTGGTCTCAAGGGGTTCATTTTTCTAACTTTTCTGTTTTTGCAACTTTGGGCTTTTGACTTTTTAACCCATGCTATATTTTCTTTCCAAATTTACAATAATTTGATCTTGGTCTCAAAGAGATTAATTTGTACTTTTTACGGCCGCAACTGGGTTTTTTCAAATCAGTTGATACTGGTCTCAAGGGGGTAATGTTGATCTAACAAGAAGTTACATTTTGCTATTTCGTATGAATGTTAATTTCCACATAATAATAGAGCAATGTAAAAGATCTGATAAGTTCTTTTTCGAAATTTCCAAATACACCTTCACATGAGGAAGCTCTTAAAAGCATAACGTATCATTTATATTTTGCGAAGTCTTAACATTCGATCTATTCCTTGACACAAATGCAAAGAACTCGCTGGTTGGGATGAAATCTCAGCATGAGTTGAGTTTCTCATGTATAGGCCCTCATATTCTAAGGTTACAAGCATGTAGTCAGTGGACATGGGTTCAAAACCCGCTATGGTCCGTTTGATTTCTCACAAATTTGTCTTTAAGCTTGAAAATTGGAATTATTGATACCAAATTGCAAATCAATTTAAAAACAAGATGCCTTTGCTTTCTCAAATAAAAGGCAAAGGTAAGCAGATTCTCTTACTAAAGACTAGAACTGTCATTCACGAGCTTTCCCTGACTTTTAGTCAACAGGGAGACAGCGACTTTCTACTTTCTTCCTGCTAAGATTTTGCAACACACATTGAGAACCCGTACCCCCTGACAGAGCATTGTCATTTAATTTATCCTCCATGTTAATCACTTATTGGTAAACAGATACTCTAGCTACCCCCGATTTCAATTCAACAAGAAGATATCAAGTACATTCTTCCTTCTAAGATTTGCAAACAAGCATTACGAGCTCCCCCTGACTTGGTATCATCATTGCATTCTATTGGATGGTGGGCTGTGCTATTGTTCGTGCATGGAATGGTGGCGTATATAGATAGCTAGCTACTTAAGTAAATGTTATCGTGAGCAACGGGTCTTGAGACCAGTACATCTAGAGATAGGAAGGCCAATCAAGATAAAGTGATCACAACTTCATTATCTACTGGTGCATAGCTTGAACTTGATATTGAGAGAATTAATCACTGGCGTATTGAAAAGGTATTGTATAGTCATATAATTGTTGATACAATAAGTCGCATAAGTTTCAAAAAGATCGTCATAAGTTTTAAGAGATGCTTAAGTAGTATATCTAATATGTATTGTACAGTCATATTATTGTTGCTACGATGACTTTGAATATTCTTCCAGAAGATTTCCATAAGTTCTAAGTGATGTTTAAGCAGCGCATTCCAAATGTATTGTATAGTCATACTGCATATTGCAACGATAAAGTTAACCGTTCTTCAAGAAAATTTTCCTATTTCTTCAACAATGTTAAGAAAAAATGCATTTTCTTTGACCTTTACAAACTTTTGCTACTATTAATTTGTGTTATAATAAATTCAATGGAGTCTGAAACTACATTCGTATTCTATACCGGGTGTCTCAGAAAAATATACCCCGTTTGCATCACTGTATAGTAAATCCAAAATCACATCGAAAATGAAAATGTTTCCAACTATCATTATTCTAAAGCTGGAGAATGGATGAAAAGTGGTTGAGATATCTGGCACTTTCTCGATTATTTCAAGTACTTCTTAAAGAAAAAGCTTCCGTCTAAAGGTCCCCTAATTTTAGAGTTGTAAATCTGATTTTTGATGGCAAAATATTTTCACATTCGAGCTAGCATTCTTCACTGTAACATAATTTAATATACATGAACGAAGGGGATTGCGAATTTTAGCGCCAAGCACTGGGGTCACAGTAGCAGGATAATCACTAATCGAGCCCGCAACCCCTTAGTCATGGCGCTGATGTGATGAGGTGTAGCACCAGCCCCATCAGTCTGAACAACTCTGGCTGCTAAATGAGAGGATTGCGCCACTGCGCCACCTCACCTTTAAAACTGAAAAGTTTGCCATCAAAATTACATAATTTCAAGGGCAATTGGTGACATGATAAATTGGCACATTCTCCTTATTTTCATTGTCTTCTCGAGGAACTCTCCTGCGGCTCTTTAGAGAGTTTCGAAACCAAGGGCGGCGACACCAGCCAGAAGTCATCTTGCATAATGCAAACGTCATCTATATGCTACGCTTTACATATTATTCAAAAGGCCAGACGGATTCTCCTAATTCAGTTAAATGCCTGAGAAGAATCTCTTTTTCTTTCATTTAAAATGGGCGATTTTTACCTCGGAGGCCTAGATCTGATGTACAGAACGACAGGAATGGGATATGCAAGTTGTGCAATAGAAAAAGACAGCTTCATACAGGCTGTCCCAAAAAGTGTGCGACGTTTGATTAAATGTTAAAAATAATGATATAATGAACGGGCTCCATGGTAAGATGACAATGCCCCAAAGTCCTTAACTAAATTTTCGACATTACAATTTTGCAAATCCGCTAAATATTCAAGGAGTTGTCCGTTTCTGAAGTTCAAGTTTGTGCGAAAGCTGTAACCAGAGGCTTCTCGATAGCATTTATGGTGAAAGTAGCATGGGAATATCCTTTGTTTTGTTTCTCGTTTATTTCAGAGCGAATCAAATGGATTTTGGAAAGAATTGTCAATAAACTAACTTTACCGAAGTAGAGACAAAAAAACCTTGCTGGCATCTCACCAAAGGGACTTTAGATCTTAGTAAAAGCGGCGAAGCTATTGTTTGTTCACTTGCAACGAATATTATGAGGAATGATATGGTACTCCAGGCATAGGGCTCGAACGATCGGCCTACTACAATGAATGCAGGACTAATCACCGTTAGACAACCGTCCACCTACCGGGTGGACGAAAAAAACTTCCGACGCTTGTAGAGCTGCAGTGGAGGATGTTGTTTTTAAATTTTCTGTGTTTACTGTCCTCTAACAGAAAAGGCTTCAACTAAAGTGTAGCACCCTGTAAAGACTATTTTTTTTGGGACACCCGCGTCGAATACGGAAATATAGGTCGAAAGATCCACTAGAGTCTTTTTGAAGTTTCCTCTTCAGTATTACTAGTTTAGATGCATTATGAAAATTAGTTCTCTAAAGACTTTACTCTGTGACAGAGGCAGGAAAGCATTGCTGTTAAAAGGTCGCTCACTGAGAGGAAGGAATAGTTCATGCCACGCCCAAACACATCAATTTTCTTTTTGTAAATTAGGAAGTCTCCATTAAGAATATATTTCGTCTGGAGGAAGGTTGAGCATTTTTTCTTGACTGTGCTCTGTTTGAAGGTGTTGTGGCGCCGTGTTGAGGCGCCGTGTAGTAATCCATTGACTGTGCAGCCAGAACGTCTGGCGGAGGTGCTCAAACCCCACCAGCACCTCTTGAGCGTCATGAAAAGGTGTCGCGGAGTCGATTAGCATTTAGCTACTCTACTTCTGCGATCCCAGTGCTTGGCGCTAAAAACCGCAACTTCACCTCCTTGACCGTCTGTAATATTAGCGTCATATATATTGGTTTTATCATGCAGCGTTGTATCTTACTTTTCTACATTTTAAAAAGGGTTGATAGTGTTGTTTATTGATAATACAACACTATTAACCCTTTTTCAAATCTTAAAAATGAAGTACAACGCTTGTATACTTTCTTTTCATATTTGCTTGATTCTGAAATTGTTAAAGAACAAGAAAGTACTGTTTTTGAAGCAATCACTTATTTTGACTTTCTTCTGCCATGAAACAGCAACTACTTATCAGATTAACTCAAAAAAAGGCCTCAAACTATAAGTTGAGGCACAATCTATGAAACCGTGTAAAAAAATGAGACAACTGAAGCTACAGCTCCTATGCAGCTGCCACACAAAGAGGAATTTGGGACACCCTGTAGATTTGCGATATCTCTGAGAGTGTTTGGCCCTCGACATTAATGCACAAAAAAGCAAAGACAAGTAACACACTTAACTTCAGGTGATTTTCAAAATGCTGAGTCACTTTTTGGTCAACCAATGCTGACTATTTCGTTGTTACAGATCAGATAAAAACTGAGACTTTTTATCACTACCCTTGGTAGAGGAAAATGGTTCTTCTCGCTTGGAATACATCAATGATATTCATTTCAATTTTACAGGTCAGGCATACAGCCCAGAGAGAGATTTTGAAGACTGAAACACTTTTCCCGATGACCTACTCGAAAAACGAAGAACAAGTAACACGAAGCCAAATGATCGAGTCGAAAATGACTGAAACGACAAAGGAACACCCTGCAGCGACTGGAGACAAATTTTGCGAGCATACAACGACAGCAACTAAAAAGAAACACGCTAATCCGTTCTCCGTTGAATACATCTTGAGCTGTGAAAGCTCGAAAAGAACGCAGTCACGAAACTTTGCACAGGTGGAGAGTAAACAATCAAGGGAGACTCTCGATTATTCATATGTAAACAAAGGTTACAATTCTATAGGATACACTCAACCACCAGCGACCACAACGCCATCAGACGTCGAAACAATAGGTATGTTTATACGAACAATTAGTCATGTTCAATCGCATCAATGCCTATCTTATCAACCCTTCAAATTAGTGGGTACCTTATCTGTTTGACTTGGGCGTTTCAAGACAACATTTTCTCTTTCTGTAACGTGACATATAGTCAAAAGGAAACTTAGCACGCAATGCAATGGATCGAAATTTCTGCATCTTTTGGTCGAGGGAGACGTTCTCTAGAAAAGAAGTTTTGGTGGGCTAACAATCAGCTAACAATCAGCATTATCACTATTATCACAATCCTACGATACCCCTATTCAATCAATCAATCAATAAATCAATTAATCAATCCATCAATTAATTAAATAATTAATTCATCGACGGAGCAATAGATTGATCTAGTGATCGGCTATACTAAGATTGCAATACTGATAACATTTGTTCAAGTCGGATTTCTTGAAATCAGCAAACGAAACTGCTTGTGTCAGCCAATGAGACTGCTTGCATTGGTCAATCAATCAAGCAATAAATCAATCAATCAATCAATCAATCAATCAATCAATCATTAAATCAATCAATCAATCAATCATTAAATCAATCATTAAAGAAAATAAAATCATTTGATCAATTAATCGTGTGATCATTTGATCATTGAACAAACGAATAAATAAGTCAGTTGATTGATAAATTAATCAAATTATCAAATCATTTAATTCTTTGATAAATTAACAATTTGATCATTTAAATCATGTNTTTTCCTGCATCTCAAATAGGCCATGCTTACTAAAATGTCAATGAAGTGACAAAGAATTCCATTGATATATCCAAACTGCATATCATTGGAAAGAAGAACAATTGTGCTTTCAAATGGTATACATTACATCTATTCGAATTTTATTATTTCTTGAAATATTTTCAATTATAGTTGGGTTGCGTTTTTTCTAAGACATTTTGTATATCAAGACCAGATAAATCGGTTAAGACGCTTTTGCTGGACTTTGTTT
The DNA here is from genome assembly GCA_004194415.1 of Aurelia aurita. NCBI lineage: Eukaryota > Metazoa > Cnidaria > Scyphozoa > Semaeostomeae > Ulmaridae > Aurelia > Aurelia aurita. Next base: position 233,196 of record REGM01000058.1, on the reverse strand, counting down.
GAAGTTGCTTCAGTAACAAATAATCTTGAGCGCAATAAGCTCGATAGAAATTTGACAAAAATGACGAAATGGTTCAATTTTAGAAGAGATGTTTTGATTGATCCTCAATCTTCTTCAGTTACAAGTTAATCTGAATTATGACGAAATTATCACGAAAAGCACAATGAGGTAAAAGCAAAGCAAGTAGTAATATCGATGTTAAACTAATGCCTGCTCATGCAAAATTGTTCCAAATGAAAAGTTCGATGCTCACAACTCTGACCCTCTGACAAGAGACATTTTGCATGGGCTAAATAGATTAAACTGTGGAAATGAATTTTCGTAGAAAGTTGTTTTGTAGAATCAGGATGATTAAAGCGTCTTCAATATACTGTGGTAACAAAGTTTTTGAAATGATGCCCATATCACGCGATAATTAACATTACCCTTGCAAAGATTGAGGCTAGGTAACACATTAACTCAATGTTTCAAACTAATAATAGAAAGAAATTTCAAGGTTTCCAAAACAGATTTGCTTACGGAAATTTATGTACAGAATTTTGAAAACAACTGTCAGTCAGACTTAGTATAATCGGAACAAATTAAGCTTGTAATTGCATCTAATCGGCTTGCTCAAACTAAAATTGACTACCGTCCCCTGAAAACCAAGTTGGGATGCAATGCAGATAATCTGTTTAAAGATGGGACAACAAAGAATATTTTTACTGTGGGTGCAATTTGTAATTAATTAGAGCTAATTACTTGAATTAATTTTTAGGAAATGTCTTTTGGGATAAATTTGAACTTCATTTTGGTCGGTTTTTCTACTCTTCGGAGCAAAAAACAGACCAGCTTAAAGTATGATGTACTACTTTGTCAGTTAAAAAAATTGTCTGCAGGTAAAAATACTGCTATGAAAACATTGCAGCCAAATTAAGAAATTCTAGATACTTTTTCTTACTGGTAGCCTTTGCTTGTTTGCCTTTCTTCCTCGCAAAGTAAAAGTGATTCTTCGTTCGAGACATTTGAAGATTGAAAACAGTGTACTAAAAATTTAGATTTAAATCTTGAAATTGAGTTAAAGCCTCAGCCATGCAAAAGACTTTAAATTTTGAATTCATTTCGGGTTGGGGGAGAGGGGGAGAGGGCTAGAGGGGGAGAGGTTTCCTGTACTAAGTTCCAGCGGTTGAATAGACAAGTTTGACTTTGGCAGATAGATTCATGGAGCAATGCGGACACCTTTATTTTGAATAAATGTTTTTATCCGCGGCTACTACCTTAACTGCGAGCGGAGTAATTAATAGCGCTCCTCCAAAGAGGTTAAGGTAGTAGCCGGATAAAAAATTAATTCAAAATAAAGGTGTCCGCATTGCTCCATGGATCTATCTGGTTAAGAAAAGGCAGAACCAAAACATTAAAGAACTTTGTTCTGAATCTAAATGCGATTTTCAATTCTTGTAAAGTCGAGGCTAGTCCAGCAAAGGGAAGTCTTCTCAATATCATCTCATAACAATTATGTCGAATATTGCTATTTAGCGCTGTTAGAATTTTGGGCTGTACATAATACATTACTGTTAATTAATATTTTTCATTAGCTGTAGATGAATTTCATTAGTTTTGTAAATATAAAAATATAGAGACATCAATTACTTGGTTGGTTTTATTTTGCTTGTAAGTCTGCCGTGTTTTTTTAATGTTTAGCACAAAAGGTCTACCTAGGCCAAATTTGGATGCACCCATCTGAGTATATTTCACTATTTAGAGTGTAAAACATTTGGAATTCCAGTAAGAGATATGCCACGCTTGTAATGGTCCTTACTGTATTCAATAGAATCGGTATTCAAGTGAATAAGTATTGCATGTTGACAGAAAGCAAATTTTAACCTGTTCAGTGGAGGTGAAAGTGATCAAAACATTTCGAAGAAGATTATTGGCTTTTTCACAGGGTTAGCAGTTGGAGCTCATGAACTTACTTACTCACAAAGAGAAAATAAAGAAGTGTTAAAATGTTTTCTTTAAAATGAACAACCAAGTATTGTCCCAAAAAATAATTGGCAAACGTGGGGAATGTTTTGGGAGGACGGGAAAATATTTGTATACAATGCCGTTAAGACATGTACCGAATTTTCCGTGTCAGATGTTATTGATTATCAATTAAGGAACCAACTGTAAGCATTGTTACATCAAATTTAAGGCCGCTAGAATTGTTCTGGTGACTACTTTCCGCCTCTAAATACAATTTTCATATCATTATTCTTAATAGTTTAAACACATTTGGAACAAATGAGTAAATATATATGGGCCCCCAGCTACATGAGCTTCGGGTCAGAGCACCTCCTTACAAAGAAGCAACTCAGACAATACCACTTTTGACACGCAAGCCAAACTACTAAAAGTTCAGCGTCTCAGAGATTGAAACCAAAGCGATAAGTACAGAAAGAGAATGTGTATTCGATCTAAGTTTACTAAATCATTCATTGTAAAACAAATAGGCTTTTGGCTTTTTTTGCTATATAAGTAAAGAGTCTGGAACGAGCAAAATTTTTCTAGTAAATTCTGACTGGCGGATTTTCGAATGCGAAGAATCAACATCAAATCTTGTTGGTCAATCCTTCGAACCCACCTTGGAACCTTTCGAGTTGGATTCCAATGCCTATTTCTAAATAGCTAGATCGTCTATTCTCTGTCTGTGAAGCTGAGGTCATTTCGCTGTGCTCACAGTTTAAAGCTTCGTTATTAAAGATGACTGCTCAATACTAGGCCTAAAGCTGAATTCACCCTTGCCTTGATCAAATTTTGCTTTGATCAAAGCATATTACTATTTTTAACGCAAATTTAAAGTTGATCAATACATCAACAAGACTAACCAAAGCCACAAAAAACACGGCCCTCGTGCTTTGAACGTTATACTTGAACACTTGTTTTCGTCTAAATAAGATTTGACAATACAGACAAAAAATATAGACAATATGGCTGGAAAAAACTCGAAAATAGCAAAATGATGTCTGGTTAAGTAAGGAGATTTTGAATCTAGACTTGTTGTTGATGTTGTTGGTGTTGACGAGATCGCATTCTGAAAACGTCACGAGATCAATCGTGTGTTTTGACATGAAGACGACACATGTGATACCTGCCTTTAACTCCAATGTCGCTATGGAGAAACGATATAAACAAATCGAAACAGGTCAAGTTGCGAAATACAATAAGGTAGACTTTTTAACAAGCAATTTGCACGTTAGAGTCTTTTAAACTGTTCTGTCAAAGGCAATTCACGGAGTTAAAAGTGGCTAAAGCTATTGCAATCGAAGATGCTTGCTTACGTTCAAAACATAGACAACAGGCACGCATGTCTTTCCATGAGCGATAGGACACCGATTGTGTATCAGTGTAAAATTTGTGTCAGTGGTGAGCCACCTTAACCTACTGTTTGTGTGTTTTGAACTTATTTTTACTTGTAGTGAGCCACCTTATCGCTGGTCGGCGTTTCTCGTTGGAGGTTTACTTTTAAGGTGGATCTGCACTTAAGGTGGCTCACTACCAAAAATTTTTAAATTCGCCGACCAGCGATAAGGTGGCTCACTACAAGTAAAAATAAATTCAAAACACATAAAAAATAGGTTAAGGTGGCTCACCACTGACACACATTTTACACTGATACACAATCGGTGTCCTATCGCTCATGGTCTTTCCTTAGTCTATTTCAAGCGTACTCCACTTATCGCCGTCAATTGCCTTCAACCCAATAGTATAGTGGTTGCGCTATCTCACATGTCCTATTTTCGTTGGCAGGCGAAAAAAGCCCCAACTCTAAATCTTAACTGTTGGTAGGTAGAGCACCCCAATTTGGTCTGCCAATAGCCCTTGGTATTAACTTTTTTAANAAAATAAATTCAAAACACATAAAAAATAGGTTAAGGTGGCTCACCACTGACACACATTTTACACTGATACACAATCGGTGTCCTATCGCTCATGGTCTTTCCTTAGTCTATTTCAAGCGTACTCCACTTATCGCCGTCAATTGCCTTCAACCCAATAGTATAGTGGTTGCGCTATCTCACATGTCCTATTTTCGTTGGCAGGCGAAAAAAGCCCCAACTCTAAATCTTAACTGTTGGTAGGTAGAGCACCCCAATTTGGTCTGCCAATAGCCCTTGGTATTAACTTTTTTAAATGTGAAAAATGATCCAAAATTAGCAACCAATATTCTGTATGTCAGCATTTCCTGAGAGTGTCTCGTTTGTTGGTCGAAATAAATCAATTCTAAGAGTTTGGAAGCTGTTCAAATCACCGCATAACTTCAGTGGATAGATAGGCGAATTTCTAAAAGGAAGGTTGACTTTAAAGAAGAAACGAGCAACTTACAACTGATGGAGTTTGTGGTGCTGTTCACACAATTATTATCGCAAAGGTAAGTTTCTTCACAGCTTTCTTTTTTTTGGTTCAAGAACAGCTTAGCGGTGCAATTATTTCATTGGTTTAGGTCTGGCTGACAATTGCTACCAATCCTTCCCCTACTCACTTTTGCGAGGAAGAATAGAAGAGAAATGTTATGCTACTTTTTGCAAATTTCCTATAAAAACCGATAGAAATTCTCTGAAGAGTTACCCCAAAATTTTGGACCGTTCTTAAAAATTAAAACATTGTAAAATCAACATCGTTTCAGACAACACGTCCCAAGACCTAAATCACGAATAGAGCGCCTTCGCCGTGATTTAGGCAATGCACAAGAAACAACTTGATTTCCATTAAGCTTCTTCCAAGAAGAAGATGAATTTAAACTTTGGCATTTGACCAGGTAGAAATGTGAAATGCTCGGTTAGGAATCACGAGGCACAGTATCATAAGTACGAGGGCCTATTGACAGCTCTGGTAGCCAGGGTAATCGTATCGTAACAATATACAGCAGTGACTATAGTATAAGCTGCTCAAAACCACTGGTAAAAAAGCATCATACAAGCTAATTAACATAGCGCCCATTCTTATCAGTATGCTGACCATAGCTACCACAAAATAATCTTACTAACCGTAACGTGACAAAATACATCCTACCCCAATAGTCTACCTAAACTGCCCATTTCCGCAAGATAGTTCATTTTCGATTTACATAATGTCTACAATTAATATTTTGTGAAGCAGATAAAAGAACTAGTTATCATTAGGTAGCGTTTAATCATCGATGTAGATAGCACTCTTTAATTACACTAGACAATTTTATTTTGTAATACAATAGATAATTTAGGCATTTACTACGCACACATAGCTGCAGGCGATCTATGACACTTGCTTTTAAAATTTGATAACCTTTTTGCTTCTGTACTTAGCTTGTTCCAGGGACAACAAACCAAGCAAAGTCACTCTGGTACACGTCTGTGAAATACTGTGGAGGTTTTGCAGTGTTGTGGAGGGACAATTTCAGTACGCGAGTGATGTTTCCACCGTCTTGCACTACCTCCACTGTACTGAATATAACCTCCATAGCATTCCATAACAAGCACAGAACTGAACAGAAGTGTACATAAGTGATAGCGTGGGTGCCTTCGGAATCCAAAAATACTGCTTGTATCGAGCAAAAAACGTTGCAACGGGGTTCAATTAAAAGAAATTTGGTAGTTTGGATCTCAATGATGTGTCCGTGATTGAGAACTTTGCATTTGTGGGGTGTCCGATTATGGTTGCTTAATCGTAGATTGTGCTGAAAAATTGATCCAGCATGAAACATCATTTTGTCTATCTGTTCAAGCATGAGAAATAGGCTACTTAATTTAATTCAATTCAATATCAATATTTAAAGTTGGTATTTACAGTAGTATAAGGAGAATGCTAATTCAAACCAACTATTTACAAACATAATATACACAAAATCAGTAAAAAAAAAAGATTATATAATTAGTGACATATTTTACAGGTGCATTTATCTCCAGCCCAGTCTTTGATCCTCTTTTTAAAAGCCGATAGTGTTGATTTTTGTTTGATACTGTCATCGAGAGTGTTCCAGAGGACAACAACTCTGAAAGACAGTGATTCGAGTCCAAAGCCCAATGTTTTAATTGTTGGCAATTTGCATAAGTATTGTATTCTTAGATTGTACGTTACATGTTTCTTTTCATGAAATTCTTTTCATGAAATTCATGAAATACTTCTATGTTATCATTGCCAATTGCTTCCAAATAAGGAAGTTTATCTGAAAAACCTGCACTAAATACAAAACAAAGCTACGATTAATAAAGCCAATGGCGCATATTTTCTGGAAGTTCGCAAGTAACTTTNTCATCGAGAGTGTTCCAGAGGACAACAACTCTGAAAGACAGTGATTCGAGTCCAAAGCCCAATGTTTTAATTGTTGGCAATTTGCATAAGTATTGTATTCTTAGATTGTACGTTACATGTTTCTTTTCATGAAATTCTTTTCATGAAATTCATGAAATACTTCTATGTTATCATTGCCAATTGCTTCCAAATAAGGAAGTTTATCTGAAAAACCTGCACTAAATACAAAACAAAGCTACGATTAATAAAGCCAATGGCGCATATTTTCTGGAAGTTCGCAAGTAACTTTATTCGTTACCAGTGCATAAAATGTCCTTACTTACGGGGCGAAACAACTCGGCAAATGTCGTCACAGCTTGCCGTTAATCAAGGGAGCTAGTGCTACAGTCTTGAACAAAGAATGACATAAACAAGAAGGGGCACAACAGGAATGAGGGCCAGGTGCAGACTGTATGTGACGAAAATTAGAAAGTGGAACGGTTTATTTCCTTATCACTGGCACAGATAATACTCAAATAACTACCATGTGCTCAATAATGAGAAGCAATTTACTATCGATTCTATCTAATGACGCATTATTGAGGGAAGTACTATCGCTCGAGGCAGGCCGCATGTGCAGTAACTGTTGGCTGCAATGGCCCCCCTGCGTGTGCGAATAGTAGAGAGGCAGTGTGAGCAGTTACAAAGAACAATGCACTGTGGAGAATGCGCGGCCTGATAACTCAATTATGAGGGTTTGGACCCAGGGAGCACTTGAACCCAAAATGTACGGGGATTTACTTACCATGTCTAGTGCCTGGAGGCAAATTAGAAAGAAAACAACAGCAACATTGCAATCTCTTTATCAAAATCCGACAGGAGAGCATTCATGTCGAGACCCATTTTTTGTGAAACTTGAACCCATTTTCTTCTCTAAATTAGCGAGACCTAGCAGGGTAAGGGATATTTTCTTGGCGAGGAAAAGTTTCAGCGTCTAAAGAGATGTAAGATCCTAAATTAATTGCAGATTTCATTTTTCATAGATTGATTTATTTGTGAACAGAAACACTTAAATTGAAACCTTTATTTCATATAGATATTTCTTGTTATTCTATCATTATTATCATTATGGATTATTTTTGGCACTGCCCAAGGTGGCACATATGGCGACCTGATAATAGCATCATGATAAAGAAAAAAGATACCTGTAATTCATTACCTCAGTAGATCCACTTACTGGTGGTTTCCGTTTTGTTACCCTATCGTTATCAGGGTTTGTACCAAGGTCACGAACGATGCGATGCCAAGGGATATTCATGATCAGAACGTTTATCAAGATGAATTTTACTTCTTGTATGGTAAAAATTCATATGCCTGGGAAACATTTTTTGCTGCAGATAATTATGATTTAACAGTAACAATATTTGTAAATTGCGATGCCTTTTATTACACGGTAGCGGTGGGTCCAAATGGACTGCTTTTAAATGGAACGTGAAAGATGGACTACGTTTTACAGAAGGGGGCCTTGTAGTGTATCAGAAACATGTAGCTTCTTTGTTAAGGGTCCGTTAAGGCTAGCAAACGAAGCTACTTTTGTCATGTTCCGGTTTGGGGACCCAAGAACTCAGAATTTAAGAGCCAGTGCTTTCTAGATCATTGCTTTGTAGATAAAAGAGTTTCGATCGGTTTTTTCATCGAGGCTTGCTTTGAAAGTAGATATCTTCCAATATACTCCTATAATTTCTTGGCATGGCGATGACACAGGACTTAAAAAGTTAACAATAGGGATTGCCATTCTTAATAATTTTTCAATATCTTTTGCTCAAATTCTCGAAGCTCTGGTTTTGCCCTAACAGCAAATTGGAAGTTTGCTGATTTTTAACTCTACAACCAAGCTAACAAAAATACTGGAATATATATCAAAATTTATTCTAATCATTGCAGATTTAAATAAAAATTATTTTTCGATAATGAGTGTGAAACAGTTTGCATTAGAATTGTTCAAATCTGTAGCATTTTTTCTCGGACACCTGGTAGAAAATCTCTAAAGTTTGATACAACTAAAATATTCGGATCTTTTAAGCTGCAAGGCCATTGACGTGATAAGACGATTCAACCAAATGCTTGCATAATTTCTTCAAACCGTACAGAAAACCAAGTTCATGGAAGGACGCCATATATCTAGATACTGTAATGTGTTTTTTATTTGAGTATTAATCAAATTTCATCCTGGCCCTGCCACAAATTAGTTGCTTAATTGAATCAAATTCTCATTTCAGTCAAACACATCCAAAGGCAATTATTAATCTGTACATGGTGGGCTAAAGGGGATAGATAAAGTCAATCGATATTTCGTCTATCAAGGTTCATTCTTTAAATAAAAATATTTTGCAATAAAAAAAAAAATTACATTGGTTGGATGTTGGATTGTAGCCAAAATTTCTATATAGAAATTGTTTAGAATAAGTTGAAGAATTTAAAGTTTCAATATTCGAAAACAGTTAGAACCGAATTGGCTTAAAACTGTTAATATGTGGCCGAAAACTTTATTTAAGGCTGGAGAATAATTAAATGGCATAGCATAGCCTTAATCAAGATAAAATAATAACATATGCTGCGCTCGCCCCAATAGAGCAAATTTTGAAGAACATGCTGTTCATTTCCTTACCTAAGTCGTTTTAAAAGGTAACTTACAGCAAAGAGGTTTCTCCAGCTTTGTCGAAAGTTGCTGTTTAAGGCCAGTATCATCTGAACTTTTCCTTTTATAAGCCAGTCCTGCAGCAGTCTAAGTGACCAAATTCTCAAATATCGCCCTTTTTGAGCATCCCGTTTCTGACATATTTTCCGACTAACATTCATACAAAATAAACCCATTTTTTCTCTGACCTCTTTACTAGCAGTATTTAGGTACCCCCTTCAATGAAATAAAAAGAAAACAATCTTTAATGTATGCGATAACCAATCCCTCTTGCAGTAAGTACACTTTCTTTCATTATTAACCTAAATAACAAGGGCGAAGTTTGTAAAATAAATATTCAGCTATCCGAAATTAGAAAGCGATTTGCTTTTATAAAGAATAGATTTCACACCTCCGGGTGCACTCAATCAAATCAAAATAAACTGTGAGAGCAAACCATCATGGTCGGCTGAGCTGAAGGTGTGAAATCTATTCTACAGAAAGGCAGCTTGCTTTGTATTGTTGGAGAGCTGAATCTTTTGTTCCATATACTTTATTCTTGCTAGCCTAAGCGGCATATGTTTGCACGTGCTATGGCAGCCATGCAGAGAAAAGAAGTACTACTGCGCGCTCAAAAGCCGAAAGCTAACAATCTGACTGCTTTCTAATCACAGCTACCTGGAACACGAAATAAAAGTGGGATCTAACTTTTTCATTCGTAAGATTGAATTAGGCGGGTGAAATTAGATTAAGATAAAACTTTTAAGCGAGTGAAATAAAAACGCAGCTATTAAAGACGAAGGAGAATCCAAAAGTACCAACAATTCCATTCCAGGTAGGCCAAGCTTAAAATTCACAATTCAAATGCTTATCATGCAGGTCAACACAAATAGGTAGGAGTTAACTCAATGGCATGGCGTCAGCAAACTATTTTCGCGGGTTTATTTGGCTACAGCTAGGCCCAAACTCTTTTTTATTTGAATTTACGCAAAGCGAACACAAGAAAGGCAGGTCCGTTGGGGTGCTCAATCGGGGCGAGGCTGCTTTAGCACAGAGTAGTGTAGCATAGAACAGCACAGCATACCAGTCGAGTCAAAACATGCTTACTGTACTGGGTGTCCTGAAATATTTTCAATCAGATTTACTTAAACAAAATGTCGGTAGTCACCCTAACTTTTGATATATTACGGGCTGCCATTGCTGTCCTGGTTATGAAAATACTTATCGAAGAGTACAAATTTGTCACACAAAAAACCAGAGCTTAGCATGGAGGGCCTGAAAAAGACCAAACGTAACAGTCTATGAATTGTAAAGAACCACAAGGAATGTAAAAGGGGAAAGGCTAACTTTGATCTGAAAACGCATTCCACTAGAACAGATCATGCAGTCTTACACATATGCAACATCTTACGAAAAAGCTGTTTTGGGAGATGTTTGAACAAAACCAATTACGGTTGAAAGCAATGCAACCAATCTTTAAAGTTTTAAATCCATCATTTTACTGCGGCTTCAATTAAATTTTTGAGATTTTCTCATAATTTTATGTGCATTATTTCCTTCTGAAATTAGGAATTGGCCAAAAGTTCTATTTTGCGATTTGTCCAAAACAGCTGAAAATGGCCCGTTCTCTATCATGTAGATTTTGACTTTGATGCCCAGCATTGATAGGAAGGCATGATTACATTTTAGCCGTTTTTTATCATTAGAAAGCAACGCCTGAGCAAAGAAAAACATTATTTACCATTTTAACCGTTGAAAAGATGGATCAAATCGAGCCACTCACTTATAGTTTTAGGCGAGGCCCGCGGCAGCTTGTTTTCGGGAATTCCTAATTTGATATTAAGACAATGCATTGCAAATTATGAGTAATTTCTAAAAATTAAGTTAAACCCTCAGTTAGGCTACGGAGTTGTAATTTTTCCAATCGCTGTTATAGTTTATGTACTATGATTTTTCAAAGAGTGGATACATTTTTCTGACTCACACGGTAGAAAATGTATAATGGAATACAATAAAATAACATAATATTGTACCGGCTGTCCCAAAAAAAAGTATACAGATTTGGTCAATCCTAACGATCAGAATTTAGCATGAATCAATCTGAAATTATTTTTAAAACATTACTCGATAGTTAACTTGAACATAGATACCTTGTTTGTTGACATTGGTGCTTTGAGAGTAGATATATTAATCTTCAAAGGACAAATTTGCCTCCATCTCCAAACCAGAGCTTTGGCGTTTTGGCCTAAGCAAATTCTTAAAGCACAGCGAATAAGTCAACAATAGACTTGGAAAAATTTGAACAAAGAGGAGAAAAATTAAAAACTGCACAACAAATGCGTTTCACAAATATAATTTACATATAATATCATCAAGGAAGCTCCGAAGTAAACTTTATTCATTTTAAGTGAAACAAATTGTGGATATTGCTTAGGCCAAAACGCCAAAGCTCTGGTTTGGGGGTGGAGGAAAATTTGTCCTTTGAAGATTTATATCTCTACTCTCAAAGAACCAATTTAGACAAACAAGGTATCTATGTTCAAGTTAACTACCGAGTAATGTTTTAAAAATGATTTCGGATTGATTCATGCTAAAGTCTGATCGTTAGGGTTGACCACATCTGTATACTTTTTTTTGGGACACCCGGTATAGCATAGAGTAGTAAATCAAAGTAGAACATAGCATTGCACAGCATGGAATGGACGAGCTTGCTATATAACTTGGCTGACTACATGAGTCTCAGTTTTCCACATCGAATTGAATGATGGATTTGGCTTCAAACTGAGACTCATGATAATGCAGCTTCGAAATAGGGACTACCTATTCGGGCCGAGTCAATCAGATCTCAACTTTCACAAAGGTTAGACCATGTGCCTATTCTTAGTGTTTGATTGGCTGATTAGATCAAAGTTCGACTTTTCGAAGCGAAGCGACGTTCGAAGTAACGATCGATTTTTCGTTCAACTTTCGAAGGATAGAAGATGGTCGATTTTTCTTCAGATTTTCGAATCTGTTTGGTCGTGAGTCGTTGTATGAGAGAAAATAAAAAACAGATTGAAAATATTGAACGAATACAAAAGATTCACGTCACAAATCTCCTATAAAAATGCAATACATAGCGTCATGACATATTTTAACGCAGCACAAAGACTCACATTTTACTGCGCAAGAGCATTGTTTGCGCAGATTAGAGTCCTTGTCACTTCCATTGTAAAATCCCATTAAGATCATCAACAGTTGGTCATCACAAAATCAGCAAAAACAAAAAGGTGAAGGTGAAGTTGCCGTATTTAGTAGACTGGGATCGCAGAATTAGCTAAGGGCTAATCGAGTCTGCGACCCCTTGTCATGAATCAGCAAAAACAAAAAGGTGAAGGTCAAGTTGCCGTATTTAGTAGACTGGGATCGCAGAATTAGCTAAGGGCTAATCGAGTCTGCGACCCCTTGTCATGAATCAGCAAAAACAAAAAGGTGAAGGTGAAGTTGCCGTATTTAGTAGACTGGGATCGCAGAATTAGCTAAGGGCTAATCGAGTCTGCGACCCCTTGTCATGACGCTCATGTGGTGTGGGTGGGGCTCGAGCCCCGTCCACCTCAACTGTTCTGGCTGCAAAGTCAGAAGATTATACCACTGCATAACAACACACACATTTTAATATGAAATCGGTGTAAGAAAGTAGAAGTTTTCTTTGAAAGATTTCCAAATTGGATTAACATGATTATCAAGCTTGAAGATAAGGAATTGAACAATCTTAAAAAGACATGATATTAAAAGACATGATATATCAATTACAGTTGTAACGAACGAGTCAATGATAAGGAATATGTGCAAGGTGACTGTCGTAAGATTCTACCGGATGCGCTAAAAATCGGAAAGCTTGAAATATCATATTACCTTGATTAAAATCAGAAATTCCTTCGGCGAATTGTTTGTGAATTTCAATCAATATTTTTAGCCTTGGATAAAAACTTAAGGAAATTCTCGTGTACATTACTAGCAAATAACAAAGATGAAGTCGCTTCAGTTCACAGAATTACTGAACGAAACGAACGATACCTTACTGGGGCGATAGAACAAGATTATTAATGCTGCGCAGCCGCACGGAGATTCGTTTGTGACTCGTCATTTTGCACTCATAGTTTTCCGACAACCATAGTAATTGGTACAACGCAACTGCTACCCTCATTTCTGTACTCGATCGATAAGCCCCGTGAAAAAATCTTGATTGTAAGCGAGCCACTTTAAACGGCTACAGTCAAACGTACTCGATAACTCGATGACGACGCCGTCAATGAGCTAAATTGTGAACAATTTATCAAACGAGCTCGATGTGTTCCAAACGAGGTTATTTGTATAAAAAGTGTACGTTCACTTCCACTGCAATCGAACACGTTCATTGTCGCAAAAAGAGCTCTTTGCCCCAGTTCCATAGATCGAGCTCGATTAAGCTTTGATCGATTTGGTTTTGTCTGAAATCGAGCTCGATAAGGGTTCGCGTATTTTAGAACCTGAAGTGGTTTCATATATTCTGAGCATAACTGGAGGTATGAAATTTAAAAGGGAATCAAGTAGAAATTTCATTTGCGACGGTTGGATAAAAAGTTCAGAACCCGACTGGGAAGGAGATGATGTATACAATTGAAACTCCGTACACAGTTGATTCATTCACGATTATAGCGACTTAGCCTAGGATGTTGTAAGAAAGTTAATATTGCCTTCTTCGACGTACACCCCGTTTACACTGTATCGGTACACTTTGGATCCATTACAAAAGTGTAGCGGNTTTGGTTTTGTCTGAAATCGAGCTCGATAAGGGCACAGGGAAACCAGGAAATAATTGTTGCTAAAAATAAAATTTGTAAAAAAAAATTTTCTTTCTTTGTCCCCTGTACGCTTAGTCATTTTTGTACCTTAGAGCCTATCGATACGCAGTCTTTCGCGGAGCACAAAAATGACTATGCGCACAGGGGACAAAGAAAGACATTTTTTTTTACAAAATTTATTTTTAGCAACAATTATTTCCTGGTTTCCCTGTGATAAGGGTTCGCGTATTTTAGAACCTGAAGTGGTTTCATATATTCTGAGCATAACTGGAGGTATGAAATTTAAAAGGGAATCAAGTAGAAATTTCATTTGCGACGGTTGGATAAAAAGTTCAGAACCCGACTGGGAAGGAGATGATGTATACAATTGAAACTCCGTACACAGTTGATTCATTCACGATTATAGCGACTTAGCCTAGGATGTTGTAAGAAAGTTAATATTGCCTTCTTCGACGTACACCCCGTTTACACTGTATCGGTACACTTTGGATCCATTACAAAAGTGTAGCGGATCAGCCTAATCCGTAACACTTTTGTTCCTTATGTCTATAGAATAACTGTGCTCCGTTCTGGAGTAGTGTAAACGCTTTTGAACAGTAAGAACTTTGTAACGGATCAAAACTGTACCGGTACAGTGTAAACGTGGTCTTAGCTGGCCATCTTTTGACGGTGGCGAAGGAAGTTGAATAGACCATTGCGCTAAAGATGGCGTTTGGGGAATCCTTACCATGATTTTTGGGTCTGATGGTAATTAACCAATCAAATCAATCGGAATTCATTGAGACGCAACGGAACATAATACAAAATCGCATGACACCATCCTTGGCGCAATCATCCATTAGGAATTGGAGTTGCTACATCAATAGATACTGGAGATGAAACTTTCAGATGAAAGTTTGATGACTAGATGACAGCGTCGTGGCCGAATTTTCATCGCCCATATTCACTCACTGTATGCACCCTAGGCTCACTTCCTTCACACGTATCAATGGAACAGAACTCATTTAGCATATCTAATTAAATGCAACTGTTATACACCAAAGGATTTAATTAAATATGTACGGAGTTTAAATTGTATGCCACATCTCCTCTCCAGTGGGGCTCAGAACTAGCTACTTTTAAAATATAGCAATAAAAATGATAAGGTTTGTGCTCCATCATGTGTGTTCTACACTTAGAGCTTTAACCACGAGCTACATTCTATGATGAGCTTGAAACCAGAGCCAGACTAATCCAATAAAGTCTGTACAGTTCCCAATTTGTTTAAATAATATTTGGGTCAAGCGGGCAATAATTCATTGCCTGGACAAGGGAAATGACTATCACGATTTCGTAACAAAAGACACATGTCTGCTATGATATCATTCTCCTTTTGTAAGCTTATATATCAAATAAAGATATGAAGAGCTGGATTTGATGAGTAATTTTATCTAAAATCAAATAAAACAATGAAACATTTTATCACCTTTGTACTAAGAAAGAAACATATCAACTTGAGTATGATATGTTTTGAATTGTGGCCATGTCTAAATTGAGAAGCTGAGAGTTGAAGTCTCAATTTATAGTGGCTAAGTTAGGATCGCTCTTGTGAAGGATATTTGTTTAGTTAATATCTTGTTAAACATGACGCAGCTAGATGATCATAAACTGTTTTTGAGTTCGGTTTGATTTAACCAATGAAAAGAAATATCCAACACATCTATTACAAAAATGAAAATACTTCCTAATCATTTTAGCAGCAGATCATCTTGAGTTATTCCTTCTCGCACTCGTAAACTTTGTTAACGCCTCAGCCCACAGGAGGCCCAATCGCGTATTCAGTTCGATACAACTATTCTGTTGCGTTGACAAGGAAAATAGAATTTCAAAAAATGATTTCAAGCTGAGGATGGCATGGCGAAACGCTTTTGCCACGGTTTTGATTCTAAATCTGGCCCAGTCCTGAATTCTTGCCTATTGTTGTGATTTTTGTCATGCAAAAGTAGGATTTATCTATCTTGTACGCAAAAAAGCGTTGGAGGCATATTTGAAGGCATATTTNCGCCTCAGCCCACAGGAGGACAAATCGCGTATTAATGGTAAGATCTGATCCCTACTCATAGACTCTTCCTGCCGCTTGCCGCTACGAAACACCATATGCTATTCAGTTCGATACAACTATTCTGTTGCGTTGACAAGGAAAATAGAATTTCAAAAAATGATTTCAAGCTGAGGATGGCATGGCGAAACGCTTTTGCCACGGTTTTGATTCTAAACCTGGCCCAGTCCTGAATTCTTGCCTATTGTTGTGATTTTTGTCATGCAAAAGTAGGATTTATCTATCTTGTACGCAAAAAAGCGCTGGAGGCATATTTGAAGGCATATTTGAGCAGTGGCTAGAATTACGCTATTCTCTCTTCCCGAACACAGAATGAAATATTTCATGGCCTTACTTGGAATGATTTGAACATTCCTAAATGGTGACTTGACATTGTTCTGTCAAGAATATGAAACCAGCTGAGTTTACTTTATATAATATCAAACATTATATAACATAGACAAATAAGTCTTAGGATATGCAAACATTCGCCTAGACTTTGATAGCGTACGGACTCATTTTCATGTATGCATAACTATGCACAAAATTAGCATTGTTAATAAAACAATGGCATCATTTTCAAAAACAACAAAACAATTATACCACTTCAAAAAATAAGTCAAGACACTTTTCGCCCCAATAAGTTTCATTTTCGCCCCTGGAAATTATTTTACTCATTACTCATGTTTACACGAAAAAAGATCCACAATCTGGCCACAAATTATCAGCAAATAATGAAATACTATAACAGAGATAACTGGTGGATAGGCCTTAAAGACACGTTTCAAATAAGAGACATATCTCCGTTATCAGTGAATGAATTCTTATCACTATCAAAGCGTTCTTTCTACTGTGTCTAGTAATGTATTTGTGACAAATTGAATCTCGAGATTACAGTACAGATCGGCGCCTTTCGTGGCGTGGTCAATTTTCCTCTTAAAGCATTGATTGATTACAAAATTCGTATGCATTATGATAAAACCAAAGAGAAAGATTGGCCAAAATGGGAAAACTGTAAACGATAGCATGCTGTGGGTAGAGCCAACCGGCCATGTAATCTTTAACGACAGGAGTACTGTCATGCAAGTGATTGCTATAAAAAACAATGAGATCCTATTGTTGTACAAACAGGCGCCATTTTGTACCTCAGAAGCAGATGGCGACTGAATGTGCAACAATAGGATCCCATTGTTTTTATGAGCCAATCAGATGCATGACAGGACTCCTTAAAAAATTTTCTGAGCCTGAATTTTTGTAACTATTTATTAGATTTCTACAAACCAAAGATCATCATGTATCTAACAAGCACACTTAGATGCAAATATCTAGTTGCAAAAAATCGGTGGGATCGTGCTCAAGTTACAAAAAAATTTTTGAAAATGTTTCATTTCAGAATCCTTCAAAACAGGCCTAAAATTGAGTCTGGCGATAATGAGAACTAGGTGAAAAACGGCTGAAAATGAAAGTCTAAAATGTGTAAAATTATGCAGCAGGTTATTTATCTTCGATTTTGACAAACTAAGGTTTTATGTTAGCTTAGCTTGGTTAAGTCGTTTGAAAGAAAAAGAAAGAACGACTCGTTGCGAACAACTCCTCATTAATTATTCCAGAGACGTGTGTGGTCTCGCTTCACCGGATTTTTGAAAATATCTTCATTGCTATTTGTTAAAAATTAAGATAAAAAACGCCCGTTGCCTGACCAAAAATCATCTGGTTAAGAAGCTGTAAGCTGTTGGGAACAAGTCGTCCTTTCTTTTTCTTTCAAAACACCCTGGGCAAGTCCTATTGAATCTGATGAATATTTAGAAATCTACAAGCTCATAAGCATTTTAACTTCTTTTTGTACTCTATCGGTAGTTAAGAAAGTAACATATCTACAAATCTTATGGACCGATTGAAACCTTCCAATCATCAACTCACACTAAACATAGGCGTCAGATCTTTGAAAATGACGAGAATGTTGTTGATTTTTGTTTCCAATGAATTGCTTTAAAGAAACAAGAAAAGTGATAGACAAGTGCTCACCTAAATATTAGAGACCGTCATGAACTATGGATCTGTTAAAACATTTACGAAAGTTCCTACAGCAATTTAAAAGTTATGATGATTTCAATTTTCTTCGACAACTTGCGTCAATTTTTTTCATATGCAGTAAAGACGCGGTATTTTTTACAAAGAATCAAGATATCAAAAATGCTCACAGTAGGAATTTAGTAAAAAAATACCTGATGTTCCCTTCAAACAATTCATTCAAAAGAAAAGTATAGTAGCCCTTAACATTGTTTTTGAAAGATTTAACGTCAATTCTTTCACCCTCACAAATTAAATGCTAACTTTTGTGGAGCACTTTAATAATTCTTGCCTAGCTAGGGCGTTTAAATGAAAGAGAAATTCCTAATTGGAAAATGTTTGTTTGAAAAATATTTAGGCACAATGCCGCTGCTGTCTAACAAAGCCTCATTTCTATTGCTATAAATAACAGTAAGATTTATCGCTAAAATAAGAAAAAGGCAATCCCAGATTGCTACGTATAAAAACTTATGGTCAATTGCAAGATAGCTATTTATTCACATTTCTATGGCTTGTCAGATCAGATCATGTATCCTGGTACGTGTTGATGCATTCAGGTAACCAATTTGGATTGCATTTATTGCTAGTTTACATAGACTTTTACGTGATATATCTAGTTCTAAGCAGGTCACTAAGTTAGGTTGCTGTTGTTGTGTTACCCTATTGTAATCTAGGTGTATACAGTAGGTAGGCCATCAGTTATTGCAAGAGTAGTTCATTGATAAAGATCACAGATCAAAACGTTTGGAAAAGTTGCTATATTTTTGGAATTCTCTTTCATACCTTATATGGTTAGTGCAAAGAGCTTTGATTAATAGTTCTAAGTGATATATCTGAAACTGGATACTGAGAATATTTGTCATTCTTACAATGCTGAAATAGAAGCTTTGTCCCAGGTTTCATTTCACGTTCAAAGCCCTTACGAATCCAAGCTCTTTATATCGCCATAATTTCAAAATAAAGACATATATGAATGTGAAAATTTGTTTCTATGCTAAACTTTGTACGCAGCACGAGATTCTTGACAAAAAGAGTGCAAAATCTCAAACACTAAACAACTTTGAATGGCACTCTAGTTTGAAAAGGTGGAATAGGAAATGCAGAGCAAGTTCAAAGCCAATACTATTACTTATTGGTAAATATCAAAAGACTTACCTTGATTGACTTTCCATCACCTGCAAATTCTGCTTAACTTTTTAAGTGTTACTATCCTCTTTGAAAATTATTGCTACTCAAGAAAGTATCTCATATAGGGGGGGGGGGGGGGGGGGGTATAAGAACATCTGCTTTGTATAAGAGCGCATTCTTTTAACTGAATCTATACCGTACAATGATACTTACCTCACAGTAGATACCTTCCAGGAAACCAAAACTAGAGTACAAGCTCGGTCAAGCAATATTGGGTTTATCTGGCATCCAACCAAAATGTATGACAGACTTTAAGTGTTCTTCAATTTCCAGCCGGTTGGGTACAAAGAGATAGAAAATCAGCGAACTCTGTTTCTGCTACTAATTGCAGCGGATCTGCATAATAATTTTGCTCAATGTCCGATTTTCCGATTTTCCGCTCTTAGTTTGCAATTCAATGCAACAATCGTTTAGTTGTTGTAGATAATTTCTATGATTGCATGGCATTCGCTTTTATTATTAACAAAAGAGCAATTTTCGTTAATCGCCTAAAAGCCAATAAACCGACTTGTGAGGCATCTCAATTCAACGAACGTAAACAGTGGAAACATGGAACAAAACTCGTGGAATCGATATGCTGCACTCTCTGAATTGACTTTATTGCTAGTCTACAGAATATCTTTTTCTTGAGCCAAAGCAAAGTTCTTTTTGATAATCATAACAGTTATGATGCACCAGGCATAAGGAAATACTAAATCACATTTTGACAAAGGCGACATAAAGGCTTCTTGAAAAAGTCTATTTTCAGACAAGAGATATCTCAGTTCCGTTATTCAATTTCAATTCTAATATTTAAGTACAATCTTTAACAATGTTGGAACAGACTTAAAATTACCAAAAACTGACCCGACAGCCTTCCGTGCGATTTTGAAGCATGCTATACAATTTAGCCGCTTCAAAAATGCTCATCGAAGAAAAAAATCACTAATTTGAACCTTTGAGCAAGCTGGGCTATACCTGAAATATACTTTTTAACAATTGTCTCAGGGATATTTTGTGCATTTTGAAACATTTGGTATACCTCTCAAAGAGGTTAGGGCATCAAGAAAAGCAATAAATAGTGACTTACCAATCTCAAATGCTTTACCAGCAATCACAATCTGACTAATACAACCCACAAATCCTCTTGCTTGCAATGTTTGTTTCTTGATTACTTTGAGATTTGCATGTCCACCGATAAACAAATCTCCATTAAGATTCAACCCTGTGTATTTTCCTTTAGATTTTCCATATACCACTGGCTCACTGTCAACAGTCAAGGTTCCGTATAATCCATCTCGGTAGGCTGTAATAGTGTGCCATTCAAATAATGTAACTGCTTTATTGCCCTTGATGAAAGCCGGACCAGATCCAAGATTGTATTGAAAAACTACGAATCCTTTGCGAAGCGAAATCGATATAAAATCACCATTATATCTTCCATTGTATAGCAGCACACCATCTTGAATTTCAGGACGGAAGGAAATTTCAATTTTCGTTCGATACAATGCATCGAGGATTTTGCCATAGATGATATATGACTGGCCGTCTTCAGAAAACCGTGGAAGAAAGTCTGAAATAAGAAAACAATGTCTAGTACCACGTGTCTCAAAAAGCCGTATGCAAGTTTAAAACTTCTGATGCAAAACATTTTAACGAAATGAACCCATAATGATTTTTGCATTAATTCTTAATGACTAAATTAAATTCTGGTATTTGTCATATCATTATCAGTAATTTGGCTGTAGGGATACAACAAAGGAAGCCTAAACTTTGCTCTTAGGCCCAAACCAGAGCCCCATTAATAAAGATTCTTCGTCTTAGGGACCGTCCGAATCAATCAGTTAACTTTTGGTACAGTGAAATCTCTCAAATAGTAGCAAGTTGTGGAAAAACAGCTGATGAAACCGCTTAATCACCGGCACTTGGATGATAAAATATTTTGCCGATTTTATGCCGAAAATATGAAGTGCCGAATGTTTCGATTAAATGTTCAGAAAAATCGGCCAAATAGCAATTTAATTCCAGTGTATTTCAGTTCATTATGGCTCGTAATTTAAAAACCTGATTTCTCAATGAAATAAGAAAATTGTTTTTCGCACATATAGGATGTATGTGAAGGTGATCTTTGTTAGCGTTAAAAAACAAAGATTTTCCCATGTGATGATGTTCCTTTGTGGAGGTAAATATTTGACGTTTGCTAAAAACAGCCGATTCTAAAATCGGTTACACAACCACCAAAATGAATCTGGATCCTTTTAGCCGATATTCGGCTGTTCTTTGCTGCACAGCTGAATTCGCTTGCTAAATAATTGATTTCCAAAATTGCAACATCCGAATACTACTTGCAGATAAAATTTACTTTCGGTAGAATTCAGTAAACAAACAACCGATCAATTCGGATGATCCTTTAACTTCTGTAAGCAGGTTTTCTGAGGTAATTGAGAGGGTTGCCATTCATTAGCGTTTCCTGCTATCTTCAGGTGTCTAATATGGCCGCTCTAGCTTGGGACTGAGAACGAGCTTGATTTGATTTGATTTGATTGATTTGATTTGATTTCACATTTTTAAGGAGGGTAACCCTTCAGCAAATGCTGATTTTCAAGGGGCCCTCCATAATATGGTACCCTCCTCTATAGGCTTTCAAGGGGCCCTCCATAGCTTGATGTTCATCGATATATTGCTCTACAACCAAAATATGGAGAATAATGAGAAATTTCAGCAATTTAGTTTAGCTATCGGGGATTGAAATGAAATTATTTTGGAGGTAATTCAGTTGAAAAATTTGGTGTCAGAATGTTTCAAACCTGCATATCCACCGTTTTTTGAAACNGGCTGATGGGTTTCAAAGAAAAGAGGGTAGTAAACAGAGAACTTTCCAAAGAAATAATCAAAGAGTGAATCAAGTAGAATGTGAGGAGGCTTTAGAGCCATTTGCCTTTCCTGTTATTTTTTCACATTCAATGCAGGATAATATTGTTTTAGTTAAGATAAATGGTATATCTGTTGATATGTTGGTTGATTCTGTAGCACAGGTGACAGTGATGGGGGAAACTGAGTTTGAAAAGTTGAAAAGCAAAGGCTTGAAAGTGAATTTGGAGGTGGAAAACAGGAAGTTGAGAGTTTATGGAGATGGGCGTATACCTATTGTTGGTTTGATTTGATTTGATTTGATTGATTTGATTTCACATTTTTAAGGAGGGTAACCCTTCAGCAAATGCTGATTTTCAAGGGGCCCTCCATAATATGGTACCCTCCTCTATAGGCTTTCAAGGGGCCCTCCATAGCTTGATGTTCATCGATATATTGCTCTACAACCAAAATATGGAGAATAATGAGAAATTTCAGCAATTTAGTTTAGCTATCGGGGATTGAAATGAAATTATTTTGGAGGTAATTCAGTTGAAAAATTTGGTGTCAGAATGTTTCAAACCTGCATATCCACCGTTTTTTGAAACACCCGTTGGTAAGCAGCAAAGATGAGAAGTTTAACTTGCGGAAAAAGTACCGGGTGAGCCTAATGTAACTGTTACATTTTGAAAACTATATATAACGGGTTGGTCCTAAAAAAGTAACCCCCAGCATAAAAAAATGTATAAAAAACTTTCTGAATCAAAGATTTTGATGCAATTAATATGGCACTAAGTAAAACATAAAATACATCGATTGGGTGAAAATCAGTTCATTATCAGCTGTATGTATAGAGAAATGAGGTTTTTAATTGAGATGGTCGTGAAAACCACTGTAACAAAGCCACTAATCATCAACAATCACCACATTTTGCGATTATTGAATATTTTTCTGTGACAATAAAGGTTTTCTTAATTTCTCCTGGCAATGGAAGAGATTTCTAAATTGATTTCCGTAATTATGAAAGAACTGAATGTATCTTCTTACCGTAGTAAGATACCAAAACATGGTCCGTGAGTATAGTAAAAATTGAGCTTTTCCTAATTTTGATGTGTTTGCTCATCATTTTTCAATGTCTCGCATCTTTAGCAGTATCTTGTAATCTAATGATTATTTTTACAAAAAGGATGCAAGTACAGGTGGAAACAATGCAGTGACAGGAAAAATGTCTTGTCTTGGACACTTTGTTTGGTCAAGTTGTGCTTTCAATGATTAGTGATTTTGTTACAGTGGGTTTTATGACAATCTTTCTTCGAAACCTCATTTCTCTGTACATACAGCTGATAATGAACTGATTTTCACTCAATAGGTGTATTTTATGTTTTATTTAGTATCGTATAAATCTCATTAAAATATTGCATTCAGAAAATTTTCAGAAATGTTATTATCGTGGGGGCTGCTTGTTTGGTCCACCCGTTATAATTCATTTTACAACGATATCCCTTCAGTAAAAAAGCATAGGTTCCAAATCTTTAAGAAGGTTATTGTGAAATTCTATGACCTATTTCTTTAAATTGAATGGCTTGAAAGAAACTTCAGCTACTTTGCTATAACTCAAACGTTGGACTTTTTAGAAATCCTAAAATTTTCATAATAAGAGGGTTTTTCATATTTTTTAAGAATTCAAGAAAAGTTTTGAAAAAAAATTTCAACCATCGTGATTTCTGAACTTTTTGAGGAAACATGGGATAACTTCTCAGAAAACCATAGTTTTTATGAATGTCTACAATATGGTATCAAGCATAAGTCTTTCACTCTTCTGGTTCAAGATTTATAAATTTGATGGCGTCACATCCTCAAATGATGTGAAATATGAAATACGCAGCAATTTCCAAAAATATTCAAGATTTCTGAAAAGCCCAAAGGTAGAATTATAGCAAAGTAGCTGAAGTTTCTTTCGAGCCATTCAATTGAAAGAAATACAGAATAGAATTATTCACCAACCTTTTTAAAGATTTGGAACCTATGGCTCGGTAAAAATGCTACAATAGATCATACAAGTCTCAAAATAAATTGATAAAAACATGTTAGTATACTGATCCTCCAGGGAGTCGTTCTTGGGGCTTAAATTAATTATCAAGGCTCATCATATGCCTTTTTAGATGAAATTTTAGGGACCTGTCATAAAGTATCCACTACCGGGGGGCGGAGGATATTTTACTTTTTCAAAAATATTTTTCATAACCCCTACTGAAAATGAGTAAAAAATTCCATGGCCCATTGTTCAGAGATAAATATTTTTCGTGGCCCATTTCAATCTTTTCTGGTCCACATTTTGAGTTTGCCGGTAGCATGAGATGCTCTACTCTTTTCACTTTGTTTGATCATGACATTAAATTGTTCCTATAAGTATCTGTTGCTACTGCCTTCTGCTAGTTTATTCTGAACTACTGTGTCTGCATCTACATATATTGAACTCTGATGTAGGAGCTGCGACACATCCACTTTTTGTCTTTATGAAGATACTCTCATTGTGGCCCCAATTTCATGATGTAGCAGCAAAGAAAACTCAAGTTTCAGAAAAAACGGCTTGCAAGGAAAGTTTTCAATCAGGTTTCACCTTCGTGCACTTTCAGCACTCCATAGAAAACAATTTTTTAATAAGAAAATTAAGAAAATCTGCAAGGAAGCTGTTGGCGATTGAATGGAAGGATACAATGGAAGGATACAATACAATGGAATTGAATACAATGGGAGGATTGAAGGAGGCTTACAAAGCAAGAAGCATCGGAAAAGGGGAAAATTTCAAGTAGGCAACATGACAACACTAGGCAACACTGTTTGCATGCTTTGAGAGAAATGCAAAAAACTGCAAAGTTCAACCAGTGACAAAAATTCATCTTTGCATTTTGACTATGACTGAAAAGTGATTGTTTCAATAATTTTTAAATTTGCTCTTGCAGAGACATTTTACAATATTTGTTATATTTTAAAACTATTTGTTTAGATTTTTCCCTTAAAAAATTATTAGCCCCTTCAAAAGCTGCAAATATTTTATGTGGCCCATTAAGAAAAAGTCACAATGTTTGGTGGCCCTTGCCTATATCCTCCGCCCCCATGTAGCAGATACTTTATGACAGGTCCCTTAAACAGGTGAAGCGATAACAAATCTCTGATGTTCTCTAATATTAATTGGAGTATCATCCCAAGCCTNGTAAGAATTTGTCCAAGAAATGCAGGAAGGTGACCGGGAGAGTCATTCTAAGCCAAAGTAAAGGTTGGTATTTTAAAAAAATTTTCCAGACGTACTATCACAGAATTTTCAAAGCTTCCATTTCGGGGTCATGCAAACACTGGAGTGCGAGAAGCGTTCTAGGAAAAAGTATAAGGTCTTTACGCAAAAACTTTCCCAAAGATGGTGATTCATAGAAAACTGTTAAAAAATTGTCAAAGTTTCCAATTGCATTGGTTCAGATGGGATGGAGAAAGGAATTCTAAGCCAAAGAAAATTTTGTTTACTCAAAAATTTTCCTGGGGATGGATGCTGACTTCTAAAAATATTTCACAAAATGGTCAAAAGTTCTATGTTGATACCGGCAAACATGGGGTCGAGAGAAGCGTTCTAAGCCAAAGTAAAGGGCGTGTCCTCAAAAAAATTTTCTGAGCCCCCAGACCCCTTCGTTTGATTACCCCCCAGTTAATTTGTCCTGGCCACGCCGCTGATCGATTACGATGCAGTCACTGACGCATTCGCAATATCACCACTCTTGCGAAAACTGCTGATACTGTGAAAGCAAAACTTTAAATCAAAGGACATTCCCAGGCTTATTAATTTACTTTAATTGTTCTGTTCTTTAATTGGATAAATCAACAGTTCTAGTTCTTTAAACTCGAAGGCTTCTGTGGTTTCTCTTCAATTTTGATGATGAACCATCCTCCATCCATCTTAAATGTCTCAAGTCATCTCACATAAAGTCAAATGACAAACATATCCAGTATCTCATGAACCAAGAAAAGCATTATTCAACTTTCGACTTTTTTCGGAAAATCTTGGAGCTTGGCCCCCCTAATCTACAGGTGCCACGACGCCCCTGCTCAAGGGTGGGCATGTTGCAGTGAGGACAGTGATCCTATGTATGTCCACATAACCGGTTTATTTCTCCCATACTATCTTAATGTTTGTCCCTAAAATCAGGTTTATTTTGAACTCTTTTCAACAATATCATTTTGTAACTACCTTGGACTGCTCATTCTCTTGGATGTTGGTCAATATTTGTCCTCAAAATTGGGTTTTATCGGAGTATTATAAAAATGTATGTCCCCAAAACCAGTCCTTTTAAGAGTGCAACTTGTACTGGTACGCTGAAAATTGGGTTGGTGGAATCGTTTTCTCCAAGACATACATAGGACCACCAAAAACACAGCACATGCCCACCCTTGCCTGCTTTAGCAGATACTTTATGACAGGTCCCTTACCAAACTGAAATCTCCGATACAATTTCGAATTCATGAGGAATTTTCTGGAGAATAAACACGGCTAAATACGTATTGTGCTATGTACAGCCTCCAATGTCAAACGATATGGAACATGAAGAAAGGGATACAGCCTCCCGATTTTGATGCTCTGTTGATAAATCTGACTTATGAAAAGATTCAGGGGATTCAGTTCTTCCCCTCTAAAGTCCAGTGGCGGAGGCAGCCGCAAAAAAGTGGAGGGGACAAAAGAAGATGGGGATCTGGGGGCGTAGCCCCCAGGAAAAATTTTCAGGGCCACGCCCTTGTTATACTCAGGAAACGCCCTTTTTACCCTCAGGGAACACCCTTATTTGTCTATCAAACTCTAGAGATAACTACCTAACCCCTCCTTAGATATTTTCTCAACGGATTTAGACGAATTGGAAAACTGACCTCGGAGAAAAGTGGGGGGGACTTGTCCCCCCCATTCCCCCCCTTGGCTCNGGAACATGAAGAAAGGGATACAGCCTCCCGATTTTGATGCTCTGTTGATAAATCTGACTTATGAAAAGATTCAGGGGGTTCAGTTCTTCCCCTCTAAAGTCCAGTGGCGGAGGCAGCCGCAAAAAAGTGGAGGGGACAAAAGAAGATGGGGATCTGGGGGCGTAGCCCCCAGGAAAAATTTTCAGGGCCACGCCCTTGTTATACTCAGGAAACGCCCTTTTTACCCTCAGGGAACACCCTTATTTGTCTATCAAACTCTAGAGATAACTACCTAACCCCTCCTTAGATATTTTCTCAACGGATTTAGACGAATTGGAAAACTGACCTCGGAGAAAAGTGGGGGGACTTGTCCCCCCCATTCCCCCCCTTGGCTCCGCCACTGCTAAAGTCCCCATTCAGAAAGTGTACCTTGCACTCTGGACGCTTCGCCGGTTCCTTTGTGATGAGATTATTTCGAAGGGTGCGGCGGGAAACTGCGCGAGCATATATTTTGCCTCGTTCAGTAACACCACTGCGACTCACCCCAACAATTATGACAAATAAGAAGACAATTGATTGAAACAGTTAGTATTGTTTTGTAAACAATACAGTCGATGGAAAATTTACTAATGTCATGCTTCAAGAGATGCGATTTTGAAATATAAATGCAAAACAGGCCTAGACAGATGAATGAAGACGCGCCTTCCTTTCTCCATGAAAATATTCGAATAAATATTGTCGAGTCGTTTGATGGTGTAAGAAGATGGCGAAGCGCCGTCTCATCGCAGTCAACTGTGTGAAGAATTGCTTTCTAGTCTGTGCTACGTTATTATGGGTAAGATACTTCAACATACCTACATACAATTTGTCTTGTGCTCAAAGTGAAGTGGGAGATAAGTATCTTTAGGCCTATTAGAGGCCACTTGGACTTCAACCTGGTCCTGGCTTGCTCATAATGCCGAAGATGTGAATAAACTTGCTGAATGATTGTATTTCATTTGTTTGATTATTTGACGCAATTTTATTATTCATTTTGATGCTTCGCTATTCCTTTTGGAAATAAGTTAAGCTAGTTTTGAGTTGAGTTGGTAGATTTCTTATTTATATTGGCCTTTTTTGGGTGGGAAAGATGAGAGTGGGGAGAACGCTGTGAGATTAGATTTGGATGAAAGCAAACACAGCTGCATGACAATTTGGTAATTTTAAAATCATTTAAGAACTTTGTAATTTATTAAGACGACGGCACTTTTTAGCAAACCAGATTTATGTCATCTTTCATCAGGAACGAATTTGACCAAATACCCTACTTAACCCTAATGCACCTATCATTTTATTGCCCCGACCCCCCCACCCCGGGATAGGCGGGGCTAATGCGGGGTCATTCACGTTTTTCGTGAGTGAAAGTGAGTGATGTCCCTGCCTATCGGGGTACTAGTATTCTGTGAATGGGAGGCGATAGCTCTCGTTTGACCCCGCTTAAAGCCCCGGCATGTTATGCGGGGGATAGATGGAATTCCTAGCATTTGTTGTGTATTTCATCAGGTTATTTAAGCAGCGACGGCAAAAGAATATAAAGCTACTTCAATGTGACTGTTTAGAAGAGCAAGGACAGATTTGTGAAACAGAAGATTCTGCGAGCTTTCGGGAGAAGCGAATCGCCCCGGGTATCCCCGCTCCCCGGGGCAAAATTTTCAGTGAACAGGAGGCGAATGGCCCCGCATCAGCCCCGCCTATCCCGGGGTGGGGGGGTCGGGGCAATAAAGTGATAGGTGCATAACTAAACCCTACTTTACCACTCCTACCAACCATAACTGAGCCCTAAACTAACCTTACCTTTTCCAAAGCCTAACCCTTACTCCATAACACATAGGGCGTATTCTTTTGGGCATCTGAAGTCTCGGAAATCTTCTGAAAACGGTAGACTTCGCAGAGAAAAATGTCAGTTACCAAAAGAATGCGCATTCTGAAAACGGTATTGATCGGAGAGATCGGAGAGAAAAATGCCAAAAGAAGACACATTCTGAAAACGGTAGAGTTGGCAGACTTCGCAGAGAAAAATCCCAAAAGAATGGGAATTCTGAAAGTGAGGGAGTTCGAATGTAGTGCTCCGCTGAGCGAATTGAAGCCATTGCAATGCACTGTACTTTTGTTATGCAAAATGCAAATCCCAATAGAAAAGAATTTAATTCTATTTTTGAATGTTTTGCAAACTTTTTCAT
>REGM01000058.1:152344-181605 GCA_004194415.1 Aurelia aurita | reverse complement strand
CCCCCCCCCCCCCCAGATGAGGAGTGAATCAAAAGAGGGTTAAAGGGAAATTTCTTCAAATTTAGGTCGAAACGGTGATTTGTTCAGTTAATTAGCATTTAAGACAGACATATTTGTTAGTCACCCCCGGGAATTGAAAAAATTAATTTTGTTTTGGCTCATCAAGGAGGCTCATCAAGGAGATAAAGAAGCAGCTGAATCCATGCAGCTGTTCGAATGTCTGATTTGATGCAGACTTATTACGTGATGTGATGTTTACAAGGAAACTATTAAATATTCTTTTTTAATGTTATCATTCCGTTTGGCTAACTTTATCATCATAAGTTATGACTCAATTTCAACGAATGATCGTTTTGGTGTTAGCTAACTAAAAAGCCAACTAAGGTGTGAAAATCTATTTCACTGCAATGTGGATCCATTATAGGTTTCGCGGATGTGCGGATTTGGTCTAACTAAATTTCAGCACGATTAGCCTATATTTCCATACTATAGTGCTGTTGCGGAAGCATAGCCTCCAAATCTTTAAAAAACATTGCATGGATGGCTAATGCATCTTGTTGTTGATGTTATGGCTTAGAAGGAACTTCAGGTACGTTGCTATAATCCTATAAGTAGCATTTCTGATATCTTGATTATTTTCAGAACTACAGCGGTTTCCTTTTTATTGAAAGAACTCTTGAAAAGTTTTGAAAAAAATTAAAATGATCGTAGATCCTAAATTAAAAGATGAAAAGCGGTACAATCTTCAAGAAAACCATAGTTTATGAATGTCTATAATATGGCAGTAAGCAGAAATCTGTAGCTTTTCTAGTTTACGATTTAGCAATTTGATGACGTCACATTCTCAAAACTGGCCCAAGCAAAGAAGACGCTGTAATTCTGAAAATAATCAAGATATCAGAAATGCTACACATAAGATTATAGCAAAGTATTTTTTCAAGCCATTAAATCAAACAGAAGATGCATTACCCATCCGTGCAATGTTCTTTTAAAGATGCCAAAGATTTGGAGGTTATGCTCATCTCTCTCTGTAATCTCTCTCTATGATACATATATCTCATATATAGAGATTACATATATCTCATAGATGCTGGTTGCGGATGGGTTGCGGATTGGTGCTGAATTGCTACGCTTAGGGACAGTGCAAAATTTGTGTTATAACATGGCTGGTGCAAAACGCAACAGGGCAACTAATTTGTTTGAGCTTATGCAGAACGGGGTCAACACATTTTATTGGGCAAGTAAGTACGGGGCAATAACTTTTTTATGAGCTCAAGTAGCTCAAGGTGCAGTTTGAAACTTAAAATTGTTCATTTTGAAGATGAAATTGCAAATCATGCAAGATGAGAAATGCTTGAAGAGATGTGTATAAAATAATGTAGAACTTCCATGTCAATTGTCTGCAAGAACGGTCCATCAGTCACATCTTGTCATCTTCAAAGTCAATATTTTGTTGACAAAGACTTGTAAGAAGCAAATTCATCTGTCGTACTGTATAACATCTAATGCTCACGAATACGGGGCAGATACATTTTTTAAGGAAAAGGTGACGGGGCAGTTAGTTGTTTTACAGTAATTTTATATGGGGTAAGCAGATTTTTTTGCAAGAATTTTTCTTCTCCACCGGCCATGTAATATAATAAATTTTGCACTGTCCCTTACGCATATGGCCGAAAAAATTCCGCGGCTAACGAATATCGAAGCTTAAAAGGCGCGGTTATGTCTCGTTCAATTCCCACCCTAACCACCCCTCTTCCTGGGCAGCCCCGGGGTCGATGAACAAATTGATTGCGCAAATTCCGGGGAGTGGTGGGAATTTCTTTGGCGAATGCCCAGGGCTTTTGCACTGAGAACATGCCATATTCCCAGTAACTGTATAATGTGAAAGCTCCTGGTGTTGTCAAATGCCCCGGGGCCGGGAAAAAATTGACAGTCAAATATCCGGGGGCCGGGAATATTTTTTGTGCAAATACCCGGGGGTGTCCCGGGGGGATGGTTAGGGTAGGAATTAAACGAGACATTATGCTGATATCTGACATCCTATAATGGACCCACTACAATCGCTAATACCTTTCGGATCTGTTGATTATTCAACAAGATTAGCAGCTCTCAGTAGTCTATACGATCAAGATTATGATGCAATTCAGTTACTTTTGCAGCCTCGTTTAGTTAGCCTCGTTTGCGCATATTTCTTTTGATTCCATTCATTTGCACTTACCCATAATTTCATAAATTTCCTTAGGAAGCCTTCCGTCGATCGCAATCCTTTTCTCCATTCAACTATGAATTTTTCTACAAAAGATGCATTTTCCAGCAATTTAAAGGGCGTGGCTCGAAATTTTTTCCCGAAAATGAATTCCCGGTCACGTAGTTCGGCTCGCTTCGCTCGCAGTTAATATCACCCCAATTCGTTTCTCGTGCTGACGAACCTGTGTATAAAGCCTTCATAATTAACCTCCACTATGGAAGTTTTGCTGTACTGGGCTTGCAAATGTTGTCACCGTTGTCAATTTAGGGAACTTTGGCAAAGTTTTGCATTCTTTCAATTTCAAGCCACTGAATGGCTAATTTACTAAGACCTAACAGTTCACTTAGGAAACTATATTGCTTTAGTGCTTATGCCACTCTCAGTTCAGGTGGTACTTTGGCATTTCCGTACCTACCATTTGTGACTGAACCTTGGCACTTACAAGTTAGGCTCCCCCACATTTAGGTATCCACCGTAACCGTCACAAAGGATAATGACTAGTATTAATAAGTTTACCTCCAGGCAATAACTTCGTTAATTCAACTTCAGTAAATTGAGTTCATTGAGTACACGTGGTGCTTGAGAAAGGCCTCGTGGTACATTGAAATATTCGATATACGTTTGAGAAGAATATATCTGTGTGATTTATACGTGAAGGTGAAGTTGCGTTTTTTAGCGCCAAGCGCTGGATCGCAGAAGCAGAGAAGACCCAATCGAGTCATATTCATATTTTCATATTTCATATTTAATTCTTTAAAGGAGGGTTGCCCTTCAGCAGAAGCTGGTTTTCAAGGGGCCCTCCGATAAAAACATTTAATTACAATCTAAGAAAAAAAGGTATTATAAACTGTCAATTAAATCAAACTATAAAACCCTATTTACAATATTTATAACCTATATACAATAACGTTCAAAATTTACAGTCAAGAGAAAAGAAATCCTCAACTCCAAATAGTTTCCTTAAAGCCATACAGAGAGGATGCCTGCTTAGACTCGGCTGAGAGGCTATTCCAGAGTTTTGCACCTCTATAGGAAAAACATCTCTGCCCATTTGTTGACCTTTTCATTGGTAACCTTAAGTCGTTCCCGTATTACGAAGGATGTAAGATGAGCATTGCGAATTTCGGGTGAAGAGGTCACCAAGGTATTGTGGAGCTAGCTCATTTAAGGACTTGAAGACCATTGTTTTGGACTCGCCAGTTGCAAGTTCGTCAATGGTCTTCCATCCCAGCCCTTTAATAAGAGGTCTGCTTGGGGCATCAAAGCTGTTTTTTGTTACTATCCTAGCAGCACGGTTTTGAAGTTTTTACAACTGATTAATTTCAGTTGGACCGGTACAGCCCCAAACAGAACAACAGTATCGAAAGTGGGGCTCAACAATACCTGTGTAGAGAGTTTGCAAAGTGTCTTTCGGTAGAAAAACGTGGCATGTTTTAAAAAACCAACTGCCCTGGAGACTTTGGNCACCTCTATAGGAAAAACATCTCTGCCCATTTGTTGACCTTTTCATTGGTAACCTTAAGTCGTTCCCGTATTACGAAGGATGTAAGATGAGCATTGCGAATTTCGGGTGAAGAGGTCACCAAGGTATTGTGGAGCTAGCTCATTTAAGGACTTGAAGACCATTGTTTTGGACTCGCCAGTTGCAAGTTCGTCAATGGTCTTCCATCCCAGCCCTTTAATAAGAGGTCTGCTTGGGGCATCAAAGCTGTTTTTTGTTACTATCCTAGCAGCACGGTTTTGAAGTTTTTACAACTGATTAATTTCAGTTGGACCGGTACAGCCCCAAACAGAACAACAGTATCGAAAGTGGGGCTCAACAATACCTGTGTAGAGAGTTTGCAAAGTGTCTTTCGGTAGAAAAACGTGGCATGTTTTAAAAAACCAACTGCCCTGGAGACTTTGGTAGAAACTGCCTTTATTTTTTCTTTCCAAACCAGAGAGCAGTCTATTTGCACACCAAGATATGTTGTCTTTTTTGACTACTTCGCGTTAATTGTCGCGTATTTTCAATTCCAACTCTTCATTCTGACTTTTGAGAATGTTGTGTTTCTGCTTGGCGGAAATAAGCATCGAATGAGTTTTAGTAATATTCAAGGAAAGTTTGTTGCCTTGTAGCCAAGTATCCAATTTCCTAAGATCGCTGTTGATAGCCTCATTCAGCTGAGTCAAATCGTAAAACTGGTCGCATAGACTGGTATCCTCAGGATACATGGACACAGTGCAATCTTGGACAACCTGTGGGAGATCATTGATATAAATGAGGAAGAGAAGGGGGCCAAGGCATAAGCCTTGTGGAACACCAACTTTTATGTCCCAATTTTAGAGTCAACACCATTAACCCTACAAAACTGTTTACGGTTAGAAAGGTAGGATTTGAACCAAGATAGTTCACGTTGCTCGAGCTTTTTGCAGAGAATGTTGTGATCTACAGTGTCGAATGCCTTTTTTAGGTCAATGAACACTAGGCCCACAAGCTTACCAAGATCCAACCCAATGTACCAGTCGTCCGTATTTTTGAGTAAGCATGTTACTGTCGAATGAAGGCACAAAAAGCCGGATTGGCCAGATGAAAAGTGACCGTTATTATTCATATACTGGTACAGCTGGTTTGTTACTAGCTTTTCAAAGAGCCTTGAGATGACAGGTAAGACTGATATTGGTTGATAGTTAGACTTTTCAGTCTTATCTCCATCTTTGAAAATTGGAGTAACTCTAGCAACTTCCATTTCGGGAAAACGGCTTGTTTCAATGGAAGTATTAAACAAGAAAGCAAGGGAGTTTTCAATAAAAGGTAGCGCGAGCTTAAAAAAGTAGCTAGAGATGTTGTCAATCCCAACGCTATTTGCGGTCTTAACCTTGGCAAAATGTTTCCCTGATCTTCTGCACTTCGATAGCCCTGAAGTAGAAAGTCGTCTTTTGTTTGTTAATTTTATAGTCACCTAGAAGGGGATATGGTGCTGGATCGATTTCGTCTCCTAGATCCTTACCTATTGAGCAAAAGAAACCGTTCATTGCATTAGAAATATCTTTTTTGTGAGCAGTTTCGGGACCAGACTCTTTAAGACAATCAATGCTGTTGGACTTTGATCTCTTGTTGAGGACTTCATTGCTTGTCTTCATGACTCTTTCATGTTGCCTTTACACGCAGAGATCTTATCAGTATAATACTGCTTCTTTATTTGGATTTTAAGGGCATTGACCTTATTAGGGCACGGACCTGCCTATATGGGGACTTTCTTTTGGCTGCAGCCTTTTTTAGCCTGTCCCTTGTCTGCATTAGGTGCCTAAGGTCTTTATTAAGGTAGATGTCAACCATGAAAACCTAGAAATTGATTTTGGGGAAATAAGAGGAAAGAAAAAATGCAACGTTTGGAAATCATTGTGGGAGGTCTGTGGCAGCCATTCGGCTGGTGGGGACCTGCCGTAGTTAAAATTACAGCTCTAGTTAAAAGAAACATAAACGCGTTGTTACAATTATCTAAGAAGAAAATCAAATTGAATAAAATAAGTGTTCAATTATGTGTTCAAAAATAAAAATAGTCCTGTTTCCTAAAAGTTGTTGTACTCTGGCCTTTTTCAAACTGAATGTTGTTTAGCAGCTGACTTATTGTTGAGAGTTTACTTTTGAAATTGTTATATGAAGGACAGTTCTTGGTCTCTGATGGAATAACCTTCCAAATGGCTGTTCCTCTAAAGCGGATGCTATTTCTGCCATACTCTGTTCTGGGTTGAATTGACTTAAAACATGAGTTGTTTCGTAACTCCCTTGAAGTAAGGTTCTCATTGGTTTCAAACAGGTTCAATATAGACTCTGGTAGAGTTTTGCTCTTTACGTTGTACATTATAGCAGCCACTCTTCTTTTGTAGATGTAACTGATCGGCATCCAATTTGCACTTTGCAGCACCTCGTGATCAGGTGTGCCGCTTGGTAACCGATAGATTAATTTAGCAGCCTTGCAGTGTAATTTTTCCAATTGTTTGAAGACTGGTGCTGAGGTAGTGCCCCATACAGCAATGCAATATGTGACGCTTGAAATGGCACCTTTGTAGTAAATGTCTTCCAGCGTTCGAGTTGGCAAGCTCTTTAAACGATGTATAAAACGAATTTTGCTCATGAATTTTTTACATAATGCTTCGACCTGAGGTTTCCAGCTAAGTCTGTTATCGATGATTACTCCCAGGCACTTAGATTCTTGTTTAAATTCAATGGTATCCTCGCCGAACTTAATTTCTCGCATTGGACCTACGAAGGGGCTACTTGTAATATACATAGCCTCAGTCTTGCCTGTATGAACGGTGAGTTGATTTCGTTGACGCCACTTATAGAATGCTTGCAGCATGACATTTAATGCGTCCACTATTTCTTCAGGATCTTTTCCAATATAGTAGATTGTGGTATCATCAGCAAACATGTGAATGTAACCCAATGGTGTAGAGTCTGGGAGGTCATTTACGTAAATTACAAAATGTCTTGGGCCAAGTAAAGAGCCTTGAGGGACTCCTACCTCAACAAGTTTGATATCGGATCTTTCCCCGTTTACTACCACATACTGTCTTCTATTTGTCAAGTAGCTTGCAATCCATTCATGAAAAGGGCCCGATATGCCAGCAGCTTGAAGCTTATCCTTTAGGATGTTGTGATTGATGGTGTCAAAGGCCTTTTTAAAGTCAACAAATATCACTCCTACTTTATTCCCTTGGTCAACCGCTTTCTTCCATGTCTCAGTAAGCAGCAACAGCAATGACTCTGTTGAGATCCCTTTCTGAAAGGCCCATTGGTTAGGGTGTAAAACTCCCGAATCAAATAGGTGATCATAATAATAATAATAATAATATATCAATATTTATACAGGTTTGCTTGGTCAGCTAAATACAGCTGCTATAAATCAAGGACCTGTGTCCAACGAAAAGTAGTAAATCATCTATTGAGGTACGAACTATATTTTCAAGAGTTTTACTGGTTAGGTTTAACATGGTAAGAGGCCTATAATTCTCTCTGTTAGAGGTAACACCTTTCTTGAAGGCTGTGATAACTTTTCCAACTTTCCAGTTATCAGGGAATTTGCAGGTTGCAATACTTTTACTATATATTCCATAAAGGCCACGCATAAAATTTTCACCAGCTGCTGCTAGTTCTCTTGCACAGATTCCGTCAGTTCCTCCAGCCTTTTTTGGGATGGATGATAGTTGATTTATAACCAGCTCCTCTGAAATTTTGATACAACTACAAGATGGTGTTACTCTGTAAAGTTTTTCAGGAGAATTGTCAGATGATTCAAATTTGCTAGCTAGTTTCTTTCCTATTCCACTAAAGAAATTGTTAAATGAGTCTGCTTTGGCATGAAATTGTTAAATGAGGCTATTTCAGAAGTTAAAATTTGCGCATCATCATTAGCTATTGAAGGAATTTTCCTGACTTTCGTATTCCCCTCCACTTTCTTGACCACTTATTTCCAGATCTCTTTACTGTTTGAAGCACTTGAAAACTGATCTTTCCAGTATTGCATCTCTGCAGCTTTGAGCATTTTCTGTATTTTATTCCGTTGGACTTTATACTGTCTCCATAACTCTGGATCTTTATTTCTCTTGAATCTCTTCAGCAGTTTGCACCGCTGATTCTGGGCCTTTTTTATATCTTTAATTTATCCAAGGAAGAGATTTGGGTCTCATCCTAACCTTCCTGGTAGTTATGTGCTCCGAAGATATCTGTTTGAACAGATGTTCCCAAGCCCAAACTTGATCTTCTAAGTCCTGGAAACTTTCACATACACTCCATGGGGCTGCTTGGATGTCTGATTTAAATTTTTCTTCATCAAAGTTTTTGTAGTTGGTTATTGTTTTGGTTTCCAATTTTTATTTGTTCTTCCTCATTCGTAGGTTAGCGTATGTGAAGCTATGGTCTGAGATGCCTAAATGAGCAACTCCATGTGATGTTATCTTGCTAGTATCGCTTACAGTTATCAGATCAATAAGAGTTTGTGTAGTTTCAGAAATTCTTGTCACTTCTTTCACAATATTTTTTAAACCATAAGCTGAAAATATCCGTTTGAGTCTTTTTCCATTTGCTATCTGCTCTTTAGTTTTACCTCTGAATAGGAAGTCGCTGTTAAAATCTCCTAGTAACACGATGTTTTTCCTCTTTACCCAGACTTTTTCAAGTACTTTGTTGAAAGCATCAAAGAACGCAGCATTATCTGGTGGTCGGTATATACAAGCAAGTAGCCATGTTTGGGATTGGCATAGTACGTTTATCCACACTCCCTCGATGCCATTTTCCTTTGGGACGATTTTGACTTCTTCATAGGCCTCCAAGGACTCCTTGACATAAAGCAAAACGCCCCCTCTGTTTGAGGACCTGTCCTTCCTCACTATGGCAAAGCCTTCAATTCCAATTTGATTGTCGCGAGTGTCAGGAGACAGTTTTGTTTCTGTCACGGCTAGAATATCTAAGCCAGTTTCCTGCACCAACAAAACTATCTCTGCCATTGTCCCTCTTAAACCATTCACATTTATATGTCCTATCTTTAGGCCAGGCCCTGTCAGCTCGTCCTTTACTTTTTTCCGTTCTGATCGGATACTGTAATCCTGTACATAATCATTTAAGCCTTGCATTGGTAATAATGTCTCGTTCTGCAATATGGGCCTATTATATTCCTGTGGTGGCTGCGGTCTGTTTTCAATATGGGCTTCATTCTTGGCACATGTTGGAAATTGCCACTCGAGGTTATCAGCATTTTTCATTTGTAGATACAACGATGGTTCAATGTTACCACATCTCCTTCCAATATGACACAGTTTCTTGCATGACTTGCATGGTAATGCTCTGTGATTAATTGCTACAGCACGATTGCAAACAGCACAAGGGTTTTTGACTGGACCTGGGTTTTCCTGAACATCTCCAGATAATATCACTCTATAAACCACAACATTCAACAACTGAAAGATAGCTTGGCATGAATTTGAAGTATTTTGTCGTATTCTTGCTTTGAAAAACATCAATATCATCTGTTTCAGTAAGCATTTGCTCCCAATATATTTCAGAAACGTCAGCCAGGCATGCTTCTTCGTTAAAATGTTCCCATTTTCCGAGTTTTGATCATTTTATGGGCTTTTCTACTGCTCCATTAAATTTTCAGATGCAGTAGGCCATATAATGATCACTCAAGGAAACTTCATGCACCTCTGATTTTACAATGTTTCTGGCACACGTTGTAGCAACATTTTCAATGATGGAGGAGGTAGTTAAAGTGACCCTGGTTGGCTCCTCAATAAGCTGTTTGAAGCTGAACAACCCATAGAGATCAAGCCCCCGGGGGGGGGGGGCACTATGTATATTTTGGGTACTGGGGACGTGCCATCGGGAAGGGTATCGATTTTCACGATTTTAGTATAAGGAACGGTATCAATTTTCACGATTTTGGTATAAGGGACGGTATCGATTTTCATGATTTTGGTGTAAAGTACAAATAAATAGGCCATTTTTGAAAAATTTGGTATAAAGTCGGGATACTTTTTCGAAAAATTGGTATAAGGAACGAATATGTTTTTGGAGCTTCGATGGCACGTCCCACAATAATCTGGTAAAGTGCTCCCCCCCCCAACCCTGGGATGAAGCATGTGCTTTGAATCATTGTCTATAGGCTGCTCAGCTTGTTTGGCTGTGATATCACAGTTAGTGTCTCCTAAGAGGATTATTTATTTACACTCTTTGTCCAAAAAAGAAAGAACTTTTTCCAGCTTATTGAAAGACCCTACAGGGTCGCTGGGCGACCGGTACCAAACCAGAACAAGAAAAGACTTGCTTTTTGGGTATTCAACCTCATTAAAAATGAGTTTCCAGTTCCAACGTGGTTAAAAAGTTTTTGGATTGATTCGCGCTAAATTGCAGTCGCTAGGGTCGACCAAATCTGCATACGGGACCATTATGGAAATAAGGTCAGCTCGACCTTTTAATGCTATCCCTGCCACTGTAATTAGGGGTATTTTTCTTTACGTTTTTAACCTTATATATTGTATTGTATCATTTTTTATATTATAAAACTTGTAAATATTTTTAATTTCAATTTTGTGGCAAATGATACATACATACATACTTTTTTTTGGGACACCCGGTAGCTTATGACAGAATTTATCATCCAAGAGGATCTTATGTTTCCTCAGAGTAGATGGTCTATGAACTTTGAATATTTTCTTGCAATCGAATATTTCTGAAAATCGATTAGTGACTGAAAGTGCATTATTTCAGCAAAATCGATTTTTACCTGCAGTCAATTATTGATTATTCGGCACTAATTCATTCCTCGGTTGGGTCAAGTGGTAATCGATTTTTCGGATTGCCTGGTGGATGGACCGGACGAAATTGTGTGGGTCGCCAACAATTTTTGAGATGTAATTGTAGTTGTCAAGCAAATGATATCACTGCGGTCACTGCAGCATTGTTAGAGCATGCGCAATATGGTAAAGTATGATATGAATATTATTATTATATGGCATAAATGAGCATATCCACTACAAGTGTAGCCTTACTACAAGTGTGGCTCTTCAGATATCGTTCTAAAGCATACCGGGTGGACCAAAAAGAGCTCCACATGTATGAAAATTTCTTTTTCTGAGAATACTTCAGGTATTCTCCGCATAAAATATTTTCAAAACATATGAAGCTATTTTTGGTCCACACGGTATAACTGGGCAAAAGTTGATGGTCCTTTCTACAATACCTTTCTACAATCTGTTGCAAAAGTTGATGGCCCTTACTACAATCAGTTGCAAAAGTGTTGAGCCATTGCAAGAAAGGCGCTTTGTCTTGCTTTGCGTCTCCTCCCCCCTCCCCCTTTGCAATGTTGAGACCGGTCTAAAATGTCGTGATTTACCCCCAGTATTGGTATGTGTATCAGTAGTTATTTTGGGACCTTTAGATACGCTTTGCTGCACGTTTTGTTGAGCGCTGAATGACTCATTAGTTGACTGACGTTAGTTTGNATATTTTCTTGCAATCGAATATTTCTGAAAATCGATTAGTGACTGAAAGTGCATTATTTCAGCAAAATCGATTTTTACCTGCAGTCAATTATTGATTATTCGGCACTAATTCATTCCTCGGTTGGGTCAAGTGGTAATCGATTTTTCGGATTGCCTGGTGGATGGACC
The DNA here is from genome assembly GCA_004194415.1 of Aurelia aurita. Classification (NCBI taxonomy): domain Eukaryota; kingdom Metazoa; phylum Cnidaria; class Scyphozoa; order Semaeostomeae; family Ulmaridae; genus Aurelia; species Aurelia aurita. The sequence continues at coordinate 170,207 of REGM01000058.1, read as the reverse complement.
GGACGAAATTGTGTGGGTCGCCAACAATTTTTGAGATGTAATTGTAGTTGTCAAGCAAATGATATCACTGCGGTCACTGCAGCATTGTTAGAGCATGCGCAATATGGTAAAGTATGATATGAATATTATTATTATATGGCATAAATGAGCATATCCACTACAAGTGTAGCCTTACTACAAGTGTGGCTCTTCAGATATCGTTCTAAAGCATACCGGGTGGACCAAAAAGAGCTCCACATGTATGAAAATTTCTTTTTCTGAGAATACTTCAGGTATTCTCCGCATAAAATATTTTCAAAACATATGAAGCTATTTTTGGTCCACACGGTATAACTGGGCAAAAGTTGATGGTCCTTTCTACAATACCTTTCTACAATCTGTTGCAAAAGTTGATGGCCCTTTCTCCAATCAGTTGCAAAAGTGTTGAGCCATTGCAAGAAAGGCGCTTTGTCTTGCTTTGCGTCCCCTCCCCCCTCCCCCTTTGCAATGTTGAGACCGGTCTAAAAAGTTGTATTTCAGGACCCTTGATTAGAAAAACCACATTTCCTCCGAAACAACATTGCAATGGGGAGTGGGGGGGGGGGGCAAAAATCCATATTTTCTACAATGGCTCGACACTTTTGCAACTGATTGTAGCCTTTCTCAGAATCAGTTTAAAAAAAAAAGCACTGATCTTTTTTTTTGCTTTATGACCAATTTGAGCAAAAATATCTTACTTCATTTTACATCTAAGTTAGCTTAACCTTGCACGACGAATTTAGTCTTACTTCATCTAAAATTAGTAAATAATTCATGACCATAATCTAATTGAATCATGACCCATGAACCATGAGCCATGACCTTTCTCTGACTCAGCTGGTAGGCATACATCATTAGCAAAAAGTACACTGCGTTTCCCTGTCATTTTTTTATTACTTCAAAATTGAAATTCGATTTGAAAGTCAATAAGCGGCTTGCGCTCACCGGTGGACTTGTTTTCATTGCTTTTATGGCACGCATCATTTATGTCATGTCATTCGATTACGTCATTCGATTTGAAAGTCAATGAGGGGTCCAAAAAGTTCTTTGCACGGGGATTCCTCTTCATTGTAAATGAAGTCATTGAAAGCGTTAACGAATTCGATTTTCGTTATTTTACGATCGCTGTTCAAATCCAGAGCCGCGAAAATATTCCTTGCAAAGCATTCTTTGACGTCAATACACTTGAAGAAGAGAACGAATTCTTGAAGACTGATGCTGCCATCTTCATTTGAATCCAGGGAATAAAACATCAGCGTGGCAACATCCTCCAGATATGTCTCCCACACTGAAACACCAAAATCGTGATTCTGCACAAGTGGCACTCTAGACTGTAAAAAATATGAATACAATAACGGATGTTTGACAACATTGGCCTCGAATCTTCGAGAAGTCAAACATTCTACTATTTACTGTCATGATTATTTTCGAAACTACACGGTTTCTCAGGAATTCATGCAAAATTTCCAAGAAAATAAAAGTCATCGCATTTCAAGATCAATGTTACTAAATACTTAAATATAGTAGTATTTCTAAAAGAATCAACTTTATGAAGGCAAAATAAATTCATATCGATGACGTCACGTTACACTTGACGATGGTAAGCACAAGTTTCTTTTATGTTTTCTTTTATTATGATTTCCAATGTTGTGACGTTTCAGCTTCAGAACTGTCTCGACTGTAAAACGTCTCTCAAGCATGTTACTAAGATTTTAAGTTCCATTCCTGCAATGCACTCGAACGAAAAACGGACAAGAGGTTCTTCCCATAAGGTTATAAGTACTCCCACATATTGCGTAGCCAAAATTGTTCTTGGCCATCGTACTGCCATTTTCTTGCAAAAGCTGCAAACTAGGCATCTTAGAAAGAGCTTGGTGAGTGGAACCGGAATCTTGTGGTATCATTAGAAAGAGCTTGGCGAGTGGAACCGTAATCGTGTAAGGGTTAACAAATCTTGGTGACTTAAAGGGGCCTTATTCCCTTGGGAATTATTTGAGGTTTCGTTGCTGGATTTTGCAAATCAAATTTGACATTTTGTGAAACCATAATGTCTTCCAATTAGGAAAACAGGGGTGGGCAAGTACTGTATAATTGTTGACCCCATGTTTGTCCAAAGATCTTGTGAAAAAGGCAGGTTTGTCTTGTCACAGAGTATGACCTTGCTGCCCAAAACAACCAGCTTTGGGACAAAGGTGAAATTAGACAAATCTGATCTTCTGTTCTACCAAAATGCATTCCACTGCTGTCGTACCTGACCACAATGTTAAAGCTTAGCCTTCTCTGGTTCTACCTTTGTCCAACAAAGTAACAAAAAAGACCACAAAATCAAATTTATGCAAGGCGGTTCTACCTTTGTTCGGCAAATTTAGGCCAAAAAGACCAGTATTTCAACCATGACTACCAGTTTTGGGACACTTTTGCTTTAGCAGATATAGCTACAACCTGCTTTCTGATTTCTGGCTGAGCTATTTGACTAAAACTACCGAGTTTTGGGATAAATATCGTCACTGATTACTTCATTCAAACTTTTCTGCCAATTTTAAGAAAAATGAAAAAGGAAATTTATCATAAAAAAACCAATTTTTGGGACACCAGAGGTAGGACATCGTCCCCAGTGTGACATGACCGCCCTTAGGAATCAATAAGCAGAATAGCGCAAGAGTTGTTTCTTCTGAAACTGCCAGCTCCTGATCCCGTTTTTTCTCTCAAATTTTATCAAGAATGTATAGGAGCAACAAACTGACCATAGTGCAATATCAATCTATGGCAGGCAGCAGCTAAACCAGTCATTCCACATAAAATCTAATTTCATGTTGTTATTTCCCAAGATCTGCGCTTTGGAATGATGTATAGGTCGTCAGAAAAATTCGTGAAACAAAGAACATCATAAAATTCCCAAGGGACTAAAACCCCTTTAAGTCACAAAAATTGCATAGCACTTGCAAAATTCAGGTTTCATTCGCTAAGTTCTTTCAAATGATACCTAGTGCAGTATTTTGCAAGGAAATGGCAATTCTATGGCCAAAAACAATTCTGGGCTGAACTGTTTGTGGGAGTATTTTAGAAGATCTTGAAGCGTTGTTTTCTGTTTTTCTTGAGCGTAATCGTAAATTTTAAATTTTAAGTGCGTGCATTCGTGATCTGAGCTCCTTTCTTTGGGCATTATCCTGTGTGAGGAAGGGTACTTTACTTTCACTAGTACGGGGGTGTGTATTCCAAAAAATAATTTATTTCACAAGGCTCTAGAATTTTCCCTGCAAATAATAGAGGGGAAAGGTGTACTCCCAAACTTAAGAAATACACTAGCAACATTGAATAACAACCCGCTCTAAAAAAATACGCTTTTTGACAACTGGCTCAAGAGAAATTGCCTTCTTTTGATACCCGGTGGTAGGAAAAAAGAGGCGAAAATGATACTCGGAAAGGAGTGCATATGCCGCCAGCAACGTATACTAATCCCCCCGGCATTATCTTAGATTAATTTATTCGTTGTTCGGTGAAATTATGTTTGAAATTCGTAAAAGCATGTAAAGTCGTATGCAGGTCAACAGCATTTATCCCAACTAAACAAACAATGCAATTCACCAAACATAAAGCGAATTTACCTTGACGAAGTCTTCAAGTGTCACGCATTTAGCTCCATTGTTAAACAGTTTCCAAAAAGTGAATATTTTATCCCTCATTCGTGCCACGCGCTCTTTCGTCAGGCAACCATACTTCTTGAAAGCGTCAACAAATACTATTATGTCCTTGTCATTTAGGTAGCCATTTCCATCCTTGTCAAAACGATGAAACAGTGTGATTGTTTTTTGTATCCATAAGGAAGATGGTCTTGGTTGGATCTCAGTCAACCAATCATATTTCTTTGAAATGAAAAGCAAGATGACATATTCCCAAATCAACAATAAAACTCTCCTATCTTCCATTATTCGTCAAATGCGTTTTTTAACTTCATACCGGGCGAGTTACATAAGATAAGGCTCAAATCCTTACTGGTTGCCAGAGCACGCAGAAATCATCCAATTTCACGCTAATCAGCCAATGACATCACCGCTTTCTAGTCCGTTGATACAAAATCAGCTGTTCGAGGTGAATTTTCTAGTATCCTCACAAAAAGTGAAATGGATGCTAAATTACTGCAGTTATTCGCATTTTTTTTTTATAAATCAATTTTAGAGATGTCCGTCCAGAGTTGTTCAGATTTATAGAAACATATCTTATTTGGAGCCGGAGCTGCATTCATTTTCCTGTCGAAGAATATTGACCTTCGTTGAAATATCGATAGAAATCGCCACAATTGAGATATAAATATGAGGATTTCAGCGATTATACAGATTGAGCTTAGGCCCAGATGATATCACCGCCAGAAGTCACTGAAAATTATCTGCGATTTTGAGATCCAATTCATTCAGACGACATGTCACGTGACTTGATCAATTCGCGCTCGAAAATCAGACTTGGGGTGAATGAAGCCATTACAAAGTATAGCGTCGTACTGGGATTTTGAAAGTGTCTCGTTTATTTATCCCAAAAAATCAATTCAAAAAGCTTGGAGGCTGTTCAAATTATTCAAAAACATTTGCAGATAGATAGGCCAATGTCTAAAAGGGAGGTTGACTTTAAAGAAGCGACGAGCAACTCGCAGCCGACAGAGTTTGTGCTGCTAACTACGAAATTATCGACGCAAAAAGGCAAGTTTTTCACAGCTTTCTTGGCCTAAATTTTTGCTTTGCTTTTAAAAACATCATGTTCGTGTTTTTATTTCATAGGTTTAGGTCTGACTGACAATTGCTACCTATCCTTTCCCTACTTACTATCGCGAGGTAGAATAGAGGAGCAATTTTATGCAACTTTTTGCAAATTTCCAATAGATTCCTATAGAAATTTTCTGAAAATTTACACCAAAACAAGATTGCGTTGTGCTTTCAACGTTGCTGTGACGTCATGCCGTCTGTATCAAGAGAAGCGAATGTGTTTAGGTTATTGCTCACAGCTCATGGCAATATGTATAATCACTGAAATCCTCATCTTTATATCTCATTTGTAGCGATTTCTATCGATATTTCCACGAAGGTCAATATTCTTCGACCGGAAAATGAATACAGCTCCGGCTCCAAATAAGATATGTTTCTATAAATGTAAACAACTCTGGACGGATATCTCTAAAATTGATTTATAAAAAAATTGCGAATAACTGTAGTAATTTAGCCCGGGGGTAACTTCAATAGGGAGATGACGGGGGTGTGCCATTTTGACATGTGAAATCACACCCTAAAATTTATAGATTTTCCAAAAACGATACTCCAAAATCTACAGGATATGCAAAATGCATACCCTAAAATTTAATATTCTGGCTCAAAATCCCAAATGTTCACCCCAAACAATTATTTTTGAACATGATACCCTAAAATTTATGATCATACCAAAAATGATACCCCAAAATGTATAGTTTCTTATGATCTTACCAAAAATGATACCCCAAAATTTATGGTTTCTTATGATCTTACGAAAAATGATACCCCAAAATTTATGGTGTCTTATGATCTTACCAAAAATGACACCCTAAAATTTATTTTCTGCCCGAAAAAAGGCACCCCAAAAAATGGCACACCCTGTACCAGTATATACGGAAGTGACGCCCCCCCCCCTCCGGGAATTTAGCATCCATTTCACTTTTTGCGAGGGTACTAGAAAATTCACCTTGAACAGCCGATTTTGTATCAACGGTGTTCTCATTGGCTGATTAGGATTAAATTGGATGATTTCCGCGTGCTCTGGCAACCAGTAAGAATTTGAGCCTTATCTTGAGTTAAACATTTTTAAACGTCTGCAAGCCTGTGGTAGTTCAGTTCTTAATCAGACTCATTCAGACTGATATCATTGTGTAGCGAACATGTGAACATAGGTATAACATTTACCTGGGCAAAATTGGTTGCATTGCACTCAACATTGACAAAATCAAATGATATGGCCCAAATTTTAGACCTTTTCTAACGGATTTCAAAATGAACATTTCAAAAATTGGCTTGTAACTTTAGAACGATAAGACTGATTTTGACCAACTAATACTTGATATCTAAGGTCAGTTTGTATGAATCTGAAGAATTGTTAAAAATTGATAAGTTTGCAAACATTTGTAACTTTTTTGACTGACAAAGTACTTTCATAATCAATCAATCAACCAATCGATCAATCGATCAATCAATCAAACAAACAAACAAACAATCAATAATGATATATACCTCTATCATCTCTCTTTCGTTCTTCCGTTCTAGGGAACTAACTTTCACCTCGCTACCTGAAAACAGATTTAGAAATTATATTAGCAAGCCCCGAGGCATCTCCAAAAGGAATGTCTATGCAGTACTGTGTTGATTATTCAAGCCGTTAAGACATTTGAGGGTGCTATCAATCAACTAAATGGTGGCAAAGACCCCCATCATAAAGTAGGAGGTGTTTGTGATACTGTTCATATCTCTGTTGGGCAGCACCATGTTTCCAAGGTGTCGTTTTTCAAAATGAAATTGTTATTGAGTTATCGATCATTTTACTGGAGAAGATGTGAAGATCCCCCTTGGTGACAATTGACAGTTGAAGATTGAATAACCCCCTTGTTTTAAATTAGTTCTTTTCATCATCTGTTTAAATGTTTCTTATCATCAAAACATCTGTTTGTGGTAGCCTACAATTAATTCCAGCTTTTCTCTCTCATGTGGTCTACAGTCGCCTTTCGCAGCTGCATCGGAGGCCCTGAATGTCATTACAATGGCTGATCAATAAATTTAAGAAGGTGAAAGCAGACATAACAAGCAGACAGTCATTTCAATTTGAAATAGTACTCTTCTTTGCTAGTATCCTAGACTTATTAATTGATACTTATTCGTATCAAGTTATTTTCTTCCTGGTCTAACAGATGAAAGATCAAACTATGTTCTACATATAGATGATTCTCTTGACAGGCGTCTTGTGATTCTCTTGATCGTCTTGTGATTCTTGATTGAAATTCTAAAGTGTGGCTGTTTCGAGAATTGCCTACTTTTGAAGCATGCTGCCAAAATGGAAACAAGATTATCTGAATGGTTTCTTTGTCTTAAATAAAGTCCTAAATGTCGGAAAGGAATGCCCACTGTTATGCAACATATTTCATGCTGGAGATGCAACGCTTAAAATGATGAAGAAAATAGCAAACTTTTGGCCGCTAGTTAGCAATAAAATGTCCCTTAAAGAGCATACGTCAAGACGAGGTTTTTAATGATGTCATAGTTAAGTTCAGATTTCATAGTCAAGAGTCAAGACAGCAATAGTTTTGTTATTCTTAAAAGTAATGTAATCCTTGGAATGGCAATTCGGGACGAACATAATTTTTTTGCAATAGGTATGATGATGATAGAATTTTGGTGAATTTTCAAACTTGTCAAATTTTTTGAGACACCCGGTATTCGACAAAAATGTGACGAGTCAATCAAGCAATCAATCAATCAATCATTCAATCATTCATTCATTCAATCAAGCAATCAATCAATCAATCATTCATTCATTCAATCAATCAATCAATTAATCNTAAAGAGCATACGTCAAGACGAGGTTTTTAATGATGTCATAGTTAAGTTCAGATTTCATAGTCAAGAGTCAAGACAGCAATAGTTTTGTTATTCTTAAAAGTAATGTAATCCTTGGAATGGCAATTCGGGACGAACATAATTTTTTTGCAATAGGTATGATGATGATAGAATTTTGGTGAATTTTCAAACTTGTCAAATTTTTTGAGACACCCGGTATTCGACAAAAATGTGACGAGTCAATCAAGCAATCAATCAATCAATCAATCAATCATTCAATCATTCATTCAATCAATCAATCAATCAATCAATTAATCAATCAATCAATCAATCAATCAATCAGCGCTGCTGAATGAAGAACAGGTGTAGGCATTTGCGAGCCTCTATCTTTTGAAGGGAATGATATGTGGCTCAAAAGCGTCGCAATGAACTTGGAAAAAAGCTTAATAGCTCGAAATCTGTCGCATTTTAGACTCTGTATCATCAGGTTGAATTTAGGCTCAAGTCTTTGATCAAGTTTGCCAGCAAATCCCACCCTACAGCCATGAAAATGATCCCCCTTTTGATTGCCTAAAAATCTCTTTGCAAATAAAGTGCCTGCTGTAAGCCATGGAGAGCGTCGTCCGACTGTCTTCTACATATATTGTGACATCGTCAGGCTGAGTTGGTCTATAGAAGACTTTAAGGCCTGGATTAATTTTTTTTGTCATAAACTGTTCTCATAACATTGATCATTAGTTGCATGTTAGTTATTTATGTAAGTTTTTAGAAGAAATGTTTTCAGTTGGAGTCAGTCATGATTTCAGAACGGAAGATGCAAACGTTCCAGAAAGCCGAACCTTTTGATAATTTTTGCAAGTTTTTAGATCATTTATTCATTTAAGGTTACAATGTTATTTCCCTGATCTGAATGACTACGAAGATAGATAATTTCAAATGGGAGCTTTTTCTGTTTACTCAACCGATTTGAGAACCTAGCCAGGGATCATCCTAAGGAAAATTTAAAACTACCCATTTTTCATCAATAAGAATAAGGCGTGTAATAAAATTCTTCGATGTTTCCCCCTAAACCATCTGCTATAGAAATTATCCAATGAATTCAAAGAAGCCCACTTGATTTGATAGGAAAGGCAAAACTTTGTGCAAATGCGAGCGCAGCGAGTGTGTAGCGAGGGCGCAGCGAGGGCGCTACGAGCAGAATAGGTTTGTCATCCACTATTCAGATTGGCTTAATATGGATTAAGATGTCATTACGCAGAAAATACCAAGTCAAAGGAGGCATTTTTTCAACACGTGACACAGTAACTCTAAACGAGGGAGTAATTAGTATATTTTGTTGACGGATGGGCACTCCTTCCTGGGTATCGTTTTCATATATTTATATTTTATTTTTGTATTTCATATTTCGTATTTCATATTTCATTTTCATATTTCGCCTCTTTTTTCTAAAGACGGGTATCGAAAGAAGGCAATTTTTCTAAACCCGGTTCTCAAAAGAGGTATTTTGTTAGAGCGGGTTGTTTTTTCAATGTTGCACAGTGTACTTTTTACACTTTGGAGTATACTTTTCGGACTTTTTTTCTGAAGCCAGGCATAATTTGGAGGGGAATATTCTAGAGTCGGGGCAAAAAATTATTTCTTGGAGTGCACACCCCCGTACTAATGAAAGTCCATGTTTTACATCGTAGGTGTGAAGAGCCATACAAACGCTGCTCAGTTTCATAGAATCGAATTCAAACTCCTCAAAATTAAAAGTGTTGACCGCTGCGCTGGAGCATGTCTTAGGATGCATGTTTTTCTTCCAACATCAAGCAAAATCGTGTTTTGTACTGGCACAACAGACAAATATTGTCTGTCTGGAGTTATTTTCTTGGAGTTCAAGCTCCGTGCAGTTGGAATTTGCTAAAAAGCTCGATTTCTGTGGATTTTGAGTTGCAGGTGTAACAATCTTATTGATCAACTTCTTTTAGGTATTTCATTAACTTTTCAGGTATTCTGTTTTTCATGAAAATATCGGTAGAAAATCAATGCGTGCAGTTGCAAACAAACAAAATACTCAGACCTAAGTTTGGCGTTGTGTACTAGATTCCTGTTTGAATTTTTATAAACTAACAAGCACTTTGTACTGCAATAACAGACCAAATCAGGAAACTTTTCTGGGACACCCGGTATAAAAATAAACACATCCACATGCAGGTGGATATCTTCCAGTGTTTTATGACGAAATAATTTTGGTAGGTTATATGATCATTTTAAGAATACACCCTGTAAGATCGTTGAATCTCATTTCAGTATACTTCTACCTCAGACAGAAACCAAGGTTAAGGGCCTGATTACATGAGCAGGGCTGGGCCTGCTAACAGGGTTGCCTCTGTAAGCCGGGATGAAATGTTGCGTGCGATTGCATGGAGTAGTTCACCCCAGGGCTGTGAAAGTAATTTTGGTGGGAAAAATCAAATAATTGGCGATATGGTGGCTTGGTGCATGCGCAGTTAAAGCTTTGGGAACCCAGTAGCCCTGCTGCGAGCCCTGCCATGCGATTATATGAGAAAAACTTCATCAATAATAATTACATTTAATCATCCCTCCTAATGTAATCAGGCCCGAAGAATCAGGCCCGAAGTTTCTAATGTGACAACAACGATCGGAATATCATATCGGCTTTAAAGCTTTTTTTATCTTTCTTTCGTTGACTCCAGGATTAGACTTATGACAATAGCCCTTTGTTTCTCTATACAACAACAACTACAATCACCAAACAGTGCCCATAAGTGTCCAAGAACAAACCGTTAAAAAGCAGACAATGAATTGTGGGCCTAAGAAAGCGAAGGAGAACGTCTCCCCCATCTTCCAAACACTTCTTCTTTCAAGATCTTGAGACACAAATCTCTCTGAAAATCTTTCAATTTTAAATTAAATTATCTTTGAAATAATTTATGATATCTTCTTCATCCATTTCGTTTGAATATCAAATAAAACATATTTCTTCAACATGTCTTTGAAACTAAACCAGAAAATACCCGGAGAATAACCTCATGCCAGGTCATCGAGAATCATCACCGTCCAGGAAAGTTGGGGTGGATTATTCAGGTTTTTGAGCAGTCAGGCTTGGAATGGTGGGTTGAACGAATAGGTAAATTTATTTCAATAGAAATATGAAAACAAGGAATCAGGTCACAAGTCTACCACAAGGCGAGTCAATGCTTCACTCGACGTTGATGATCGTTTACAGAATGCTTTGAATTGTCGACATGAATACACAAATTGATAAGTTGCCTGTCATTGATTGATTGATTGATTAAAGGGAAGATCTTCTGGATTGGTCAATTAGGTTATATCCGAAGTACATTATAAGCAGGAGCAGGGTATTGTCTCTCTTGTCTTTAAAGGGAATAGACATAGCCATATTGCATGTTCGCTATAAATAGGTTACGAAAACGCCCACGCACACATTGTTTCTTCAGCTACACAATGAAACGGCACGTGCCAACAGTATCAAATACAATAGGTTATATTTTCAACTTGGCCCGTGCCAGCTTTTAACTATGTCGATTCCCTTTAAGGTAATAGATATGACTCGTTGCATTACATATCGTCATGCCAGATAGTTTCTTCAAAGTGACGCAAAAATCTTGACATTATTGAAAATCAATAAAATTTAGTTATATTACTGACATTGAATGTTTTGTTATCTATTTGTTTCATGGGTCACATTAATTTGAAAGATATCCCAAAGTTTAGAAATATCTCAGAATTTCTGGCGTTGATTATTTGTCCGAGCAAGCTGGTTTTGAAGCATGCGACAACCGAATTACTCAAGTTTTATCCACATTTGGTTGATTATGTCATATTTCTCTTCATTTAAGACTTGAACGTTCATATGAGATCGCATCATAAATCCTTTTGGCTAAGATAAAATATTTGTAAAAATGTCCTTACTTAATGAAAATAATGTTTTCAAACTGCGTTTCATATTCTCTGATGATTATAATGTCAATCATGTCCGACATTAATTTTGTTCCGGACAAAATCGTAGAAAAAGAAAATTTTAAGATCGGTAACATAATAAAATGTTGGGGATTTTGAAAATTTATTGAGGTTATCTTGTTTGAATAAAGTATTTAATGTGGTTACCTTTCTTGTGGAAGCATCGAAACTTTGGGATTTTACTCATGTTGTTCCAAAATGTCTTCTCTTCTTCCTCCCCAAAGGTTGCTTAGTGTGCTTCCTCAAAAGGCCACCTTCGATTCCTCTCGTAGCTCGGAAGTATGTGAGATGTTTTCTTATCCTTGGTTGAAGGTTGCTGAACAAAGTCTTTGAAATGGGTGATTTTCGATTCCTCTAGCTGGAGAGCCACGCCATGCTTTTTTAATTATGACGTTGCTCTTTCTTGGGAAGGTTATATGAATTCGCATCAACTGTTACGGATTGTTTCTTCAAAATGCTGTGCTAATTCTGTGTTGATAGAGCAAGAGATTTCGTTATCTTGTCTTCAACTGTGAAACATCATCTATGTCATCACATTGGTAGAGCGAAGTATTTTGTATGTGCAACAACCTAGCTCGTCTGTAGATGAGGTTTGCTCCCTTGCAACTATGTTTACGCCCCGAATAAAGTTGAACATCTCCCTGAAAAACAGCTGCTATTCTAGCGAGATTAAGTGACCAATAATCACGATTTATAGGAATAACTCAGGGGGTATTACAGTGCTAGAATTATGTTACAGAAATAGTCATACTGCCTCCTTCACAGCAGCTCGTTCTTTCCACCTGCTGTTTACAAGACTAAAGAAGTCCTAAAAAGTAACAGCTTAGAAGAAACTGTGGGCTAATTAAAAAGCTATTCAGAAACTCTGTTGTGCAATACAGTGCATTGACTCATATATCTGGTGTCCGAAAGAAGTACGAGTGTTTGAAGAGTTCCTGCGGAGGCGCCTCGGTTTTAACTTTCTTATTTGAACTATATGATATACAGGGTGTTTCAGAAAAATGCAACCCAACTATAATTGTTAATTCTTGAGACCAGAGAATAATAGGCCCATCAGAGCTGCTTAGCACACTTCAAATATAAAGTGATTTGCTTTTTTCCCAACGCTAACCAACAGTGGTGTTCTCTCATCATAGGGGCCTAAGTCTCAGCTTAACCCCCTAAGTTTTTTCCAGTCGGGGGTTAGAAGAAATAAGACATATTTTTTCCACAGAGCAATGCACTAAATGTCCATGCAAATGATCAATGCCTCCGAAGAGACAATTGAACACCAGCATGAAAATATTATGCCAAAGTAGAGGAGGGTGGGTGGGAAAAGCGAAAATCAGCCAACCAGCCACTATCAATGATTACCGGAGATGTTTGCATTCTCGATGTTGAAATCAAAGTGGGAGTAAACATTAAGTTACAAATGCATTTATACGAACTTAAGACCCATGCTAACTTGTATCCAAAAACAATGGGAACAATATAAGCCCTATTCCCTAAACAATATGATACTTCATTGCACAAGGCCATATGGGGCTTGGATCATTCAGTGTTATCCAAATAACATTCCAAGGCAATAGAGCACGACAGGGGTGTCATCTTACAGTTACCAAGGGGTCCAGTAATTAGTTCCCCTTCCTTTTAAATAAGCAATAACACGACCTCTTTGCCCGAATTAACTGTGATGTAAAATTTCATTTTAATCCCTATAAAATTTCAAAAAATAAAACGATTTGAATAGCTGTAATGCATACCATCTGAAAGAACAATATTCCTTCTTTTCAATGTTATGCAGTTTTGATACATTAATGGAATTATTCATCATTTAATTGATATTTAGCGCAAACTACACCTTTCTTTATCCAACTGTAAATGAAGTGATTATTATTATTATTATTATTACTAGCAATAACAATAGTCAGAGAGTGCTGCGAACTGGGTTTACTCACAAAAATGTGCGTCAAAATGTTTAAGATTGTGGTCAATAGCAACTTGTGCAGGCAATGTCCTCATGTAAGAATCCTCTAAAGTCCTGAAATCATGAAACTCCAAAAATAGATACAGTTGCATGACAAATTGGTTGGTATAGTCTATAATGTTTGATTTTGAATTAAGTCAATTGACCATGTCTATAATGAGGTATTTGCTATGCAACAATAAGATGTCAATATCATACTTTCAATACTGCGCATGCGCTAATTTCTGTGTTGACCCGCAGTGATATCATTTGACAGCCACAATTGGGTCTACAAAAAATTGTTGTGAACATAATTATTTCCTATGACAGTTCGCAATCGCTCGCAAGTTTTAATTCAACTCGAATAGATTTGCGGCTCCGCCGCAATTATAGTAAGACCCAGCATCCTTTGCGGTCGCGCTTTGAAGAGAATGTTGTCATATTAAAATGGCCGCCGCAGTCGAAAGGCAACAAGCGAAGTGCGCAAAGGATGCTGGTTGATTGGCGTTCTTTAAATGCAGCATGCTGTAAGAGCAACAATCAACACCTTTTTGATTACAAAGTACTTTGTAATCTAAGAAGCGACTTCGAAGTCAGTCAGTCCGTCCATCCATCCATCCATCCATCCATCCATCCATCCATCCATCCATCCATCCATCCATCCATCCATCCATCCATCCATCCATCCATCCATCCATCCGTCCGTCCGTCCGTCCGTCCATCCATCCGTCCGTCCGTCCGTCCGTCCGTCCGTCCGTCCGTCCGTCCGTCCGTCCGTCCGTCCGTCCGTCCGTTAGTCAGTCAGTCAGTCAGTCAGTCAGTGATGTATTAGTGTGATTGATCAGCATGTTATCGCAGATGATTAGCACAAAGACCCCGGGGGGGGGGGGGCCACTCCTATACTTTTCTATAGTATCATGCTTGTACAAAGGTGCAAGACATGCACCCTAAATGCTGACCTTTTTTAGCAAAATCAAGTTTCAATTTCATTTGAACAACAATTCTTATCTACTACATTTTTGCTAACTATGAATTATTTAATTATTGAAATGGCTGTTCAGGATACCTGGATACTCCAGGGAAGAACGGGAGTTCTTCTCTAGAGAAACCCCAGAGGGCTGACGAGCCAAGTAACCCTTCTTCAAAGAAATAGCTTACATATTATAGAACTCACTAATTACATCATATATTCTAAAAAATTTTTTTTTCTTCTAAAATATATACAAAACATCATTGAATACAAAGTGGAAGTAGAAACAAAGAAAGAGAGAAATAGAAAGAAAAAAAAGAAAGAATGGTAGAAACAATAGTTTGTGCGCAAATTATATACGGCATTTCTGTGCTGACATGTGATGAAGTTAGTATTTTTGTCGTAGATGATAGGAAAGTTTTTTACTAAACATGGCTTTTGTTTTTGAAATCTTTATTTCACTTGGGATCTTATTCCAGGTGGTGACGCCAGTATATGTTATGGTGCGTTTAACCATAGTTAACTATGGTTTAACAACACTTAGTTTTGCCTTCGGATGGATGAAGTCATTTCTAGTCGCCTGTCGCGTACATCGTGTGTGTCTTTCATTTGTTTTTTCAAACATTTCTAAGAAAATTGGGTCCAGAATTCTATTTTCAACAGAAAACATGAATTTTCCTATTTCT
Source organism: Aurelia aurita (assembly GCA_004194415.1). Lineage (NCBI taxonomy): Eukaryota > Metazoa > Cnidaria > Scyphozoa > Semaeostomeae > Ulmaridae > Aurelia > Aurelia aurita. The sequence goes on along the minus strand of REGM01000058.1, from coordinate 155,042 downwards.
AGCTCAACTATGTCGTCGAAGCATAACAGATTTTGTTTCTTGAAAAGTGGTAGACTGTGATCTCGAGCTTTTGCAAAGTTTATGGCTCGAACTGCCTTTTTTAGACAGCGCTTTATTGGGGTTAGATTGGTCTTTGTCGCTGAACTCCAGTTAATTAGGCCGTAGTTAATATGAGGCATGATGAAAGCGTTGCAGGGAGATGATAAGGTATTCTTTGGCACAAAGTGTCTTAGTTTATAAAGTAGTCCTATATACTTCGAGAGTTTAGTAGACACATGGCTTATATGTTTTTTCCAGTTTAAGTTTTGGTCTAAGATTACACCTAAGTATTTTGTCGATTCTAATTCTGCGATTTGGTCACCATTTATTTCTAATTTTATCTTACGAGGAGGTTTTTTCCTTGCTGACTTGAAGATAACGAAATTTGATTTTTTAACATTTAGGGATAATTTATTCGACAAAATACAAAATACATACCCTAATAGCGGAAAATTTTCTTGAGAACATACCCTTTCCCGTGTCACATTGAAATTGTCAAGTTTAGGTACCCTAATCGCGGACAAGTCACTTATCAAACTTGTTGGTATGGCCAACGTGATTCTGTGTCATGAATCAGGGACGAAGAGTTAAACCTAAAGTAGTTGAATTTGCCTAACATATTTTCCTAATTCAAATTCTATCTTAACCCTAATTTAACCGGGAGGGGGGTGCTTTCCACCCCCCTGTCGGTTTTTTGCAGAGCATTTTTTAACGGCACGAGCTATGACTCTCAAACTTTCTGACAACTACTAATTATCAATTAGCTACATTTTGACAGTAAAATTTTTGAACAATGGGAGTCACGTGACAGATGACAATACCATATTTGGAAGGTGGTATTGACAAAATCAATGTTTTTGATTCGGTTTTTGATATTTTTACAACCAGAATTAGATTCAAATATGGATTATTATACCTTAAAAGAATCAGCAAACAAAGAGCTTTCATTAGTTATCAAGAACAATGGAATTTGCTGACATCTGTTATGAAATGACGTAAGTTTTGATCACGTGACATTTATTTTTGAGAGTTAAAGAGACGCCTAAAAATTTAGATTAGAGATAAGAGATCGTTGACTGGAGTTGAGAAAGCGAACAAAGACTGGAGTTGAGAATCGTTAGTTCGTTTATTCGTTGAGATTTAGTCGTTTCGTAGAGAGAGTTGTTGTTGTTGTCTTCGTAGAGAGAGAACAAGAATTCGAGAATATGTAGATAGTGTAAATATATTTTGCTGCTAATATCGCGCGTTTTGTTGGACGCTGTTGTTGTTGTTGTTGTCTTCTTATTTTAAATCGAAATTACTTTTTAGCTACAAAAGCAACTAGTCTAATTCGATTATCTAAATACAAAATGCAAATTAAATTAACAGAATGATTTTAAAGAAAAGAATAAATACAGTTTCAATAGAATTAATTTCGAAGGCATACATTACATCTGCAGGCGGTCCCATCCCAGCTTTTAATAAGTCTTTTGAATTGGACCAGATTTTCTGCTGATTTTATTTCATCTGGCAAACGATTCCAAATCTGCGGTCCAAGAGACCTAAGGCTATTTGAACCGAACGTTGTTTGGTTGGGCCTATAGTGCTGCAAATCGTTTGGACGACGGGAAGGTCGATTAGAGGTTCTTGTTTCGAAAATATTTTGCATGAATTCAGGATTTAGCTGGTGTACAGTTTTGAAAATCTCAATGCAGAGGTATCTTAGCCTATTTACGTGCATTGTGCATTTTTCTGATTTGCGAAGCAATTCTTCATAAGAAGAATTGTGGTCATCATAAAGAAAACGTAGGGCTCTCTCCTGTATTTTTTCGATCTTATCCACAGATCTAGCTGAAGAGAAAAACCATACTAAAGGGCAGTAGTTAAAGTTAGAAAAGACAAAGCTCTGAACGAGTACCTTTTTCTCCGCAAAACCAAGAAAAGATTTCAGTCGTTTTAGTACATTTAGCTGGGTTGCTGCTTTTTTGCAAAGATCGGATATGTGAGAGTCAAAGTTTAGTTTATGGTCGAGATTTACACCAAGTAACTTTACTGAAGCTTCAGATTTGATCGTCTTCCCTTGAATAGAAATACTATGCCCTGTTGTATCCGTTTGATCTTTTTTTACGAGAAGTGCGTGGAATTTGTCTGGGTTAGCGATCATTTCATTTTGATCGAGCCATGTGAGAGCTATGTTGGCCTCCTTTTCTAAAACACCAATTAGTTGTGGGAGGCTGTTGGAAAAATGTGTTAGAGTATTGTCATCTGCGTAATTGACAAGAGATGCTTCTTTGATGAAATGAAACAGGTCATTAATGTAGAAGTTGAAAAGAATAGGGCCTAAGACGGATCCTTGAGGTACCCCTGATAAAACAGATTGAAAGTTGCTGTAAACATTATTTATTCGAACCGACTGTTCGCGCCGTTTTAAGTAGGAATAAATGAAGACAAGAGAATTTTCATCGAAACCATATGCATGGAGTTTTGCTATAAGCAAATCATGCGGGATACAGTCGAAAGCTTTCGATAAATCCATCAATATTGCTCCGACAGTGTAATTATTGTCTAGTTTGGTCTTCCAATCTTCAAGCATTCTAATTAGGACATGTTGCGTACCATAAGCCTTCCTGTAGGCTGCAATGAATACCGAAAGCGTTCTCTCGAGATGTGGATTTATTTG
>REGM01000058.1:138387-152007 GCA_004194415.1 Aurelia aurita | reverse complement strand
GGGCTATGGTAGGGTTTGCAGTCTACGGCTAAATACAGAGAGCAGACAGAGATAAGGCAGTGTTGGGAATAAACTGAATCCTCATGAACAACAATAAAGTATCAAACTTACAACAAACAAAACTAACAATCTAAAATACCAATTAAGTATACTATTATTACATCTAAAACCATGTAATAATCCCCTAAGATAAAACACATTGAAGAAAAAGAACTAAAGGGGGAAGAGGTGGGAGGGAAATCTATTTAGCTTAGATGCCAGGCCATGAGAACTAGAGTATGACATAAACATTTGGGTGTAGCCATATTTATATGAAACACCAATAACCCCAAACATGGCAAACTAATCCAGAAGGGAAGTGCTATTAAACCATTTAGGGTATAAGGAAATGCATGCATTCCTCATTACTAGGAGGGAGTGCCACATACCAATATAGGCAGGAAATATTAGGTATGAAATCATGTTGCCAATATATATCTATATACCCTTAGAGGTAAGCCTACCTATCCCTAGGAAACTGTTTATCCCCAACACTCTAAGTATTTAGACTTACATTGAGGCAAGCCACAATGACCACTACAATTTTGAAAGATGCTCGCGGCACACCCCTATCCGAAATTTGGCTGAGAACCCCCCCCTGTGGGAATAGGCGTCAAGTGTAAAGAGAAAGTAGGCCTTTGTAAATTTACTCCCATCTAGTATCCAATTTCTCAATGAAAGCGAATTTTCTGATTGTGACTTTCTTTTGAGAGCTGTACAATTTCATACCTTTCCCTTTGGGGGGGGGTGCTTTCCATGGAAACGGGGAATAGGCTTCAAGTGCACAAAGAGAAAGAGAACGTAGGCCCTTGTAAAATTTACTCCCATCTAGGATCTGAAAATAATACAATTTCTCAATCAAAGTGAATTTTCTGATTATGACTTTCTTTTGAGAGCTGTACAATTTCATACCTTTGGGGGGCTTTCCAGGAAGTTGTCCTATAATAGACCAGGCGGAGAAAGGGGGTATCGTCCCCCGAAGGCGAAATTTATGAGATAAGGTGGATTTGGTCAATCTTGGGGCGCTGATTTCGAAAATCGATGTTATATGGGCAAATTCGGGGGATTTCAGCCTCGTTTTGATGTTGAAAGTCTCGTTTCCAAGCAATCGAACAATTTCTCCTTTTAATTGTCTTAGAACGTGCCAACTGCTGTTTAGAATAACTAGAAATAATAAAAGATGGAAATGATAAAAGATAAATTGTCACTGTAACTTTTTGACAATATTTGGCTCTTTCTAGCCTCACTTTCATTTGTAGATCCTACATTTGTAAGAAAATCAATCTCCTTTCTTATACGTAGGGCCACTTACCAATGAAGGCAGTTCAGATCAGTTCAGAGAAGACTTGTAGTACCCAATAGTGCTATTTGAACTCCAGTTTGATCGTTATTAGTGAAATAAAGGACCAGGCCTCGTTCTCATGTGGCCATAAAAGCTACAAAAGGAATATTGCGATCACAAATTCTTGAGGTGGTATAGATTTGCAACTTTTTCTTGGGAGTTTTGCAACCAATTGTTGAAATTCTGGAGTGGTTTCAAAAGTTAATCCGATGTTAAAAGATTAATGATATCTACTTCTTCCTCATTGCTATTGCAGCCGTAGTCAATCATCATATCAGAAAAGTTATGGGAACAGCTATCATGGCTCCATTTGTTGCGATCTGCAACCCATCCGGCATTATCTGGGCACTCTTGCTTAACAAAAAGTTTGATTATTGATTTGCTAGGGGACGGAGCTACAGTAAATGAACGGAGATATAGCGATCTGATCCTTTTATTTTAAATTATTTATACACAATATCCCTTCAGCTACTATTTAATAATACAAAAATATACAGTCCTATTAATTAATATCATATACAAAAAAAAACTTCAAAGCTAATTACAGGTGCTGTTCTTCCAGGGAGTTGTGTTTAATTGGCTTTCAGCTCGTCAAATGTATTTTTAGTTGCTTTTTAAATTGGCACAAGGTGGGAAGCTCCCTGATACTTATAGGGATTTCATTCCAGACCTTAAGAGCTGAGTAGGAAAATCCTTTTTTGGCATACTCTAGATTGTACCTTGGAATCTGGAGATCTCTACAGAATCGCGTATTGTAACCGGAGTATTGTGATCTTTGTTGGAATTTGTTCCAAAGATTTTATGGGCAGAGTCTGTTCATGATCTTATAGGCCATAACTGCACGATCAAACGAAATAAGTTGTTCGACATGTAGGAAATTATTTGACCATTCGTCTTTTCTTTTGGACGTATCTATCATGGAAATTGCTCTGTGTTGAAGACGTTGAAGGGATTCCTTTCTTGGAACATGGAACAAAACGAGCCACTTATAATCCCATTGTTTTCATTGATTGAGAATATCAAATACAATAGATTAAATTCAGATTGCTCCAGTCCCCCCAGCTAAGCTACTTTTAACTTCGTTGATTGACTTTAAATCATCATTTATAGTAACTGCAAAAACCTCAATCTTCATTTCAGAAGAAGGCTTAGGCTGATTGTTTTCTTGGTCTCTTCTCGAGCAGATACATGAACATCATTGACTGCCATATAAACGAAGGACGCATTGCCCCATTAAATGAATGTGGTCTACTGAAACTATAGCAAACAGTACTAATTCTACAAAAGCATTTACGAATTAAACCTTTTTCAACATCTCACTCCAATAAAACCACCTTTTAAAATATACTCAGAAACATCGTCATTGCCAAATAATTCTTGAAGACAAAGCAAAGGTGAGAAATTGAGAGAGAAATCCATAAAAAGGCCATCATCGACTCCTCGGAAAAAGCACCAAGGTGACTGAAAATATAGTCGCCAGTCACAGTATTGAAATTTGGACGTAATAACGAGTAAGCAGACACAAATTGTTTGTCCTTGTACATGCTGCTTGAGAATGACTGAAGATCAAGCAAGGCATCGCTCTTGTTTTCAATGAGTCTCGACGACGTTGCATTTAATATTTGCTTCTCTTTCCTACTGTTGTCCGTTGTCGATAAGGACAAGTTTTTTGCTATTGAAATCATGTGGATAAAAAGCACCAACACATCAGTATCTGCAGAAGGGGACCATCACATAGTCATGTGATGGTCCCCTTCTGCAGATACTGATGTGTTGGAGCTTCTTATCCATATGATTTCAATAGCAAAAAACTNGACGCATTGCCCCATTAAATGAATGTGGTCTACTGAAACTATAGCAAACAGTACTAATTCTACAAAAGCATTTACGAATTAAACCTTTTTCAACATCTCACTCCAATAAAACCACCTTTTAAAATATACTCAGAAACATCGTCATTGCCAAATAATTCTTGAAGACAAAGCAAAGGTGAGAAATTGAGAGAGAAATCCATAAAAAGGCCATCATCGACTCCTCGGAAAAAGCACCAAGGTGACTGAAAATATAGTCGCCAGTCACAGTATTGAAATTTGGACGTAATAACGAGTAAGCAGACACAAATTGTTTGTCCTTGTACATGCTGCTGAGGTCCCCCTGGTGACTATGTGATGGTCCCCTTCTGCAGATACTGATGTGTTGGTGCTTTTTATCCACATGATTTCAATAGCAAAAAACTTGTCCTTATCGACAACGGACAACAGTAGGAAAGAGAAGCAAATATTAAATGCAACGTCGTCGAGACTCATTGAAAACAAGAGCGATGCCTTGCTTGATCTTCAGTCATTCTCAATTATGACTTTAGACGTGTTTTACGCGGAATTGAATGTCTGAATTTGTCCCAAATTACCCCCCGGTCTACCATACCAATTTGATGATCTTTGCTGAGCAGCACATGATCGTCCTTTTGACAATTTGATTAAGTTACTGACACGAAAGATTTCTTTAAATGCGATTGTACCAAGAACGGCCATTCTTAGAATTTAGAACAAGGTGCAGTTTTTTATGTTACCCGTCAGTAAAATTTCCTATCCTCAGGCCGAAAACTTGACAAGTTATGGCGAATTTGATTCCCTGGTTCTATGTTTGATGCTACGGCTGCAATGGCAGTGAGGAAGAAGTAGATATCAGTGAGGGTGACAACATCTGACAACATCGATGAAACAGACACGGAAGATGTATACACTTATATGATATCTTTAGAAAGCTACACTTTAGCTGAACTGTATGCTCCTATACGTGCAATACCGCCAGCCAATAAATCTATTCACCTTATGATCATAAGTTGAATGTATTATTGAAATATCTTTTAACATCGGATTAACTTTTGAAACCACTCCAGAATTTCAACAATTGGTTGCAAAACTCCCAAGAAAAAGTTGCAAATCTATACCACATCAAGAATTTGTGATCGTAATATTCCTTTAGTAGCTTTTATGGCCACATGAGAACGAGGTCTGGTCCTTTATTTCACTAATAACGATCAAACTGGAGTTGAAATAGCACTATCGGGTACTACAAGTCTTCTCTGAACTGATCTGAACTGCCTTCATTGGTAAGTGGCCCTACGTATAAGAAAGGAGATTGATTTTCTTACAAATGTAGGATCTACAAATGAAAGTGAGGCTAGAAAGAGCCAAATATTGTCAAAAAGTTACAGTGACAATTTATCTTTTATCATTTCCATCTTTTATTATTTCTAGTTATTCTAAACAGCAGTTGGCACGTTCTAAGACAATTAAAAGGAGAAATTGTTCGATTGCTTGGAAACGAGACTTTCAACATCAAAACGAGGCTGAAAGCCCCCGAATTTGCCCATATAACATCGATTTTCGAAATCAGCGCCCCAAGATTGACCAAATCCACCTTATCTCATAAATTTCGCCTTCGGGGGACGATACCCCCTTTCTCCGCCTGGTCTAATAGGTGTCGATTAAATGGAAAAAAGAGATTTCCATCAATTATGTGTGCTAATCTTCATTTTGTGTACTGCCCCCTGCCATTTTTAACTTGGGGTGTTTTTAGTTTAGATTTGTAGCTTTTGCTTGTAATTTTTTTATACTTTCTTGTAATTAGATCTCTTTTATTTTTAAAATTTTGTTGTAATTTATTTGTTGTGTCAAACTTATACATACATACTTCCATAGATTCCAGAGATTTTTCAACATCAATTTTATATGTATTTTCAATAATTAAGGATATGCATGCTTTTTTTACTAGGTCAAATTAAAGCTACATATGGCTGAAAATTTTCTTTCTATTTTTAGCCATACGCCACAAATAGTTATTTGAAAATGTTTAGATTCGCAGGAAATTGAAGCTTTTGTAGCTTCAATGTTTGAAGCTAATGTATGTATTTGAAGCTTGAATGTTTTCTTTCAGACGTACTGTAAGTCATTGGCAATCATTAGCCAAACAGAGATGGATCTGACAGGCGACAAAGGAAATTTCTCCAAACTTACAGAAGTGATTTTGACCATCATTCCAAAATACCTTAGAGAATATTTTAAGGACGAATGGGATAAAGCAAATCCACACATGATTTGGAATGATTCACCTGTAGATGGCCAGTATTTAACAAGCAAAATCAAGGTCAAATACCCCTTCAATAAATTGAAGAATTTACTTGCACAGGGAAACAGAAACGATTGGGATCCAACTGCTTTATTCTTTGTGTTATGCAACAGTGGTGTAATCATTCCTCATTGCCGCAATCCACCCCAGAGAGTTGGGCCGCTTCGAGATAGTGAACACCTTGACACGCTAAGGATTATACGCAATGAGTTCTTTGCTCATCGTCCAATGGCATCGATTTCATTGATCGAATTGAACAAATCAATTTTGGAAATAGAAAGTGTTTTCCGGACTTTCAGTTGGCAGAATGGTCTCACTGAGATAGATGCTGTTAAGAAGTCATTGATAAAAACACCAATGAGCCAACAGACACAACAACAGCTAGATGCAGCAATTCAATTAAATGACAGTTATCACACCTACTATATCAATTTGGAAAAAGACGTCAGAGGTTTGTAATGCATTTCATTAATTAAATTTAACATTGGGCTTGAAAAATTGCCATTACCAACTTTTGATTGTACAATGTGCATAGTTGCCATTCATATTTTGCTTTGAAAATAAACATGAAATTTCCCATGGCTTGATTTGAAAGCTGCCATAAAAATGATGCCATTTTGAGTCATTTGATAATTTTGTAAATTTGCAATATATTTCGGTCATAATTTCAAAATAATTGTTTGCCTACCATACCTTACATTTTTATTTGTTCGATCTTTTATGAACTCATATTGTGTAAATTGTTGATACATTATTCTGCTTACCTCTATCAACTGAAAAATACATTAATCTCTTTGACTGGGAAAAAGTAAGTCTGGTTGATGCAGCCGAAAGCTGGAATCTTTTGCAATTTTGATGCATTGTAAACAAATACCAAATAGAATTAACAATTGAAGATTACTTTGAACAACAATATCTTTACGAAAGATACAACTGTATCCTTGCATTTAGATGAGTTGTAGTGTCGCCTCTCAATCATAGTTAATCTACCTTTTTACCAAAACAAATGAAACTCCCGTGAGAGGCACAGCTAAGTAATGAGTCTTTTAGGCTATCATTATATACTAGAAACAATTTTTGATTCTGAAACTAAATAATTATTTGCTGGCTTTTTTTTCAGAAATTTGCTAACTTTTCTATTCTAGGCTTAGTTTGTAATGTGTAACAAAGGGATATGGAATCTTTCCAATTCAAAAAGTCATTTCTGTTGTTTTCAACATTTTCAAAAGTATCCATGCTTGGTTTTGTAATTTGTAAAGTATTTTACACTCTAAATCAATGACAAGTTGAACAAAAGAAACATATTGGCTTCTTGATCTTCTTTCACATTAAATGAAGAGAAGCATAGCCTCCAAATCTTTAAAAAATATTGCACGGATGGTTAATGCATCTTTCGTTTCATTTTATGGCTTGAAGGGAACTTCAGGTACGTTGCTATAATCCTATATGCAGCACTCTATTATCTTGATTATTTTCAGAATTCCAGCGGTTTTCTTTCTATTGAAAGAACTCTTGAAAAGTTTTGAAAACAATTATAATAATCGTAGATCCTAAATAAAAATACGAAAAACGGTACAATCTTCGAGGAAATTATAGTTATGAAGGTCTATGATATGGCTGCATGCAGAAATCTGTAGCTCTCCTAGTTTACGATTTAGCAATTTGATGACGTCACATTCTCAAAACTGGCCCAAGCGTAGAAGAAACGTACCTGAAGTTCCTTTCAAGCCATTAAATCAAACAGAAGATGCATTAACCATCTGTGCAATGTTTTTTTTAAAGATGCCAAAGATTTGGAGGCTAAGCTATGAAGAGATAGTTTGGAGAATGATAGTACGAAACACATTAGTTCATGTACGGAAATTCAGTTTTTTAACAGACATGACAACACAAGGTCTTGTTTTGTTTTGGAGAAATTTGACATATGTAGAGATGAATCATGTATCATTGAATATAAAGAAAGATAACATTTAAAGGGCTTACTTTGCAGAGGTGGCACCAAGGGAGGGCTAGGGGGCTATAGCCTCCCTGTTGGGAAAATTGTGGATTGTGTTCGGAGGGAATTTGGCAAAATGACATATATATATAAAAATGGCTTTTTTAGTCATTTTAGCACCCCCTGTCGTTAAGTTCCAGCCCCTCTGTCGGAAGATTTCTGGTGCCACCGCTGTTAATTTGAGATTCCTAAAAGTTATCTTATTTACGAATGTAAAATGTTGTGCAGAGTTTATATTCAATGATAACTATATTTTCTGGATTTTATGATAGTAATATTTATTATAAATAAGTTGAAATATCTTTCGGAAGTTCAGACTCTGGAGACAAAATTAATCACTGAAGGTAAAGGAGAGAATTGCCATTGGATTATTTCAGATCTCAGCTGGGTGTAAAATCATTGTTTCATCGTTTGAAATTATGTGACGTTTCATACTGTGACGAGTGTCAGACAAAGAAGCTTTCACTAACTTTCATTATTCTGAAAGCAATCTTCAAATTATGTATTGAAGAAAGACTTTCCAATTAATTTGATTAAGCTATGGATGGGGCCTTTTGATTTTTAATCAAATCAGGAAGACAATTAAGATACATCTTCTGCAAGCTGCATACTGTAGGAGTACATTTCCATACTTAAGCTCTTACTTCTTTTACAGATATCGAAGATAAATTGAAAGAAAGTGAGCAGGAAGTTAAAGGTAAACAAACATATTCCTCTTTGAAGATGATCACTCTTCAGATGTTTGCTAATATTAATAAAGGTCAACTTCAATAACTCAAAGTCGGTATCTTCAGCTACTCAATATCACCAGTAATTTAAGATGTCTCCTTATGTAGCTTAAGAACGGAAGACCTGTGGATATCTCAAAAAGTAAAATCTATCTCATATTAGATGTGAAGTGAGATTTGTGCTCACCCAAAATTGCTAATGTAAAACCGATGCATTGTTTTTATTCATAGATATTTTCATGTGACATCTAATCTGAGACAAGCCAACTCAAACATCTTTCTGTTTCCCTTAAATGATTCATTTGTCAGTGTTCTACTGTAGATAACATTTTCAATTTATAAGCATTTTCCATTTTTGTATCCTCAACCTATTTTGAATTCAACTTTTGTCCCTTGTCTGTTCCTAGAATTATGAAACAATTCAATCAAAGTTAATTGAGCAAATGGTTTTATTGTGTCAAACAATTCGTAAATAGAGGAGGAGATGTCATTTTATATTATCAATTTTTGCCTGAAAACAAAGAGACCTAATTGAGTCTGCACCCCTTGTAATGAGATTGAGGCTGAAGTGTTTTGGGCTCTAACTGGGTTCGAAACCTGACCGCCTGACTGTTCTGGCTTCAAAGTGAGGTGATTGCACCACTGCGCCACACCACATTGGAAACGCTTCTTGAAGCCTTATTTTGGAATGTTCAGGAGGGTACAGGATGTAAACAGCAGAGGCCGATAAAATATTTTTCTTCCTGGGAACGGCAATTTTTTATCAAGATTTCCTGTGAAATTTTTTTGATTTGACATTGATTTAGTGGATTGTACAGCGTAGTTCACGCAAGTTGTAGGTAGAATATAGTTCATATGCTACTTGATGAAATTTAACATGTTCATAAACCAACATAACATAAGCAAACACTTATATTGCATACAAGTTAAAGAATGAATTTTTGGTTGATAGCTCAAAAATAGGCACGATAATTGAAGAGCTCCATAGCAAATGTCAAAATACAAGCCTCTTTGTTAAGATTCTGCTTAATTAAAGTTACTTCAGCAATTCTATTTTGTTTTCTTGATAACAATTATAACACGTTCTTGTGTTTTTACGGCAGCATAAAAAATTAACCGTTTTTTCAAAAAACTTCCTGCGGCCTAAAAATGTTGCCAAAAATTCCCTGGGAACGGCGTTCCCCTGTTCCCACACTTTATCGGCCTCTGGTAAACAGCAAAAATGTTATGAACCTTATAAGACTGTGAAACTCAAATAGGGAGAATTTTAAGATGTTCTTTGAAAACTTCCGGATTGAAGTTTTAGTTTCTTAGAAAAAATACACGTACTGATGTTACTTCTTTTATAGAGATTGGAGGGAAACAGGTAGATTTCGAGAAGAAATTGAAGGAAAATTTGCAAGAAGTTGAAGGTAAAAAAAATGATTAGTATAAAAGTTAACAATTTAATATATTGCACTATGCATTATGATGACAAGAGTTCACAACCAATTACCCAAAGCAAATTTTTATGTTAACCCTCAATGGCTAAATTAAATTTTAATATTTTGCTTACCATCATCAGTAACTTGGTTCTAAAGCTATAAATCGACAAACACAATATTTACTCTTGAATAGTTTGAAAATTCGTAGTAACTGCAGGTACTGGATGAATTTGAATTAATCAAATTTTTTGTGATAGCCGAAAGACCGAAGAATCTTCTTGTAATACAAGAAAATAATGAAAGTTGAAAAGACAATGTATTGGCTATGTTGCTTATTGAAGCTAGCAATTTCAAATTTTGTGATATCTATCCATACATTTGATCAATTCCATTGGTATTCAAATTTCTCACCAATAAAAACCGTGGTATTTCAGTTGCAAAAGCAACAAATTTAATCCTTTTTTTGCTGAACTCTTAGTTTTCACTACTAACTTGCAACTCGTATTACGCAACTCAGAACTCGTATTTTACCAATCAACAATAGTTCAGACATTTGCATAGGAATGCGCCTTTCACGTTGAATCTTCTGCCTTACTCTTTTATAGTGATTGGAGCAACGCAAACTAAATTGAAGGACACTCTAAAGGAAAGCCAACGAGATGTCCAAGGTAATTGAAAAATGATTATGTATACAAATATGGCATAGAACTCAGGTTCCAAGTTATACATACATTGTCGGAAAAAAAGAGTTCAGGGCTTTGAAATTTAGTAGTAACTAGAGTACTGGATGAATTTTTAGTAATTGCCGAAAGGCTGAAGAATCTTCTTGTAATACGAGAAAATAATGAAAGATGAAAAGACAATCGAAAAATATATATTGATAGTTATAGATTTGTTTCTCTTTGTGAAAATATTTCTGTCATTAATCATAAGCAAATTTAGTGTAAATGTTAATTTGATTAAATTGGAAATGTTTCCAATTGGAAAAAATGGCAGGAAAAAATGGCAGCGGAATTTGCACAGGCAGTAGTGCGTTTGACACAATTGCTAGCTTCAGCTTATAACGCATTAGACAATCGCAAAAAAGTGAATTTTCAAGCTGCATAAGATCCCAGGTGTACCAACATGGCAGGCGTTCATAAATTCATATTCCTAGAGGACCAAATTGGTTGGAATGCATCAAATGTTGCTTAGTGTGTGAAGTACTGCAGTATTCGTGCATTTTTTCTCGAATTTTTTAGCAATGAATGTATAATCAAATTCGACATTACAAAAACTTTGGGAAGCAAAATGCTTGAAAAGGGGCTCAAACCCCTTGGTTAAAATAGTAAAGAATCTCTACATAGAATCTCCCCATATCCAATTCATTTTATCTCCCTCGAGAGCTATAGTAAATTGGGTATCAGCTCATTTGCTGTGCAATTTTTGTAAACCTTTTTGAAAGATGATATACCACTCCCAACCCAAAGTTGCTTCAGGGTCGGTAGTTGTATTTATGTCCGTATTATGCCTGATTAATTACCAATAATTGTCAGGCCATTTGACTATGTAGCTTATTGAAGCTAGCAATTCAAATTTTGTGATTTTTGTTCATACATTTGATCGTTTCCGTTGGTATTAAAACTGTTCGCCAATATAAACCATGGCGTTTCAGTTGCAAAAGAAACACATCTGATTCTGTTTTTTGCTCTACTCTTAGTTTTCACTACTAACTCGAAACTCGTATTTCGTAACTCAGAACTCGTATTTTACTAATCAACAATAGATCAGACATTAGCATAGGAATATTTCTTCCCCGTTGAATCATCTGCCTTACTCTTTTATAGAAATGCGAGCAACGCAAACTGAATTGAAGGAAAATTTAAAGGAAAGCCATCGAGATGTCCAAGGTAATTAAAAAATGATTATGTACAACAATATTGAATGGAACTCAGGTTCAAACTTATGCATAATATTATGCCTGATTAATGACCATTAATTGTCGGGCCATTTGGCTATGTAGCTTATTGAAGCTAGCAATTCAAATTTTGTGATATCAATTCATGCATTTGATCGATTCATTGGTGGTAAATTTGTTTACGAATAAAAACCATGCTGTTTCATGTGCAAAAGAAACAAATTCAATTCTGTCTTTTGCTGAACTCTTTTTTACTAGTAACTCGTAACTCGTACTTCATAACTCAAACTCGTTCATTGTTAGTTGATCGTGTTATGCAACGGTCTAGACCCATATTTAATCAAAACACAGCGATCTTTCGGCAAATCTTTCCTACCGTTTAAGTACTTTGAGGCCTTTGCCTGATATGCCCTTCCCAAATTCTTTCGATAGTTGTATACAGGTGCTTGTGTTTCCTCATCCACATTTTGTAATTTGATCAATAATAATATCGAAACAACAACGTTTCTTTTCATTCGAATAACAACGGTTGAAAATAGCAAACTTCGAATCTCTGACTCACAAAATGAAACCGTTGTATGCTCTCGTTGTTCTGCAACTGTTATACAGCAATTTCAGCTAACAATGAACGAATACAACTAGAAACAAGGCCAGAAGGCAAATACAACTTGCTGTGTATAAGCTGAAATATTCCCAACTCAATTTGATTAAAGTTATCATTGATTAACTCTCTGAAAAGTGTCCGAGATCAGAAGCAACTTCATGCCACAGGTAGCAGTGCTTCTGCTTAGAATGGGGGTCATGCATTTGTTTTCCTTCACAATATTTACCAGATTTAGACATTCGATCCAGACCTCTTCTACTTCTAGTCTCAGAATGATGATATGCTCATTGTGTAGTTTCACTGCAGCTGGTCAAAATCGATCCCCTGTTTTTTTATGAATTTCTACCGGTTTTGGAACTGTCTGCATTCACTAAATCCTTATTTCTACCACAGTGAGATGTAAAAAAATTGCAAAAGAATGTAGCCTAGCTATTTAGCTGCCAAACAATGATTTAGTCGCTATCCAAACTATTTTTTCTTTAAAGGGGTCGTGCCATATTCTTGCTTCAGCTTTTTAATATGCGGCTGAGGCTGAGGGTGGCTGGCTATTATTGGTTACAACAAATATGTGAATTGAATTGAATAATTAGACATTCTCGCATATGCCCCTTAAAGGTAATGTGTCCATACAGGTAGGCCTCCTAGAGGAAGGCATGTGATCAACTAAAATTTCTTTTCAATCACGCATAAAAGGTTGCTTTGCGACTGCTATTGAAATCTAGCAAACAAACATTCCACAAAACAAGCATAGGGCTCAAATCTTTCAAATCTTTAAAAAGGTGGGTGTAAAATTTGTTTACATTTTTCTTTGAATTGAATGGCTTGAAAGGAACTTAGGGTACTTTGCCGTAAATCTGCCGTGGAAATCTTTTGATATTTTGCTTATTTTCAAAATGGCAGCATTTATATTTTGTTTGAAAGAATTCATGGAAAATTTTGAAAAAATTAAAATCATCATAAATCCTAAATCAATAGAGCGAAAATGATACAACCTTCAAGAAAACCATAGTTTATAAAGGTCTACAATATGGTAGCAAGCAGAAGTCTGTCGCTCTTCTGGTTTAGGATTTAGAAATTTGATGACGTCACAGCCTCAAAAATAATAAATGCCGCCATTTTGAGAATAATCAAGATATCTAAAAATTTCCACGGCAGATTTACGGCAAAGTACCCTAAGTTCCTTTCAAGCCATTCAATTCAAAGAAAAACGTAAAAGAATTTTACACCCACCTTTTTAAAGATTTGAGCTCTATGCTCACAAAACAGGGGACGGATTAAGAAGGCTTTGTTCTTCCTGCCTGTGACGTTTCTTCATTTTGTGATCACAAAAGGTTGCTTGCAGCGATTTTCTCTATTCATGTGATCAGCTTGAATATCAACCAATCATTTGCCGATAATTTGATGGATGTTGACAGGTTGGGGATACGCTGGCCTTATATATGGACACATTACCTTTAAA
>REGM01000058.1:112695-123795 GCA_004194415.1 Aurelia aurita | reverse complement strand
TGTGCTGCGTTGCAATACTCTCTGGAGGAAAAGCCATCTCAAACACCACCGAACTTTATGGCTGGTTATTTTTCTTGTTTTTTAAATTCCATATAAAAAAAGGCGAACCAGTCGATGAAATAGCTGAGATATTCTCTAGTTGCTTTAATTTTATCAAAATATTCGGGAAGATATCATACGAACTTCTGTTGAAGAAAACTATCGTGTTCAGTCGGAAAGATTTCGCGGACGAATTAAAAGAATTGCAAGGAAACGACGAGATGAAAAAGTTTTTTGATGTTTTTTGCGTCGAAATCGGTGGAATTCAAATGGTGAAGAAATATCAATTTAAGCACCTAACTCTGCAAGAGGTTTTGTCGAGCCTGCATTGTTTAATCGAAAGAATCGAACCTAAAACGCTTATACAGAATGAAAATTACGAAATTTTAACGTTTATGTGTGGCTTTTACGGCACAAGATTGGAAACGGAAGGTGAAGATAAAGAATCGATTATTAATATAATTGTTGAAGAATGTTTGGAAAGTAAAGAGAAGGGAGAAGAGGAAAAGAGAATGTTTGTATTGGGTGTGCTCGATGCGTTGAAGGATCAGGTGAAGAATGAGATTCGGTTGGAAAGAGGACTTGCGTGCGTTGTAGAATATTTATCCCCTGCATTAGAATATCACGATAAAGAACTAATCAAGAAGGTCATCAACGAACTTATCCTTACATCTCCCGATGATTATTCGACAGGACTCCGTGTATTTAATTGTCATTCATCGATTGTTCAATCGAACCTTGATAAACTGATGGCCATTGCAAAGCGAAATGACTTAGTGAAGGAGTTTGAAAGTGTTTATCTTTGTCTTTATCCATTAGTTAGTTTTAGGTTATGTAAATACTTTAGTTATTTTGGTAGAGTTGGTGTTATTGTGGAGGGTGAGAGATCAGTAGAGGAGTTAAAAGAGTTGTTTATTAATTGTAAATATTGTGATAATGTGTATTTAAATGATTGTAAAATAGTAGGATATGATATTGGGTTTAGATTAGATAGATTAAGGGAAGAATTGGAAGGAGATGGTGATGAGAGAAGGTTGGAGAAGCTTGGGTTGAGGAATTGTGAAATTGATGAAATTGATGAGGGAAATTGGGAAAGGATTGTTAAGATATTTGCAATGGTGAAAAGAGTTGAGTTGTGTAGAATTACAATGGAGGAAAGACAGTGGAACAGAATGGTGGATGTTATTAAAGAAGAGAAGGAATCTGGAAGATTGAAGCTGGAGGAGTTGACATTAAGTGGTTGCAATATTGATGAGCAATTGGAGGAAAGGGTAAGAAGATTTAATCATTTTTGCTTTTATGATGAATGATAATAAATATTTCTTCATTTCAGCATTTTGTTTTCTCTTGTTTGATAATTATAATATTCCAAGTTGTGATGTGTTTTGGAAGTTATATTCAGATTATTAATTAATTGGATGCTTATTCTAGTTGCATGAAATAAATTTTACAGATGATTAAATTCATGAAACTTATAAAAAGTGAATGAGGCATAAAGGAAAGGAAATATATTTGAAAGGGCTTCAAGAAAATAGAAAAGATGGAGAGCCCAGGGGGGGGTACTCATATATATTTAGGATAGGGATGCTCAGGTTACTTTTTTGGGTCTAAAGTTTGGGCAAAAGTTATTTGTTTGGGTTCATGAAATTCTGGATTATTTTTATGGGTCTCCAATATGAGAACAGTTTGAAAAATATAGAAAAGTGTTTTGGGTCAATTTTTATGCTAGGAATAAATTTTTTGGGTTGAATGTTTGTACCCCAGCCTGAGCACCCCTATCCTAAATATATATGAGTACCCCCCCCCCCTGGGATGGGAAGTTATGGAAAGTTATAAAAGTATGATTGAAAGTGTTTGAAATTATAATATTAAAGGGACTTTTGCAAAGCCTTTACAGATAAAGTAAATAAAAATGGAATCACTTACAGTTTCAGCATGAATCCATTCATGAAATCCTTCACCATTATTTTGTATTAGGAAATTCTCCACCATTATTTCATTCAGCCAAAAAGTTGAAGTAATTTCAATAAACAATGATTCCACAATAATTGATGTCCAATATTAACTTGAAATAAATGCAAGTATTTTCCAGCAACATAACATTAAATGTAAAATGTTCCAATATTCCAATCCATTATTAATTGATTTCAATTTGGAAATATTTCAACTGCCATTTAATTCCCAATCAATCTTTTTCCTTGTTCAAAATGCAATAGATTCCTTTTCCGCTAATGTTTGTTTCTTGTTTTCAATTTGACTCAATTGAATTTATAGAACATCCATTAATTATTTCCAAATGTTCTTCATTTAAAATGAAATCAAGTTGTTCTCAAATCAAATGATTCAAAATCATTGAATATTATTTACCAGATGTGGTGTCCATTATCCTCATTGATTGCCACATAAATCCATAATATTTATAATAACATTCTCCATCAATTTTCTGCTTCCTTTCTCAATGACTTCAAGTAATAAAAAGGAAAGACAATCATTTATAATTTGATTTTTACATGAATGGCGTCATTCGAGAAAATGGCGTGATTCGAGAAAATGGCGCGAAAATGATGAAAAGAGGTCTGGAGACTAGAGCCATAGGGGGTACATATTGCTATTTTAGGGATTGTAAAACCAAGGGGGATGGGGGTTTTAATAGGATGTTTGTCTTATCATCCCTGTCCTTTTACGGATGAAAAATATGTTGTAAGATTCATGATTGGTAGGAATGCATTGATTACAAAATTATGATTGTCAATTCCCATGGAGGGGTTGCTCCATTCTTGACTTGACGTTATCTGCCACTCGGGTTGTATTTTTCTGATGGAAATTATGAGACAGTGCATTGTAAGTGAAAATAAAATTATGGACAGGTGTCCTGAAGAAATGGAAATTACGGCACATGGTATCTTCAACAAATGGACAGTTAATCGTATGCTTTCTACAAATTTTATGGGACAGGCTATATTTTTGGTAAAATTGTTCTATAGGACAGGGTTAGGGTGTAAAAGGGTTTTCCACACACCCCTGTCACTTCAATACCCAACATCTTTTCAAAAAAGAGGCGGGTTGATGTTGCACTTCGAGACGGTAGTGGGTAGAATAAAAACACCAAAAGAAAACAAATTGGTAAAAAAAAACAATAACATTTTGCTTCGATCTCAATCAATTTCTTAATTCCCACAGATTACTATCCACCCTCCCCCCTTTGTCAAGTAAATTTTTGAAAAGTTATTTATTGAGTTGTCTCTTGTATAACATGTATTTTTTTCGTGAGAAGCTAAAAATTTGAGCCAGTACTAAAGGTTTCTTAAAATTATCAGATTTTGAGTACTCGGAGTTTCTTGCGAGTTTCTTACAGGTTCCATAACAATCTTCATGTTTACTACCTGTGCCCTCGTGAATATTTCAAAACGAAGTTTTTTGAGCCTTTGCGATGTTTAGACATTACTCAAGTACCTTTCGAGTGATATGATGGAGGAGAAATAAATAGTTTCTTAAGTTATATTTTCCCAGTACTGGAGTTTCTTAATTGTTTGGCGATCTGAGAGTTGAGTTTCTTATAAGCGGTTTCTTCTAAAAAAATGCGTGTGCTCTTCTTGTTGTAAATTTTCTCAAATTATGCATCATCAAATTATTATAGTTTATGGTTGAAATGAAGGTTTCTTTCGAAGTTTTTTCCAAAACGTTCTCAGGTAGATTAGATAAATTATTAAAACCATTTCCAGAAAGCTTTTTGTCCGACACTGATCACAGTATATCATCTAAGAGGATCTGATTTTTATTCTATCTTCAAATCCAGGGTTATTGAGACTCGCTTATAGAATACAATTTTTTTGGAAATTTGTTTATTTATCTATAAGAAGTCAGTATTCTAAAAATATCAGTAACTCTTGTGTTCATCCCATTGAAACTAGTTCTTTCATGAAAATTTGAAAAAAGAGCGCTATTTTTAACTTGGGTTAGGGTTAGGGTAACGATTTAAATTAACTTGAAACTGATGAAGATTAAGGATCAATCGAACATGTCTTTAGAAATTTCTCGTTTTCAGTTTGATTTTAATTACTGGACTCTCTTTTTTTAACAGATCAGAGAGGCAGATGTGCGAGTTAACAGAAGGTGAAGAACTAATGTTGAAGAACTGAGCGAATGTGGATACTTCATTGTTGAATACGTGAATGAACTCAATTGTGGTCTTGCAGACTGAAAGGTAACTCGCAATATGCATAACGATATATTATTGTACCGGGTGTCCCAAAAAAATATTGTAGGTAGAAGTATAGCAATTCGAGAAGGAGGTAGCTCCCCTAGAGATTAGATGGCATTGATGTGCCCCCTCTATTGCATTGGAAAACCTCTAGAATTATTCTTTGCGATTTTGACAAAATGTGTGTGTTGCGAAATATCTTCATCTTACTTATCCGTGGGGAGGAATTTACCGGATTTCTACTTATCAAATATTCAAATAATTTCTTTGGGAAATTTCCATGATCTTTTCCAAGCTTAATTTAAAGAATTTGCAATGAGAAGATTTTTGTGTGATCAGAAACTCTCTTATTATAGAATGTGCAAATATAGTGTATCCATGCATGAAAGCTCATGATAAATGGACAAATATCTAAAGTGCAGATTTTAACGTCGAAGTTGCTTTTTGGTACAACTTCGTAAGTTGTTCGCCAATTTTTTGGTTGTGTGCAGTTTTCCCAAAAATCCTTCGAAGATAGAATTGAATGTTGAATGATTGTTCACAAACTGAATGCGTTTTCGTCTGACACTCGTCACATGACATTCAACTTGGAGATGTTTTAACCAGCTGTTTTATGAAATAAGCAAATTGGAGACATCCTTTCGGTTGCATTTGTTTTTATAAAAAAAATCTACTTTCAGATCATTAGAAAATGTAGAAATAGCGGTACTAGGGCAAAATTATTGAAGAAACTGTTTCTTCTAGACAAGGAAATCCATCAGATAATATTACTTTATTTTCACTTTTTTCTTGTTTTGTATTATTCGGAAGGTACTTGGGTATTGGCTTGGCAGTCTACGAAACTATTAAGAAACTTTGAGCACTCAAAATGGGAAAAGTTTTCAATACTGGTTCAAATTCTTAGTTTCTTTTGAAAAATAGGTCAGATCGACTTTTTATAGTCTGATGAGTGTCAAACGAAAAGCAAGTTAGAATTCTAAAATTCTATCATTTGATTGGATGATGAAAAAAGTCAATCGTAATTCGCCTGATGTCAAAATGACCCGAACAAGGCCTACATCTGCAGCAGGAACCGGTAATCACTTTCTCCCTTTGATCGAAATTTGTCGGGGCTGCCCCCCTAAGCCACTGATCCAGGAAGGATACTTCCATTCCCTTGCCTTGATCCACCCCTTCTCAAACTCGGCACTACATATGAGGAAATACACGGTGGGCAAAATGTAAATGTGTCCCCTAAAGTACCATCTAACCAATTTCGTTTGTCTTCAATAATCAGTTGGTCTTTTACTTCGNGTCTCTAAATAAGGGCATCTGGTGGTCACGTGGTTAAGCAATAGGCATTGAAATTTTAATTTTTTGGTTACCAATTAAATTTTAATAAAAGTCAAGAAGTTTCAGCGTTATAGCTATCATCGTTTAAGAGCTATTAAAATAAGTTTGGTATGGGGACGAAAAAAGCCCCCCCCCCCCGGTTAAAATAGGGTTAAGAAACTTTGAGCACTCAAAATGGGAAAATTTTTCAATACTAGTTCATATTCTTAGTTTCTTGTGAAAAATAGGTCAGATCGACGTTTTATAATCTGATGAGTGTCAAACGAAAAGCACGTTAGAATTCTAAAATTCTATCATTTGATTGGATGATGAAAAAAGTCAATCGTAATTCGCCTGATGTCAAAATGACCCGAACAAGGCCTAAATCTGCAGCAGGAACCGGTAATCACTTTCTCCTTTTGATCGAAATTTATCGGGGCTGCCCCCCCAAGCCACTGATCCAGGAAGGATACTTCCATTCCCTGCCTTGATCCACCCCTTCTCAAACTCAGCACTACATATGAGGAAATGCACGGTGGGCAAAATGTAAATGTGTCCCCTAAAGTACCATCTAACCAATTTCGTTTGTCTTCAATAATCAGTTGGTCTTTTACTTCGCTCATTCGGGATATTTTATCGGCATTTTTGCTTTCGGTAGGTTTTAATTTCGAGAAACTAGCTGTCGAAATTGCGTCAATTTAGTTTTCGGCAAGTGTGTTCATTTAACACGATCAGTCATTTTGGTATTTGTTAATTTCGAGAATTTAGTCTCGATATTGCGTTAATTTCCCTTTCGACAGTATTTGTGTTAATGTCGGCAATTTAGCATTAGATATAGTGTATGTATTATTTTAGGTATATATCATTCGGCAGCGCATTAACTCGGGTATATATGGTACCTAACATTCGGCAGTGTGTGGATTTAGATATATAGAATTTGGTAGTGCATTAATTTATGCACTTTTGGTTTTGGTAATGTGGTGATTTCGGTAATTCAGCGTTCGGTAGTATGTTGCAATGAAACGGTTGGCAGCGTTTCATGAGATCTCAAAACACAGTGGAAGTGTCGGAATCTAAATGGACATTTCTCTGTTTACGTTTTATCAACTGCGATTGAAATTTAATTGAGAATGTCAAAATCAGTATCGTGAAATTAGCATCGCGCTCGAATTCACGAATGAAACTCATTTAACAATAGGTACAAATGTAAATCACTTGTATTGTAAAGGCAGAACATCATACACTACGACTCTTTGGATAATCACCCCTGCCGGAGAACGTCTGTGCAGTACTGTGGAGAGTGTTCAATACTGTGGAAAGATGTTCAATACTGCGGAGAGTATCGTCAGTTATATGGAAAATGATAATCAAAAATGGCGGATGACGTGCCCCTGTGTGTTGTGAAATGTTTGCTATGCAAAGTCAGTGAAATTAGAAGTTTGAGAAGAGCGGGAAGCTTCTAAACGGCGCGGCTGACCAAATACCCATGATACACTGTCGATACCCTTGATACAAAATCATAGTCAATGAATGTAATCCCTAATAAGCTTGATTTTATAAGATACATTTATCCATATTTCTAAATTTTATCAAACGTTGGTCAGTTACACTGCTCCGTTTTTGTACAAAAACGGAGAGAAAAACATCCGTTTTTGTGAAAGTGTTCACACTGATCCGCACAAAAACAGCACAAAAACGGAGGTTTTTGAAAACGCCCTGGATCAATGTGAACGCACAAAAACGGAGGTTTTTGAAAACGCTGCAATATTGAACAATGAGGTTCACAAAAACGGAGCAATGTGAACGCACAAAAACGGATGTTTTTTGCTCCGTTTTTTTAATCAAGCAGATCAGTGTGAACAGAAAAAAACGGATGTTTTTCCCTCCATTTTGTACAAAAAAGGAGCAATGTGAACGGTTAGCTTCGATGCTACAAAAACGGATATTAACAAAAACGGAGCAATGTGAACGGTTAGCTTCGATGCTACAAAAACGGATATTAACAAAAACGGAGCAATGTGTGAAAGGTGTGAAATTTTGAGCGGAAGATCGGTATTGTTTCGTTTGACGCTCTTATTAAGGGTGTGTTTCATTGCTACTTCCAAACCTACCAAATTCTGAAAACAGTAGTCTTCGCAGAGATGGAAATATATTTCCCAATCAAACATAAAAATCTAGAAATGGTAGGTTTCGGATTCACCACCCGGGTTTGCTAATGAAAACGAGAATCTTTCCAAAGTCTGTCAAACCTTCTGCCATTTGGAGCAAAAGGTTCAGAAGGCCTTTCAAACCTACCAAACCTACCGTTTTTAGAATTTGGGGCCAATTAAACACAAATTCCTAGTATACCAAGCCTACCGTTTTCAGAATTGGTACCAATCAAACACATCCTAATTGAATTTATAACGGGATTTGGTTTGGCATCGTCTGCTTTTAATGATCGGGACGCAAGATTTTGTCATTTACATCACGAATGGTGCTATATTCCGCAATGACGTATAAGCTATGCTAAAAATGATTAACTTTGTTTCATGAACATTATAACTGGGTAATGAATTTATTCTGTTCCTGCCTTGGTTGGAATTTAGTTAACTTTGATAGCTTGAAAATATTAATTATTTTTATATAAACTTGTTGCTTGAAATTATTATTCGTAAATTGTGTAGCTTTTTTATTAGCTAGCCTTTTGTGTTTTCGGATAATCTTTTGTTGTCGTAATTTCTAAACATTTGGATATTTGTGACAAAATCATTTTTGTAGGAATGCTCGTAATTTTAGACTATTTACTCGGATTGCAAATCGTTTGCTCTTTAAATTTGATTTGTTGGCTGTTGTATGTAACTTAGGATGCTCGGCCATCGATCTTCAAATTCGAATTCTTTTGTCTCATTATACATTTGAGCCTGTTTTCATTTTCGATAATTGGTTTTTACTGTCATTAGAAAGTTGACAAATATGCTGTTGCAACTTCAATCCACCTAACTAGCAGCAATCCAGTGCAAGAAAGACACAAAGACAGGGCTTTCTTCAAGTTGAGAACTGTATCATTCCTGTCGACCATTCTGATTTCCGTGTTGAAACGTACCAGCTCAAGGCCAACTATTTTCAAGGGAAACATCACTGAGGAAGGGTTGAAACAGCACTGAAGAGGGGGGTGAAACATTTATAGAAAACGTGGACAATTTGAGGGGTTTAAGTAGTCGGCCGTAGAAACCTCTTTGTACTGGAGTGCCAATCAAATGCCATGCGTGATATTTTTACAAAATGTACCCATGATCAAATACTGTGTTTTGCAGATGAAAAAATCAATCGAGGAAAGAGAACCTCTCCTAGATACCTTGGCAGCTGAGAACTGTCAATTTAAAACAATAATTATTTGATAATGTAAACATTGAAAATAGGCTCAAGATAGAGACAATTTAAGGGTTTTGTAGCAAAATACATTCCTCGATCGTTATAGTTTTATAATATGCAATTTGTGAAAATAATCAGTAGTAACATTTGCAGTTTGTGTAGCCTTTTAAAATAAGTTTTGTATATTTGTTGTTTCTTTACAAATCAGATTGCTTGCAACCTGAACTTCAGTTGTATTTTCTTCCGCTACTCACTTTTATAACCCTTTCGTCGTGGTTCATGAACCAGATTTGATGGAAATAGATATCCGAATGCAATGCCGGAAAGAGAAAGACACGCCATGTTGACCCCTTCTCTGTTTATTATTTTTTCCTTTATTTTTGGCTCTAGCACCACTGTTCATGCTTTATTAAGCACCTTCTCTAATAAGCCCTTCTTTTCCAAGCCAAAAAATTGAAGTAATGGCTGGGCCAAAAAAGCAACAAACAACATAAAACATTTCTGAAGATCTTTCTGAATGGAAGATTTTATACAATTTATGTGGCATTGAATAAAACATAAAAAACACCTATTGATTGAAAAATCAGTTCATTACCAGCTACATTTACAGAGAACTGAACTTTTGAAGAAAGATGGTCACGAAAACCGCTGTAACAAAATCAATCAACAAACGTACAATTTGACCAAACAAGGTTTCCAATACAACACATTTTCCCGTCATGCATTGTTTCCACCTCTACTCGCATCTTTTTGTAAAAATAATCACTACATTACAACATAGTGCTACAAAGAGAGAGGCATTGAAAAATAATGATTGTACAAGCCAAAATAAGGAAAATTTGCATTTTTACTCTAGCATTGTGTTACTGTGTTACTAAAAGATACGTTCTCTCGTTGTCACAAAAAGTTTGGAGAACGATGTTTGCACAGAAACTATTCAATAGTCGCAAAATGCGTTTGGGTTATTTTTGGTGTAATGGTGATACTTTATCCGAGTCGGAGTTCAGGTATCGATCAATACGAGTACTGCCACAGAGTGCGGCCTACGCTACTACCTACGCAAACCTACGCTAATATACAACGACTAAGGGGGGCGGGGTTAATCTTTCCTACATTGGTGATCAGTGATTTTGTTACAACGGTTTTCGTGGCCATCTTTTTCGAAAGCTCATTTCTCTGTAAAGGTAGCTGATAATAATGAACTCACTGAATTTTCGCTCAGTAGGTGTTTTTATGTTGTACATAGTGCCATATAAATTGTATAAAAATCAAACATTCAGAAAGTTTTTCAGAAAATGTTTAATCTATTTTTGGCCCATCCCTTAAGTCCCAAAAGCAAAATCCAATAATTGTCAGCCGTGATATTTGAACTGGCGAATAAGTATCTCCCTGTAATAGCACCCTCTCTTTTGATACGACTGTCTGTAGTCTCTAAAATATATAAGCCGTTTATTGTTCTATTTCCCGTTTTTAATTCGATATTTACATAAATGATTTATTTGTTCTCCATTCAAGAAACTGTGATCTGCAATCTTGTGCAATTATGCAGATGATACCAACATCTATGCAAACGACAGGAATATCGACAATGTGATCGGCTGCGTTGGAATGATCTCTCTATAAGTAGTCAGTGGCTCGAAGATATCATTATGACATTAATTGGAGAAAAATGTCACCTCATGTACTTGGTAGAAGTTTTAATCAAACTGTAACCGTTAACATAGCTGACTATATAGCTGACGACATGCATAAAAAAAATGGAATGGAGAGAATTGCCGTTGTAAAATATGTAAATAACGAACACTCGATGTATATTCTTGTGGCTGATTTTGTGAATAGGGTATTTACGTTTATATTTAACCCTATAGTGGTTGGGCTATCTTGACTACCCAATTTTGGTTGGGGGGGGGCAAAAAAACCCCCCTATCTAACTGCAGATTGGCAACAGATATGAATACCTAAATTGGCCTGTATATAGCTCATAACAAGTACTTTCCAAAAATATATGCATATTGCAAAAAATAGAACCATGAAATTGCTGACGTCAGCAAATATTGACTGTGGTCATCAAAAATTATCAAATTTTGCATGTTTCAACAAAATTAGCCAGAAAATTATTGTTTCTTAACTGAAATGCAAAATTTCGTCCTGATTTTGAAGAAGGATGCCTTTGAACCTTAACGCCAAAAATATAG
>REGM01000058.1:60862-72473 GCA_004194415.1 Aurelia aurita | reverse complement strand
TCATTTTTTATAATGATTCCAGCAGATCCTTTTTTCCCGTTCCTCGCTTTCCGTAGCCCATTTAATTCGTAAGGAGTCGGTCTATCCTTCAGATGTTGCCGCGTCTATCCTTCAGATGGTGCATCCAATATCGTCAGATGTTGCCGCGTTTGCCCCTTTCCCCTCCTTACGGGGCGAATATGAGACAAATGATTCGCTCATGCACCAACTACCGGGAAGACGCAGATTTGTGGAAAGTTTCGCGAGGATCGGTTGAGCGGTGTTGGAGCCTTAGGTTTAACAAATTTTGCTTCAGTGCTTAGTATTATAGATTGTTTATTGTGACAATTTCCACAGATGTAAAATGTATAGATCGGACAATTTTTTCCCCTTAGAAAATCCGCAGAGACATCGACAAGAGTCAAGATCCAGTCAAAGGTAGGATATTTTGGCAAGGACAAATAATATGACAATGGTTTGATTTTGAACGAGACTCGAGATCAAGAAAATAATTCCCGCCATGGCTTATTTTAGGATCTAATCTGGTTGTTTTCAGGGCTATCTTGTTTTTCAAAATGCAGAGATAAGTTGCAGCTTTATTTCATTGTTGATTTGTGCTTATAGAATACAGTCCATCATTGACTTTCTAATGTTATTCAAAAGTTTCAAAACTACTATCTTAGGCAGGAATTATATTGCCTCTTAAAGAATATTGCTGATAAGAAAATTCTGAAAATTGAATATAACGTCGCTTTTGTTGATATGAAGCCAGAGTTTAGGTTCCCTTAACCTTATTCTCCATGGGGGGGGGGGGCAAAAAAGGCCCCCCAAGCAAACTTCCTCCAATTGCTCAACTACACGTGATAAAAGACTAGAAATTTTTGACTTTTAATAGAATTTGATATTGCATCAAATAAACAATAAGTCATTGTCATATAATTGGTCACGTGACTATGGCATGCCCATATTTGGAGAGAGATCTCAGAGAAAATCATTAAAACTTGCATAAAATTTTCCATACACATCTGATTTGAATGAAATCGGTACCAATTAATTTGCCATGAAGTCTACTTTCATTTGATATATAAATTTTTGTGTTTTGCTGACATCAGCAAAATTTAAGATATATGACGTCATACTTACATATAGCGTCATATTTTGAAATAATTAGTATATCATGATTGAAATTGATGAATTAACAATTCAAGATCAATTTCCTTTAGTTTATATGACTAAAGCGTGGTCAAAAATGCCAATGTGGCATCAGAAAATTTGCTGGGGTATCATGTATGACTTTAATTGACAGTTTTTATAATAATAGAAAAACAAAAATAGAATTTTCATCATACAGATAGCTTCAAAGTTGTTAATTAGCAATTTGCCTCTGAAAAATTAAAGTTTTTAGGAGAAGAAACAAAATCAGCAAATTTACATTGTTTTTACGTTGTTAAGTTGCATTAGGTAAACAAACATAGGAGAATATATTATCAACTCATATCTCATATTTATATACAAAAAATTGTACAAAATAGCAGCTCACTTATATAGATATTATCTATCGAGAACAATCGTTGTCTTTGCTCTCGGGTCATTTTGTGGTGTTCCTTTAGCCATCGTCCATAGCCATTGACTCAGCCTCTATTTCAGCAATCTGAAGCTTTGATAATTAATTAGCTATAAGCAGTCTTTATTTTGTCAAAATATTGTACAGATAACCCAGGATGAATAAGCAATCATGGGGGAATAGGAAAGAACTGTACAACGGCTTCTTTTAATATTATCTGATCATTCACAAAACACATTAGAAAGAATCATTTGCTACAAAATCAAACATGTCCTAACAATTGTATCACGATTGTTAAGACATGTTTGCAACTCATTATTGATTTTAGTTGCAACTCATTATTGATTTTAATTTCTAAAATAATTTTAATTGTTTTAAAAAGGTTGTATTGTATTTACAACAAATGTTAGCCAACACACTAATTAAGTAATAATGATTAATTAAGTCTGCTGATTAATGCCAAGACCCACAGTTCAGTTGTCCACAAGGATGTAGATGTTATGATCTGAAGAATTGTACTCCCTTGGTCTTTATTATGTGTTGGTGCCTTAATTTTATTCTCTGATCAAGATTTGTGCTAGTTCTGTATTTGACATAGTTTATGTATATCAACATTTAAAAGTATTTCCTTGTGCATCCTTTGTAGCTAGTGTTTCCCGGTGGCATTACCTACATGCTTAACTGATTATGCTACATTCAAAGCGAGTTAAATTCTTTCCACAGAACCCCATCAAACCCATTTTACGAACATCAATATATATGGTGGAAATGTTGTAATTGGAGATGGCATGACCATTCACGAACAAGGTATCATAGAATATTTCATCTATTCCTTCTCCATTTACTCGTCATAACAATTCTTTTAATCGAATTTAATGACTATGGAAGTACCACTACGCACTACAAGAAAGCTCTAATTATGAAATTGTGTTGTTGATGCCGATGGCCAAGGATGGTAGTTATTTTCTATGCTGAAGCTCGAGTGAGAAAATGCGCGGCGTTTGATAGGCTACAGTCCCCTGAATATCACAGCAATAATATTTGTTATTATCTTGTTGAATAGCCGAAATGTTACATGAATTGTTGGAATTTTCATGGTTGAAAAACGGCCACTTTGTTCCAAAAATATGAGGGATTTTCCGGGAAGGGCCCTCGAAAAACATTTAAAAGTGGCCTAACATCGTGATCAAACTCTCGGACGAGTTTTGCCTTAAGCAATGGCTTGCCTCTGCTTTTAGCACCTTTTTGAGTTTTTTCATCTCATATTTTTCGGAAACAACATTCGGGTTAATTTCGCAAATTCAACACAATTTTAATCAGAAACCATACAACAATATGCATTAGATTTTTTAGCTTGATAAATGGAAGACGTTTGTTGCCTCTTGTGTTGGGTACAAGAAGGGGCTTATTAGAGAAGGAGGGTTAAATCACAGGTCTATCACAGGGACCTCCGAAGCAATGGTCCGCGTTTTAGGTTTTGAAATAGGCCAAAACCTAAACTGCGGACTTCTGGTCTGTGGATTACAAATTCCGAGGACCTTCGAGTGTGAAGGACGTGGACCTTTATTTTTTCAGGTATTTTCCGTTGAGAACAGCTCGAATACCTTGTGAGAATTCCGTTCTTAAATGATTAATCATAAGCTCCTTCACTAACTATCTAAAATTTAGTAAGAATTCAAAAATATAGCAAACTTATTTCAAACGTTTCGATCTGTGATGTTTATCAATACACTGTTCTTACAATAATTAGGGGCCTGCCTATATACCTAGATTACATTGGGGTAACCAAAGAACAACAACCTAACAAGGGGACCTGCCTATTACAATCTGTGAACAAATAGATTAAGAGGGGGGAGAGGGCCGAAAGGAGAGAGCCGTTCTTAAATGGCTATGACTAAAGACGAAACATATCGAAACGAAGTGGCCTGTTGCCAATCTTCAATCTTTCCCGTAACAGGGCTAAAGTTGCTATTACATATGGCCTTAAATTACTCATTAAATAGACGAGAGGAAATTGCAATAAGATTTCAAATAGGCCAACCTATTCTTTGAAGAAGTTAAGAAGAAACTAAGAATTTAAGTCACTATTAAAAGTTTCTTAAACTATTAGATTTTGATTACTAAGAGTTTCTTACGAGTTTCTTAGCAGCTCAATAACTTCTTTGTGTCTACTTCCTGTGCCCTACTGAACATTTCACAACGAAATTTTATCGAGCCATTCCAATTGTTACCTGCAGAGTAATACGATACCAAATGTTGTAGGAAGATAGAAATGTAGGTCTAAAGCGCAATAATCCGCGAACACGTATTGTTTTTTATAAGAAACCAAAAATTTGAGCCAGTACTGAAAGTTTATTAAAATTACTAGCAATAACAATAGTCAGTAAGTGCGGCGTATAGGCTTTTGCACAAAGTGGAAACAGACAACAAACACAGCATTTGAACAATGTGTTATCATGACATTCCACCATGAAATAAAAAACGATTATCATGCAATATTTGGCTATTGATGTAAATACAGTATGTGTATAATCAAGACACAATTATGTTTGGTAATAAAGCGAAATATCTAAAGCTGTTTTGTTTAGTTCATTAAGTAAATTGTCATTGCAGTCTTGTAT
The DNA here is from genome assembly GCA_004194415.1 of Aurelia aurita. NCBI lineage: Eukaryota > Metazoa > Cnidaria > Scyphozoa > Semaeostomeae > Ulmaridae > Aurelia > Aurelia aurita. The sequence goes on along the minus strand of REGM01000058.1, from coordinate 68,309 downwards.
TGCATCATGTGTAAATCTTTCTTATGTTCGTCAAAATGTTTAAGATTCTGGTCAATAGCAACTTGTGCAGGCAATGTCCTCATGTAAGAATCCTCTAAAGTCCTGAAATCATGAAACTCCAACAATAGATACAGTTGCATGACAAATTGGTTGGTAAATTGCCCTTTGATTAAGTCAATTGACCATGTCTATAATGAGGTATTTGCTATGCAACAATAAGATGTTAATATCATACTTTCAATACTGCGCATGCGCTAATTTCTGTGTTGACCCGCAGTGATATCATTTGACAGACCCGATTGGGGAATCGTTCGTTCNCAAAATTGCGGTGAAATGTGTGGCCGCACGTTATAAAATGCGGCCGCACATTGCAAGGTCGGGCCGCATGTTTTACCATAGTTTTTGCCGCGTTTTTTGTAATTCTGAGGCCGCAATTTGAATTCATTAACACTGTTTGTCCTCAAATTACCATAAGATACGCTTTTTCGTGTATTCCGCAGTCAGTAAATTACACGAGTAGTCAATGAAAACAATGCTATTCGTAAAACTGTGCTTATATGTGCGGCCGCATAAGGTAAAATGCAGCCTCACAATGTAAAATGTGGCCCTACGTTCTTATATGCGGCCGCACATTACATCAGCAAAATAGCGCTAAAATGTGGGACAGCATTTTACATAGGGCGGCCACTCGTCATACCGCGCGGCCGCTAATTAGAAAGTGTGGCCTCGTTTTCTCCTGTTATTGGTGTCGAGGTTACACAGGTAGCAAGCACAGATTTTGCTTTCAAATGGTATGATGAAATAATTGTGCAGATCTCTTTATATTTAATTTTTGGCTGAACAGCATTTCATTCATTTCATTTTCATTTTAATAATTTATACACGGTGGCCCCGTCAATCAAAGACGGCTTTACAGGGGGCCGTGTTAAAAACTTACAAAATTAAAATATTTCACTTTATCTAGTCAAAATTAATTACAAATGCTAACATCTAACTAAAGTACACATGATAAAATACCTAATAAGAATTAAAACTGGTGAAAGGGACTTAAAGTTCCAACAAATGTTTAAACAGAAGGCTGCAAATGGCTTCTTAGATGGGTTTTAAAGAGGTAAGCGATTTTGCTTGTATTACGTCCAAGCATGGTAATAACATACCAGATCTTCTAGTTCAAGTGCCCGGGGGGGAGGTACATATCATGTTGATGGTACGGGTATGTGCCGCCCATATGGGTGGGTTTTTTTGCCAAAAAATTCTCTAAACAAGGGTCATTTTTCGGCAGATTTTCCATAAACATGGGTTGGTTTGGCTGAAATCGCCAAAAAATTGCTAAAAATTGGTAGTTGTCTACCAAAATTCCTCATAAAAGTGGGTGGCTTTCTGAAAACCGGGCGGCAGACCCCCGCCTTTCCACAAGTCATGTATCCCACTCCCCCCCCGAGGCAAGTGCTGTGTCCTTCGGTAATAAAGTGTCAGAAGCTGCCATTTTCACGTGTAGTTGACAAAGCAGCAAATTCTTGTTTTTTGCCATAGAGAAGAGATGGTAAAAAGTGCGGCCGCACTGTTAAAATGCGCAGCCGCATGTTAAAGTGAGCGGCCGCACTTTGAAATACGCGGCCGCACGTAAAAATGCGCGGCTGCATATTGATCACTCTTTTCGAATTTTTTTCAAATGCTTGATGTGTGGCCGCATTTTGTAATATGCGGGCACGTTTTTACCGCCAATTTTACCGCATTTTTTAAGCATCAGCTTGAGAAATACTGACGATGTGTATAAACTACCGATCAGAATCATCAAATAAAAAATGTTCTAGGTGCGGCCGCGCAGTATGCAAGTTTGTTACCGTCGAATTTTCTTCCGTTTTCAAAATGTGCTGGTATTGTGTGAACGAAGTCTAAGACACAATTTAACTGTCCAAGTATTCTCTTCCGCTCTTTCGATTATGGCCTAAGACAAACTCGAGAACGCAAAAATCAAAATATTATTGTTGTAGCAACTCTCCCATAATGTAACTGACAATTTTGTATTTGACAGACATATTTCTATGTTTAGATCCTCTACAGTCTTCGTCGGAAAAGCTGAAGGATAAATACAAGAGGGAGTACCAAAATCATGCCATTACATGTGTTGAAGGAACAGAATTGCATCTAAAAGACGTAGACTTGGAGAAGTTTGCTGTCGACGTAACCGTAGTTGCAGAAAAGGAAGTCGCCAGTTTGCCGAATGAACGCAGCGAGTTTATGTCGAACTTGCATGATATCAGATCTCGACGTACTGTGGACTTACGTGAACTTGTCAACCATACAAGCAAGGACAGAGTCACCTTTGTGCGAGGTTTAGCAGGAATCGGCAAAACGATTCTTGCAAAACAAATTGCCCTCAATTGGGCAAATGGCAAAATTTTTCAAGATGTTACTCATCTTTACGTCCTGGAATGTAGAAGTCTGAATGAAGACACCAATCTCGACGATTTGCTGAAAAGGAAGTTTTTTGGAGATTCTGTCCCAGAAGAAAAACTTAACAATGAAACGTCAATTATTTACCAGCTACTACACAAGTCTTCTGATCGAAACGTTGGATCAAAGGTCATATTGACTGGCAGGCCACACGTCCAATCTACTCTCGTAACTAGAAACGGTATTCGTTTAATTGGCAACATGCACATTTACGAAATTATCGGATTGTCAGAAAAGTCAATAAATGAATATATAGAGTTGTTTACCGAGAAAGAATCAGAGAAGGAGACTATTCAGAAGACCAGGGATTCATCGCAGAATATCATTGGACTGATGTCCATTCCGCAGTATTTGAATACAATGTGCTGCGTTGCAATACTCTCTGGAGGAAAAGCCATCTCAAACACCACCGAACTTTATGGCTGGTTATTTTTCTTGTTTTTTAAATTCCATATAAAAAAAGGCGAACCAGTCGATGAAGTTGCTGAGATATTCTCTAGTTGCTTTAACTTCATCAAAATATTCGGGAAGATATCATACGAACTTCTTTTGAAGAAAACTATTGTGTTCAGTCGGAAAGATTTCGCGGACGAATTGAAAGAATTGCAAGGAAACGAGGAGATGAAAAAGTTTTTTGATGTTTTTTGCGTCGAAATCTGTGGAATTCAAATGGTGAAGAAATTTCAATTTAAGCACCTGACTCTTCAAGAGTTTTTGTCGTGCCTGCATTGTTTAATCGAAAGAATCGAGCCTAAAACGCTTATACTGCATAAAAAGTACGAAATTTTAACGTTTATGAGCGGGTTTTACGGCTCAAGATTGGAAACCGAAGGTGGAGATAAAGAATCGATTATCAATATAATTGTTGAAGAATGCTTGGGAAGTAAAGAGAAGGGAGAAGAGGAAAAGGGAAGGTTTTTATTGGGTGTGTTCGATGCGTTGAAAGATCAGGTAAAGAGTGGGTGGATGCGGTTGGAAAGAGGACTTGTGTGCGTTGGTGAATATTTATCACCCGAATTAAAATGTCGCAATAAAGAACTAATCAAGGAGGTCATCCACGAACTTATTATGCTTACATCTTCCCGTGATTATTCGAAAGGACTCCGTGTATTTAATTGTGATTCATCGATTGTTCAAGCGAACGTTGAGAAACTGATGGCCATTGCTGAGCGAAATAATTCACTGACGGAGTTTAAAATAGTTTATCTGTCGCTTGGTTCGTTAGTTAATTTTAGATTGTGCAAACATTTTAGTAATTTTGGTAGAGTTTGTGTTACTGTGGAGGGTCAGAGATCAGGAGAGGAGTTTAAAGAGTTGTTTGATAATTGTAAATATTGTGATTATGTGGAGTTAAGTTATTGTAAAATGGTAGGATATGATAATGGGTTTGAATTAGATAGATTAAGGGGAGAATTGGAAGGAAATGGCGATGAAAGAAGATTGGAGTGGCTTACGTTGAGGGAGTGTGAAATCGATGATGGAAATTGGGAAAGGATTGTTAAGATATTTGCAATGATGAAAATAGTTAAGTTGTGGCAAATTACAATGGAGGAAAGACAGTGGAAAAGAATGGTGGATGTTGTTGAAGAAGAGAAGGAATTCGGGAGATTGAACTTGGAGGAGTTTAATTTATATAATTGCAATATTGATGAGCAATTGATTGGAAGGGTAAGAAGATTTAATAATTTTTTCATTTATGATGAATGATAATAAAGATTTCTTCATTTCAGCATTTTATTTTCTCTTGTTTGATAATTATAATATTCCAAGTTGTGATGTGTTTTTGAAATTATGTTTGTTTGTTTGTCATCTTTTTTAATATCGATCATTTAATTCTAGCTTTATATATACCATATGTACATAGTAAACTAATCTAAATCGATAATCTAATTTAACTAATCTAAATCTAAAGAAATAAATAAATAAATAAATGTCATATATATATATATATGTTTACATGGTCTTTAGAAAAATTAAATCTCTGCCACATGCTGACAAGCATTGCATTTGGAGCTTGGGCCATCCCACTTTTTTATCATGTGTTTAAAACTGTTTAAATTTTCGGCGGATTTTATTTCATTCGGCAGTCCATTCCATATTTGAGGTACTAATGATCGAAGGCTACTAGAACCAAAGGTGACTTGATTTGGTCTGTAATGCTGTAAATCATGTGGGTTTCGTGATGAGTAGATAGAAGATTTTATTTTGAAAATTTCATGCATGAAAGATGGGTTTATATTTTTCAATGTCTCTATACAAAGAACTCTCATACGAGAAACATGCAGAGTGCCCCTTCTCTGACTTCAAAAGTAAGTGGCTGTAAGAGGTACTATGATCATTGTATAAAAATCTAAGGGCACGTTCTTGAATCTTTTCAATTTTTTGCAAAGCCTTAGCTGACGAGAAGTACCACAGTAGAGGGGGCAATAATCAAAATTTGAATATGCAAAGCTTTTGTTTGTTTGTTTGTCACCTTATTTTAATTCGATTGATTTTCTAGCTATATACCGGGTGTCCCAGAAAAAAGGTAACAGATTTGATCAGGGGTTGCGATAATAATTTAGCTTGAATCGATCGGAAAGAATTTTTAAACTAATTCTCAATAGCTAACTTGAAGATACAATGCCTGCCAAAAGTCTTGGAACACCTCAGCTAATTTTGCCTTGTTATGCGATTTCCCCCTCTCCCCCTTAGAATAATGTTGTTCTGTGACGATAAAATAAGGATGACACGACGATTCGCGACTCTGATGAAAGGCTAGGACAATAGCCTTGCAAATCAACATTGTTTGGGGGGAGGGGGTGCCTCAACTAATCTCTACTGATAGAATTGCGAAAAAGTGTGNTGCTGTAAATCATGTGGGTTTCGTGATGAGTAGATAGAAGATTTTATTTTGAAAATTTCATGCATGAAAGATGGGTTTATATTTTTCAATGTCTTAAACACCTCTATACAAAGAACTCTCAGACGAGAAACATGCAGAGTGCCCCTTCTCTGACTTCAAAAGTAAGTGGCTGTAAGAGGTACTATGATCATTGTATAAAAATCTAAGGGCACGTTCTTGAATCTTTTCAATTTTTTGCAAAGCCTTAGCTGACGAGAAGTACCACAGTAGAGGGGGCAATAATCAAAATTTGAATATGCAAAGCTTTTGTTTGTTTGTTTGTCACCTTATTTTAATTCGATTGATTTTCTAGCTATATACCGGGTGTCCCAGAAAAAAGGTAACAGATTTGATCAGGGGTTGCGATAATAATTTAGCTTGAATCGATCGGAAAGAATTTTTAAACTAATTCTCAATAGCTAACTTGAAGATACAATGCCTGCCAAAAGTCTTGGAACACCTCAGCTAATTTTGCCTTGTTATGCGATTTCCCCCTCTCCCCCTCTAGAATAATGTTGTTCTGTGACGATAAAATAAGGATGACACGACGATTCGCGACTCTGATGAAAGGCTAGGACAATAGCCTTGCAAATCAACATTGTTTGGGGGGAGGGGGTGCCTCAACTAATCTCTACTGATAGAATTGCGAAAAAGTGTGTCATTATCAAGAAATGGCCAAAGTGTTCCAAGGACTTTTGGCAAGCATTGTAGCTACCTTGTTTGTTGATATTGGTGCTTTGAGAGTTGAAATATTAATCTTGAAACCCCAAACTTGCCTCCACCTCCAAACCAGAGCTTTTGGGTTTTGGCCTAAGCTGTTAACCGCTGCGTTGTGGAATCTCCTGAATCATAGCGAAGTACAAACAAGACACCTCGTCCTAGGACAACATTTGAATGCAAAGCCAAAACTGAATTTGACAATCAGATCAAGAATTTATTCCCTAAGAGACATGTTTCTTCATTCTACCAAAAGTTCAAATTGCATCTGTCTAATGAAAGTTATTCACCAGCGAAATAATTCCCTTCGACATGAATACATAAATTGCATCTTGCAATCTTCATTGCCTGAATGAATTGCATTTTGTATCATTTCTCACGGAAATATTACCAAACAAGCAATGGTATATACCCAAGGGAACAAATGTCCAATGATAAGATCCTTAGAAAAGTTGGCTCGTGCTAGGATTGTTGCTTTTTTTAAGTGCTTTTTGACTGAAGAAAGATATTCCTTGGTGACTATATTCATTGATATTTTCATCCATTTCTAGTTTTGAAAGTTCTATTCAAATGTGTGCCTAAATACGAGGTCCTTGTTCAGAACTACTATGGTTAAAGAGATTCCCCTAAGCAGCGCGTTTGCAGCTTAGGCCAAAACCCAAAAGCTCTGGTCTGGAGGCGAAGGCAAATTTGAGGTTTCAAGATTAATATTTCAACTCTCAAAGCACCAATATCAACAAACAAGGTGGCTATCTTCAAGTTAACTATTGAGGGTTAGTTTAAAAATTATTTCCGATCGATTCAAGCTAAATTCTTATCGCTACCCCTGATCAAATCTGTTACCTTTTTTCTGGGACACCCGGTATATATACATATATACATACAACTAATCTAAATCGAAGCTGCTAATAATAAATAAATAAATAAATAAATAAATAAATAACTAAGTAAATTAATACATCAATACATAAGCTAAATATTGTAAACTACATGGACATGAATGGACGAAATCTACATGATATCATTATATTTACAAGCGTTACATTTACAGGGAGGGCCATCCCATTGTTTTAGCATACTTTTGAAACTGTTTAGATTTTCAGCTGATTTTAGTTCATTTGGTAAACAATTCCAGGTCTGAGGTCCCATGGCTTTAAGGCTCTTAGAGCCAAAAGTTACCTGATTTGGCCGAAAATTATTTAAATTGTTCGGATTCCGAGATGGATGCTTTGAAGTCCTCAAGCTAAAAATGCTATGCATAAAAGATGGATTCAAGTTTTTTATTGTCTTAAAGATTTCGATACAGAGGGTTCTCTGACGAGCAACTTGCATTGTGCATCTTTTTGACCGAAGAAGAAGATCCTTATAGGAGCTTTTATGATCATTGTG
>REGM01000058.1:44915-59848 GCA_004194415.1 Aurelia aurita | reverse complement strand
TTTCCTTCGCTGTCAACAGTAGAAACGCAAGAACCAAGAGATGGTTCCTCTGAAGAGGAGAGAACAGCATTTCCAGACGTGGAAACTAAAACACCCATTGTCAAAGACTGTAAACTTGTATCGGAAGAAGGAATAAAAGAGCCAGTTGTTGTATTTAGAGAGGGCTCATTCAACGATATCTGGTCTTTGTCCTCATTTAGAGTTGGAAATTGCGAAATACGTACGTCTACATCTGTATTTTGAAGAAGGTCTACAATTTTCGACGGAATCTAATTTGTCCAAGTTATTTCTATTTTTATTTTCTAGTCAAACCGAAGAATTAATATAGTCGATAAAGTTACCTGCTAATAAGTTGTTTCCATTCTAATTTGGATGAAGACCCCATTTAATCAAATGTTGCGCTTTAATGTTTTCGTGTGAAAGCTTTGAACTAGAATATTTTTTTCATTAATACCAATAAATTTGTTGAGTCTTTTTTAAAACATTGAGTTGTGATGCAGCTTTTTTGCAAAGTTCAGAGATATGCTGTTCAAAGTTCAGTTAATAATCTAGTTGAATACCTAGCAATTTGACTGTTTCTTCCGATTTGATCATTTTTCCTTGGATGTTGAAATTTTCTCCACTAGTATTTGTTTGATCCTTTCTGATAAGGAGTGCATGAAACTTTTCTGGATTAGCTATCATTTGATTTTGTTTTAGCCAGGTCAAAGCAACTCCAGCTTCTTCTTCCAGCACCTCAATCAAATTTGATAGAGTCTTGCAAAAATATGCTAGAGTGTTATCGTCAGCATAATTATGTATTGTTGCTCGTTTTATGAACAAAAAGAGATAATTTATGTAAACATTGAATAGAATAGGGCCGAAAACAGAGCCTTGGGGTACCCCTGACAAAATAATTGGAAAGAGCTATACGTATTATTGATCCTACCGTATAATGTTTTCGCCGTTTTAGGTAGGAGTAGATAAGGACCAGCGCATTTTCATCCAAGCCATACGCATGTAGTTTGGCTATAAGTAAATCATGTGGAATACAATCGAAAGCTTTCGATAAGTCCATTAGGATAGCCCCTACAATATTATCATTATCGAGTTTAGCCCACCATTCTTCAATCGTTCTTACCAAGACATGTTGTGTGCCATATGCTTTTCTATAGGCAGCAATGAAAAGTGAAAGGGTTTTGTCTAAGTATGGGATAAGTTGGTTTATCAATATATTTTCATAGATCTTGGAGAAGATATTTAGTATACTGACTGGACGAAAGTTTTGTTCAACTGTACGATTAGCCTCCCCTTTATCCAAAGGACATACCGCGGCGCGTTTTCCATTACTTGGAAACCTATAGTTTCGTATGCTGCTATTAATAGCATTTGTTAAAGGGACTGCAAGCTCGTCTGCGGCCACCAGGACGAGTTTTGGTGGTATTTGATCTTCTCCCGTTGATTTCCTACCGTCCAAAGACTTTAATTGTTCCCTAACTTGACAGACTTACCTCGTGAAAGGAAAATGAATTGAAATTGTTTTCAGGATTTTGAATGATGGCTAAAATACTCGGATGGTTTTTGTATTTCTCAAGAATCAGCCTAATGATTTGCCTATCATCATCAGTTGCAACCGTATCTGCTAAGTTGCAAGGTTTTATACCGCTAGGCTTATCTACAATTTTGATGTAATGATCGTTAAAAATCTCAGTCAGCTCTTTGTCTTCGGTTACAATTGCACTATTTTTAACTAGGGAAATGTCACTACCAGCTAAACCTCCTTTGTTAGAAAGAAAAGGTTTGACAAGATTCCAGAAAGCACGTCTCGATATCAGTCCATTTTCTGTTGCTTGTTTGAAATGCTGTTTAATTGCCTTTTTTCTCAAGGAAACACATTTGTTTCTTTGTCTTTTAAACTTCAGTTCATTTTCTTGTGTAGGATATTTGTTACACCTTTTCTTCAGCCTCGTTCTGGTATAAATTCCCTTCTTTAGTTCTCGAGTCATGAAAGGGGCACTATTTCCTCGTAGCAATTTTGTCTTTAGAGGGGCATGTTTGTCAACTAATTCTCGAAAAGTACAGACAAGATTGTTATAAGCTTGCTCAGGGTCCTCAGGAGCACCACATTTTGCCAGTTCGACATCTGACAAGAAACTTTCGGCGTCAAACTTTTTGTAGCTGCGATACTTGATTACCTTCGGCTTAAGTCTAGGAAGATGAGACTTCATAACCGTTATGACAAGACTGTCATAGTCGCTTAAGCCAGCTTCAAACACGGAAGTTTTTTGAAAGCATCTCGGCCGATTTGTAAGGATGACATCAATGGAAGAACTTCTGTTCTTGGTAAAACATGTTTTAGCAGTCACTAAATTTGATAGCCCAAAGACATCACAAAAAGAAACTAGCTTACTGTGACCAGTATCCTGCCGGTTTAGTGTATCAATATTGATATCCCCCATTACAATTACGTTGTTGTATTTATCTAAAGCAGAGTTTAAGGTAGTCGAAAGATCGCTGAAAAATGAATCAATATTAGTTGATTCAGGAGGCGGGTAAATACTATAGATAATCCATTTCTTTTTACATACTATGAGTTCCGAGCATAAAAGTTCTAGAGAAGGAGTCTCTAATACTTGGACTCGATTAAAAACAACACCTTTCCTGAGATACAGCATTATGCCCCCACCAAATTCGTTCCTATCACGACGCATAGGTTTTTGGTAGTTATTCACAAGAAAAGTTTCAATTTTAAAGTCAGAACTTAATTTGGTTTCCTCTATGGCCAAAACATCAGGTAAGCATCTTTCCATAAGTATCCTCAAGTCAATAATCTAATTTCTAACACTATTAATATTTAAGAAACCAATGAGTGGGTGGTTATGATGATACTCTGTCCTGAGGCTAAAGAGTTTGTCGATGTGGCATGAAACATTAGATTCTAAAGAAATATCTGTTGAAGTAGGCGATGGGGCTGATAATTCTACATGGGGTAGACTATTGTCTACCGAAGACAAAGAGCTAACAGATTGCAGGTGTGTGCTAGATAACGACCCTTCGTCAAGAGAAAAGGAACGTCGACTTGTTCCTTGTAAGGCTCCTATGTCTAGATTATTAATCAATTGGATGCTTATTCTGGTTGCATGAAATAAATTTTACAGATGATTAAATTCATCAAAGTATTAAAAGTGAATGAGGCATAAAGGAAGGGAAATATATTTGAAACGGCTTTAACCCTATCAAACCTAGGGTATTTGATGCTCTAGAAAGACTAGGGGGGGGGGCACATTCGGTCCCCCTATTTTATTTCTGTTCTGTACTACATAGAGCCATGAAACTTTACATGTGTATAGTACATCATGAGATGAACTCAAAAATGGAATCTATTTTTAGACATGTCACGTGACCTGCTCATGACGTCACAATGTTACATTTTCAAATTCAGTACTAAAAAATTTCAATCGTTGATTACAAGAAAACTAAAAGCAGTAAGGATATCAGTCCACTTGTTATGTTTTCTGTGGTCAAATTGTATTTGCTTTGTAAACAAAATTTTATTAAAAAATGATGACTTTTGGATCTTCGTTGTCGGTTTGGTGGAGGATGGGTATGGGGGCGGGGGTTGGGCAGGTTGCTGGATGGTAGGAGAAATCCCCAGTCTATAGGCTTTTTTTACGCATTTTCTTTTATTTTTCACACTTAGCATTGTTTATTTAGTTGTATTTATTCATTGTAAGTAATTCTTAGATGTTTTAACCCGGATATTGTAAGTTTTTATGTGGAGGGCCCCTTGAAAATCAGCCACTATGTTGAAGGGTCACCCTCCTTAATAAATTGAAATTTGAAATAAATATAAATATGAAATATGACTTCATGACACAAACATTCAAATAATGTGCGCATGCGCATTGCATAAATACGCAACCTCGTCCCCAGGGTCTCTTCTCATATTTGGACGGAGACGAAAAGGCCCTGGGATCGGCTGGTCACATGTCCATCAAAACAACCATTTTCCGTGGGTGTAATAAATTATAGAAATCGTAATGTATGCAGCAGTTATACTTTAGGCCACAGCTGACGTAGGTTTTGCAATGGAGGAGACAGGCAGCCGCAGACAGGAGACAGCTCTTGTTTTTGGGGTTTCTGTCAGTTGTTCAAAGATTTGCAACTGTGCTTTCGTCGTATGATCAACTGCTGTACTCCTTCAAGATATTGTGCTTTCGTCACTTGCTTAAAGATTATGTCGTCCCTTATATAGTATCACTTGCAAGGTGCAATACTCAACTGGTGTACACCTTCATGATATTGTTCTTTCATCACTTGCTTAAAGATTATGTCGTCCCTGATATAGTATCACTTGCAAGGTGCAATACTCAACTGCTGTACACCTTCATGATATCGTTCTTTCATCACTTGCTTAAAGATTATGTCGTCCCTTATATAGTATCACTTGCAAGGTGCAATACTCAACTGCTGTACTCCTTCATGATATTGTTCTTTCATCACTTGCTTAAAGATTATGTCGTCCCTTATATAGTATCACTTGCAAGGTGCAATACTCAACTGCTGTACTCCTTCAAGATATTGTTCTTTCCTCACTTGCTTAAAGATTATGTCGTCCCTTATATAGTATCACTTGCAAGGTGCAATACTCAACTGCTGTACTCCTTCAAGATATTGTTCTTTCCTCACTTGCTTAAAGATTATGTCGTCCCTTATATAGTATCACTTGCAAGGTGCAATACTCAACTGCTGTACACCTTCATGATATTGTTCTTTCATCACTTGCTTAAAGATTATGTCGTCCCTTATATAGTATCACTTGCAAGGTGCAATACTCAACTGCTGTACTCCTTCATGATATTGTTCTTTCATCACTTGCTTAAAGATTATGTCGTCCCTTATATAGTATCACTTGCAAGGTGCAATACTCAACTGCTGTACTCCTTCAAGATATTGTTCTTTCCTCACTTGCTTAAAGATTATGTCGTCCCTTATATAGTATCACTTGCAAGGTGCAATACTCAACTGCTGTACACCTTCATGATATTGTTCTTTCATCACTTGCTTAAAGATTATGTCGTCCCTTATATAGTATCACTTGCAAGGTGCAATACTCAACTGCTGTACTCCTTCATGATATTGTTCTTTCATCACTTGCTTAAAGATTATGTCGTCCCTTATATAGTATCACTTGCAAGGTGCAATACTCAACTGCTGTACTCCTTCAAGATATTGTTCTTTCCTCACTTGCTTAAAGATTATGTCGTCCCTTATATAGTATCACTTGCAAGGTGCAATACTCAACTGCTGTACACCTTCATGATATTGTTCTTTCATCACTTGCTTAAAGATTATGTCGTCCCTTATATAGTATCACTTGCAAGGTGCAATACTCAACTGCTGTACTCCTTCAAGATATTGTTCTTTCATCACTTGCTTAAAGATTATGTCGTCCCTTATATAGTATCACTTGCAAGGTGCAATACTCAACTGGTGTACACCTTCATGATATTGTTCTTTCATCACTTGCTTAAAGATTATGTCTTCGCTTATATAGTATCACTTGCAAGGTGCAATACTCAACTGCTGTACTCCTTCAAGATATTGTGCTTTCGTCACTTGCTTAAAGATTATGTCGTCCCTTTTATAGTATCACTTGCAATGTGCAATACTCAACTGGTGTACACCTTCATGAAATTGTTCTTTCATCACTTGCTTAGAGATTATGTCTTCCCTTATATAGTATCACTTGCAAGGTGATTACTTCNCCTTCAAGATATTGTGCTTTCATCACTTGCTTAGAGATTATGTCTTCCCTTATATAGTATCACTTGCAATGTGCAATACTCAACTGGTGTACACCTTCATGATATTGTGCTTTCATCACTTGCTTAAAGATTATGTCGTCCTTTATATAGTATCACTTGCAAGGTGCAATACTCAACTGCTGTACTCCTTCAAGATATTTTCCTTTCATTACTTGCTTAAAGATTATGTCTTCGCTTATATAGTATCACTTGCAAGGTGCAATACTCAACTGCTGTACTCCTTCAAGATATTGTGCTTTCGTCACTTGCTTAAAGATTATGTCGTCCCTTTTATAGTATCACTTGCAATGTGCAATACTCAACTGGTGTACACCTTCATGAAATTGTTCTTTCATCACTTGCTTAGAGATTATGTCTTCCCTTATATAGTATCACTTGCAAGGTGATTACTTCCTCAGATCTCCAGTACATGATAGATTATGTAATGGAATGGTAGTTTTATTGAACTCATTTGCAATAAGGGTGTCATTAAGAAATAAAACAAGAAAAATTTCCTGTGGAAAATGAATGAGGTGCGGTATAGTAAAAGTTTACTTTCTTTGATTATTGGAATTATTCAATGCGATTGCTACCACCAATTGGGGCAGTCACGTGACAACACCCAAGACACATGAGATATTCTCCTCTACAGTGGTGCTCTTTCAGAGAATATAGGGTTCTCACGGGGTTTCCTGAGATGTGACAATTTCTTCTCAATGAAGAGACTTATTTGCGAACCAAACAACCTTTCAAAGATTTTAGATATTGGTTGAAGTACACTTATTGGTCTATAATTTGAGCTGTCTGTTTTAGGCCAATATTGTCCAAGCATTCTCCCCTTATGATCACCTCCCTACTGTTTATTGCTAAGCTCATTCGCAGAGGAAGATTCAGCCCTAACACTGCTGCTACAAAGACAATCAGAACCCGGAAACCAGAAACAGGCTACTGTGGCAACTATTCCAAATAAGGCAACCACAACAACGAGCGTAGGTAGCTAGGGCTACTAAGTCAACAAAGACCACTAATGAAAGAAAGGCCATTACAGCAAATATATTCCCAGTAACTGTACTCTGCGAAGCTTCTGGTGTTGTCAAATACCCCGGGGCCGGGGAAAATTTACTGCCATATAACCAGAGGTAGGGAATGTCATTTGAGCAAATACCCGGGGGAGATTGCCAGGATAGGAATTCAACGAGACATAAAAGAACTAGGGTAGGGTGGGGGTAATGTGGGTCTAAATTGAGCAACATCTCAAAATACATAGCTGGTAAAACTAAAACCGACAATAAAATACAAATACTTTCAAAATTTTCGCTTAATTGACATTCAATGCTTCTTGTTTCATCCCAAAAAATCTCAGCTCTGATAGACGCAGTTGGATATTTTTAAAAAATGATCTTTTTAGCCAACTAAAATAGGCATACATTTCCTGACGAGCGGGAAAAATGGGTCTATTTTTAAAACTCGTATAATAGGGGAATATTTAAAGGTAAACGATTCAAACAATTAATGGAATCATATTCCCCAACTATTTTCTATTTGATAAAGTGCCAATCTTTGCCTTTTATCGCAAAGATTCCAGTTCCTGCAACGAAAATAAAACTGCTGTCCTTATGCCGAGCTCCACAAACGTTTTGACTTGGAAGGCCGTGATCGAATTTGATAGTAAAGATCAAATAAAAAAATGTGCAGTTTGTTTTCGCCCATTTACTGGTTACAAGACGGCACTTGCAGTAAAAGCAAAGCCATTTTCGCATTTTAGACACAAACAACGTGACAGGATGAATATAAGTGCGAAAATTTTAAACAATTCAAGGCTTCGTTGAATTTGAGTTATGGCTGAATTCTCATTAGGCCCACATTACCCCACTTAGTAAAAAATATGCAGAAAAATAATTATCGCTTCAATGACTTTGAAATAAACGTTATTTCACGTGTAAAAGACCAAACTTTCACCTCATATTCATTTAATGGAACAGGAAAGCAAAATAACAGTGGTGGGGGAAAGTTCTTCCCGGCTTTGAAATTCCTCCACAGTAGGCCATTCACAAAAATTATTTTATAAAACGAATGGAGATACATCTAAGACAAATGCTTTATATTAAAAGGCTTCTTATTATGTAGACATTACAAGAAAAATAGCCAACTTTTCTTAGATTTGACGATGAAGGATGTCTTTAGCAAAACGCTTGATAGACCCACTTTACCCCGTAGAGCCACTTTGTCCCACCCCCACCCTACCCTACAGCAACCATCACACCCACACCAACGACCATAACTAACTTTTTCAAGTAACTTTGCCAACAAGATCAACCAAGGCAACTAAAGTATCGCAAAAACGAGGTGAACTAACGTAAATAAGGCAAATAAAGCACCTAAGGCCACTCAAGGCATCTTAGGCTATTAAACGCAACTAACAACACTAAGGCTACTACGGCAGCTAAGGCTATTAAAGGCAGCTGAGGCTAATAAAGACAGCTAGGGCCACTAAGACATAAATAAGGGCACTATGCCAACTGAGGCCAAGGGAAAATAGGACCTGTTGGCATAAATAAAATATGATCTTACATCCTTAAATAGTGCCGCATTTGCAGCCCAATATTGTACTTTCGCAAGAGAAATGCGATTTTGGGGGTCTGGAAACAAGTAATCAAATTGAACTTGCGCGGTAACTCTTTGTTGACGTAAGTTGTATAATAACTTGTTTTAGATCATGTGCCGGTGCCCGGTGCATTTTCTCCCATTACCAACATGCAGCACAGTGGACAAAATATATTGCGATACTTGTCTTCTCAAGATATTCACGTTGAAATGGAAGACAAAAGTGCTGCAAAAATTCTTGACTGGCTTCGCAGGAAATATTCCATGATCGTGCTTTTTCTGTTGGCCTTATGTATCTTTGAATGGAATTTATTTTCAACAGTTTCCTCTAATTGTGTTGGTCACCTTATTGTATCTGGGAAACTAATTAATGTCCTTATGAGAAATTGATAGTTGAATGTTAATGACTGGATTCTCTTTTGTTCAACAGATGAAAGCTGCAGGTGTTTATGTTAAATGATGAAGACGATTATGATGATGACGATTATGATGATGACGATTATGATGGTGATCGTGATCGTGAACTTAAATATGGCGAAGCAGACTTCTAAAGGTAGCTCGTAATATTTTCAACGTGATATTATTTCGTAGATTTAAGTATAGTATTTCGGAAAAGGGGTAGCTTCCACAAAGAATAGATGGCATTGATTTACCCCCGTCCTTTCTAGGAAGTCTTTCAGAGCTGTTTCCGTGTTCTTGACAAAATGTATGTGTTTTCGGACCCTGCGCGGAGTAAGTACTAGTTGAAAAAGCAATTACATAAAGGAAGAACAAGAAATTTTGCCAATTTTAAAGAGCATTTTTCGGACTCTATTTGTATTGATCCAAGATATCAATACGAATTACAAATTACAATGGATAGGTGATTATCTCTTGAATAGGAAACAAAAAGTAATTGTTGATAACACCAGCTCATGCGAAGAAAGCGTTACATGTGGTGTCCCACAAGGATCCATCCTGGGGCCCCTACTGTTTGGGCTGATAATCAACGACATCCATATTCCACTCACTGATGCTGGCATTATATTACATGCCGACGATACTGTCTTATATTGTGCAGGAAAGAAATCAAATGAAATAGAAAATTTACTTAACAGTGAACTGCAAAAAGTTGCAGACTGGCTTGATGAAAATAACTTGTTCATAAACTTGAAAAAAGGTAAAACTGAATTTGTGCTATATGGAGCACATCAAGAGTTGTCCAAACAGCCAAAAGTGGACATTAAAATCTACAATCAATCTATTCACGAGACAAAATCATACAAGTACCTAGGTGTAGATTTGGATAACCATCTGAACCTACATCAACATTCTACTTTTTACCTTAATTTTAACTTCAACCATTGTCAATTACAGGTCCTTGAATGATAACAGATAGTTTTATGTCTGAACAAGTCAACCTGTCAAAATATTAGTCATTATTATTATTATTTTTATTATTATTGTTATTAATCTTAAGATAAATGGTTTCCCTGAATTAAGATTTGGCCCCGGAGGAGGGGGGGGGCACTAGACCCATAAATGGATGGGGGTGTGCCGCTGGGGTAAAGAGATTCTTACCATTGGGGGGGGAGACATTTTGTTCAAGTTGATTACCCTGCCTGGGAGAAAATCGCAAGTTTGATACTTCAGGATAATGCTCTAGTATGAAAGGGTCTGTATTTAGTAGTAGGTAAATAATGTATGTATATATAGGGCATATATCAGATGTGGCAATGACTTATTTGCTTATTTGACAACCGAGAGAAAATACACTGCTCAACCTAATTTCATGACTGTTCCGTTTCTTTTATGTGTATGTGCCTTGATATCAAACACCTTAAAAAGAAGGTATTTCAAGCAGTTTATTTTATTTAATCTGTCAGAAAGATGAGAACTTTCTTGGTACATCAAGTTGTTTTTCGTATAAGGGTTTGTATGCAAGTATTTTCATGAATGGGGTACGAATGGAAGAATATTGTTTGCTTTCGGACGGGAATCGAACCAGGGATCTCGAAATTTTAAAAGAACGTATTTCAAGCAGTACTGGAGTCTCTATCAAAAGCAATGCGTGATACTGTTACAAAATATACCCATGATCAAATACTGTGTTTTGCAGATATAGAAAATCCATCGAGGAAAGAAAACTTCTCCTAGATCCCTTGACAGCTGAGAACTGTCAATTTAAAACAATAACTCTTATATTATAATGCAAACATTGAGATAGGCTCAAGATAGAGACAATTTAAGGGTTTGATAGCAAAACAGCTTCCTCAATTGTTTTTGTTTTATAATATGAANGATATTGTTACAAAATATACTCATGATCAAATACTGTGTTTTGCAGATGTAGAAAAGCCATCGAGGAAAGAAAACTTCTCCTAGATCCCTTGACAGTTGAGAACTGTCGATTTAAAACAATAACAATTATATTATAATGTAAAAATTGAAATTGTCACAATGTAGAGACTATTTAAGGGCCTGATAGAAAAACAGCTTCCTCGATTATTTTAATTTTATAATATTAAATTCGTGATAGTAATCAGTAGTAGCATTTGCAGTTTTTGTAGCCTTTTAAATTACGTTTTGTATATTTGTCATATTGCTTGCAACCTGAACTTCAGTTGTATTTGCTTTTGTTACTCACTTTTATAAGCCTCTCATCGTGGTTCATGAACCAGATTTGAGTCAAACAAATATCCAAATGCAATGGACAGGCCACGGGAAAGAGAAGGACAGGTCATGTTTACCCTTTCTTTAGTATTGACTCTAGCACCACTGTAAATGCTCTATTAAACCCCTTCTCTAATAAGCCCTACCTTCCCAAACCAACATCTTCTATAGGTCCCAAAAGCAAAAGCCTATATCTTATAACTTATAGCCGTATAACCTATAACTTATAACCTATAACTTATAGCATTTAATTTTGAATAGGCGAATAATCCTCTCCCTGTATACCTCCCTCTCTTTTGATACGACTCTCTGTGGTCTCTAAAATATATAAGCCGTTAATTGTTCTATTTCCCGTTTTAATTTGATATTTGCATCAATGATGTATTCCTCTCCATTCGAGAAACTGTTATCTGCAATCTTGTGCAATTATGCAGATAATAAAAACATCTATGCAAGCGACAGAAATCTCGAAAATCGCAATCAAAGATTTAAACAAACTGTAACAGTTAAAATAGCTAACTATATCATTGAAAATACTGAACAAGATGAAGATTATTAAGGGTTGTAAACGACAAAAAACTACATTGTGAATCAATAGCACTTTTTGTGCTTTGCTCCTTGCAAACAACAACAAGCAAATGCTTTATGATACCACCATTTGCTAAGTTTGGCCACTGGCTACCGAAAACAAATTGCTTTTTTCATTCGTGTAGCTACTGTGTTTTTTTTTGTAAATTGTCATAAGCAATTAAAATGGGGGAGGGAGCTACTTATAACAGACACAGGCTCAAGTTGTAACCGCACAAATAAAACAAAGCACAAGGATGGTTTTATTAATTTAATTACAAAGTCAGATGTCAACACATCCTTCAACTCATAAACTGACAACATCAGGCATAATAAGGCGTTCGATCAACAACAACACTTTTCAAAGATTGTTTTGTTGCTGTTACAACTTGCCTGAGGCTGACAAGCAGTAATGCACGAGTCAAATCGATACCCGGACACCCCCCGGGCCACCCAGTGGCGGAGCCACGGGGGAGAATAGGGGGGAAAAGTCCCCCCCCCCTTTTTGCCGAGGTCAGTTTTCCAATTCGTCTAAATCCGTTGAGAAAATATCTAAGGAGGAGTTAAGCTGTTATCTCTAGAGTTTGATTGACAAATAAGGGTGTTTCCTGAGGGTAAAAAGGGCGTTTCCTGAGTATAAAAAGGCGTGGCCCTAAAAGTTTTGCTGCGGGCTACGCCCCCACACTCTCATCTTCCTTTGTCCCCTCCACTTTTTTGCGGCTGGCGCCGCCACTGGGGCCACCTCTGGGCATTTGATCAAGTATGCGATTTTTTTTTTTTTATATAATCAATTAAAAGAAGAACCCAAAAAATACAACTACTGTGCCTATCATGGTGGGAATAGACACTAGGTCATCGGAGTTCCCACCATGAAAGGCACTTACAATTCAAATATTAAAATATACTAGAGAAAACAAAAAGAAACAACTACCAAGAAAAACGTTAATGTCTGTCTCACATCTAATGTCAGGCAATTTTATCTGCGAGTGAGAAACTTAAAAATTTTGGGAGAACGCAAGTGCAAGGCACTATATCCCTCATCCACACTGCGAGATAAACATTTTAAAGTTCTGTAAATATCACCTAACATCAAATGCGAGATAGAAATTATCTACAAAAGCTACTAAAGTACAACAGATAATTTGGGAAGGGGTGCTGCTTTGTTTGATTTTGAAGCACGCCTCAAAACCACTGGTACCGAATCCACCCCCCCCCCCCAAAGCGCATCCGCTCTGGGCACCCTCAAAATAAGAGGGCATCCCAAAGCAAACACGCCATGAGTAGAGGACCCAACCCCAGCAGCCCAAAAACGTGCCTCAATCGAGTCTCTTCGTTGCCTTGATATAGTTAATCGCTGCTTCCATTATCATTCTATTTGCAATTAGGGTCAGATCTGGATTTCCAAAAAGAATTAAATGACATAAGGATTGTGTGTCCAGTCCTGCTATATCTAACCCAGGAATATCCGACAAGCTGCCAAGGAGATCTCTTCGTGCTTCTTCAAAAATAGGGCAGTGCAGGAGGAAATGTTCACTATCTTCATTAGCAATACCACACAGGCAGACAGGATCTAGACAGTCGAAGTTATGCTTGAATCTGTGCTCATTTAGTCCACTGAATGATAGTCGCAATTTCGACAAGTGTCTAACACCGACAATATCATTTGTACCGTAAATTGAATTTTTATTGGGTCTTATCATAGCAAGTAGTTTGCGTTTAAATTCAGAAATTGACGTTGAGTTTCTTGTGTCATCATCCAGCAAATTCCACTCAAAAGGTGCATTTTGAAAATAGGTGCTTGAGTATCTCGCTGTTCTTCCAACATTTTGGTCATAATTTCTCACATTTCGAAGATTGTAGCTCACATTGCGCTCAGGGGGAATTTCAGAAAACAAATAATTTGGGGAACGGAAATTTATCAAATTATAAAAATGACACAGTCGTCTATACCATCTTCTATGATACAAGTCCTCCCAGCCAAGTTCCCTGTAAAGACGTTCCCTGCTTGTTCCTCTCCATGCACCAGCCACCGCTAGGGCTGCACAATACTGAGTCCTTTCAAGTCGCTGCGTAAAATTTAGACGCATTTGGGGATCGTATTTATGATAAATGATATCTCCATAATCTAGGTGCGGTCTTACATAAAGCTTATATATTTGATCTAATACATCTCGCGAAACATATCTGGAAAGGTATCTTATCATCCCAATGCCGCGCCTCGCTTTTTGTATTGCCTCTTTGATATGACTTTGAAAGTCTAGCTTCGAATCCAGGATCACACCAAGATGCTTGTGCTCGCTCTTTCTTGCTACATCATCATTACCAAAAGACAAAGGGGGATGGATTGGTTTAACCCTCTTGGCAGAGAAAATGACTTCTTCTGTTTTCTCAGTATTAAATTTCATTTTCCATTGCCACGCCCATAGTCGTACTCTCTCCAAATCCCTATCTAGTTCTTCTGCAGTTTTAGACTCATCATAGACAGCTGAAAAAAGCGATGTGTCATCAGCAAAGAGCTTAATATCACATCTTACATTCTCAACAAGGTCATTTATGTATACAAGGAAGAGAAGTGGTCCCAAAACTGATCCTTGGGGCACTCCCGCCGATATGTCCGCCCATTCAGAATTTTTACCATTCAGCAAGACCCGTTGTTTCCGGTTAGAGAGGTAATTTTGAATTAATTTAAGAAAATTCCCAGATATACCGTTACACTCAAGTTTATACAGTAATCCCTCGTGCCATACCTTGTCAAAAGCCTTAGAGAAATCTAAGAAGACAGCACGTGTTTCCCTGCTAGGAGTTTCTTCAAAACCAGTATAAATTTTGTGAGATATGGATAATAACTGATTTATTGTCGAGTCACCAGGACGAAAACCCGATTGGTGAGCAGATATGAGACCATTAGCACAAAGGTGATTGTACATAGAATCAAACAATAATTTTTCAAACAATTTTCCAAAGATAGGAAGCAAAGAAATTGGGCGATAGTTGTTTTTGCATTGTCTGCTACCCTTCTTATGAACAGGGATGATGTTTGCCTTTTTCCAAATTGAAGGATACTGACCTGTTGTAAGGCATTTCTCAAAAATCAAGCAGAGAGGCTCAACAATCGTGGAGTCACATATCTTTATCATAGCTATGGAAATGTTATCGTAGCCGTGTGCCTTTGACGGATCAAGTGCTCGTATCAGCTTGAGCACTTTTTGCCTGTCAATCTCTACATTTTCAATAACTGAGTCGCACCTGGGCCGAAAATTTGGGAGAGTGCTTCCTGTCGGTATAGCACAGCACTGTTCAACAAAAAAGTCGTTTAATAAATTA
>REGM01000058.1:5537-41426 GCA_004194415.1 Aurelia aurita | reverse complement strand
AGCGTCAGTAAGATCATATCAAGGCGGAGATCAGAGAAAGCAAAAGCTGTGATGGCAGTAGGCCAAGAAGAATTTACAGACATGAACACCAAACTGAGTATTTACAAGGACAAATAGTTTGTAAGTTTGAATTTAAATATTATTGAGAGTTTCTTATTCGTTTCATCGTTGAATATTGTGTTTGTTTACCACTGCATTAGGCCATGCCTCGTGTTTGTTATTGTTGTGAAATTTAGAGTTTCTTATCGCTAATTATTGAGTTTAGATATTGATTTGTTTACTATTTATTGTAGCAAACCGTACCGAATAAACCTTGCTATCATCAAGACCAGTCGTGTTATTTCTGCTGTGTTTTCTGGTGTTGGGGTGCTTGGTACAAATTCATGGTGCGCGTTAAACTACCCCTTGTAGCCGAGAGCTTTGGAATTTAGTGGTTACAACAGAAGGGGTCTCGCTCAAACCGGAAGGAATACATATTCCGACCAATGATGATATGATGATATATACATACCTACCTATATACCTAGGGACATAGGAATCAGGAATTTATGTTACAAAACAATCGAAAAAATCAACGAAGCATTTAAGGTATTTATAGGTATTGTTAATGTATACAATCAAAACAATTAGGAGAAATTTGACGTATCTTCGTTCAAATGAGACGAGTTGCAATTTTGAGCACAGAGTCGAGTTCATGGTTTGAATTTCTATGTTATTCTTCTGGGGTCTCTAAAGCAATGGGGATCTAAAATTGATTTTGAAGCTGTCTCTACGGTTTAAAGGGGCATTTGCAACCGGCATGCTTTGTAAATGTGTCTTTTTTGTGATATATTTGTTGTCACAAGTTTAATGGTCCAATAAAATGATAATAAAATAAAATGAAATCTACAGGAATACTGTTGTTATGCTTCTAGGAATGGCACTTTCATCGTCCCAAAGTAATAACATGTGCTAAAGCATGTACAAGTCATTACTGTAAGGCAGAAATATTAGGAGAAGTTGATCGCGATTTTATGCCGTTTATGAAGGTTTTTTGAAGGGGCTTTTTGAAGAAATCCCTCATAATTTCACAACGAAGAGGCCGATTTCAGTCAGGTAAATTTTAAAATCGATTTGAACATGTCCACCATTAGATAATATATGTGCAAATAATATTTTCTTCATATCCACGGTGCAGGGAGCAGTGGCCTTGCAAATAGAGATTGTTTTTATTGAATTACCCGTTATTTTCAAACATAAAGCACTTACCTTAATGTCGTTGCTTACTGACACCAGTCTACTTCCATCTGCTGAAAAGTGGACATCAGTTACCCACACTTTGTGTTTTTCGCAAGTAGCTCTTTCTTGACCTGTTGAAGTGTCCCAAAGCTGAAAGAAAGAATTGAAACAAAATGATAATCTTATAACAAGATATTATTTTGAGCCATGTAAATAATAAAAGAGCGTGTATTTGATCGGCCATTCTTAAAAAACGATACCGTATAGACGCGGATTTAAGTGCATGACGTATATAAGGACATAACCTTATACCCGAATATTTTGAGAAAATCACAAAAATAAGAGATGATGCATTACTTACACTGATTTTATCAATTCATGTTAATAGTCTGCTTTAAAGGAAGATAATGTACCACCAAGTTTAGGACTAAATGCTATACAAATGATGCATTAATGGCACGACGTATATAAGGATATAACCTCATACCCGAATATTTTGAGAAAATCACAAAAATAAGAGATGATGCATTACTTACACTGATTTTATCAATTCATGTAATAGTCTGCTTTAGAGGGAAATAATTTACCACCAAGCTTAGGACTAAATGCTATAGAAATGCAGCAAGATTTCCAGATATATAGAGAACTGGAATAGTTGTATCTCGACCATTTATTGAAATATGACTTAGGGGCCACAGACATATCGATTCTTTCTCCAACAACGTCATCTGGAAAGCACGGCAACACTCGAAAATTATTATTATTGCAATTATGTAAAAAAAGGACCTCATGTCTATAATATGATTAGATTAGATGCCAACAAAATTAGATTTTAGGAACTAAATCGAGTATCTCCAGGAAGGACCGCATTTAAGTTTATTTGAAAACAATGCTGTCAAAATCGTGCTCAGCAGTAAAATTTGCCATAAAACTGTAGTAAGTACAGTAGCAAAATCTAGGCCTATTATAAGAAAAAACGCCACTTATATCGGAATTTAAGTCATGGACGTTTCGTAGAGAGTAGACGTGTAAACGAAAACGTCCAAATTATGTTGTTTGGAGAAAATCCATATGTTTACCGCCCCTTATTAACGATGAGGTAGTTATAGAAATAGATTGCCATTCATACCTTGACTGTGCTATCATCTGAGCCGGTTGCTACCAACTTGCAGTCAGGTGAAAATGTAGCACATCTTACGCAATCTGTATGCCCTTGAAGTGTGTGTAGTAGCTCGCCTGATACCGCATTCCATATCTAAGAGAAACAATTAAATTTACAAAAATTTGCAATTGTTTGCTATAGTTTTATCATTCCCCTTCCTTCCATTCACCTTAATTTCTAGCAACGATAATTTCCTACAACAAAGTATGTTTCAAAATCAAATATTTTAGGTATGGTTGCTATTTCATTACATTGGCGATAAAATGATGCCTTGAAAACAATATTTTGAGCAAATGCATTTTACAAAGGATATAATATTATTTACAAAAGCTCTATCTTGCAATTCAATTTACAATTTTGAGTTCAAAATTGGGACAGAGCTTCATCATGGCACTAAACACCCAAAATGAGTGGTTATGTTGGTTAGAAATTAAAATTGATAATCATCTGGTCCAATTTCGGAGTATAATTTGAATCCAAATTACTCATATAAGCACATATTTCCAAAATTCAAATCTACTTCTAAGACTTTGGAATTTCAGCAAATAAATTTGGTCTCTTACTGAAATGGACGAAGTACATTTTCAAAATCGGCAGCCTAATGGAATTTTTATAATTTTTCAAAGAGTTTCTTTTTGTTGACACTTGGTATAATAAAATAAATACCTTTGCGGTTGAACCAGCTGATGTTGAAACAATGAATTGATCATCTTGAGATACAGCACATG
Organism: Aurelia aurita; assembly: GCA_004194415.1. Lineage (NCBI taxonomy): Eukaryota > Metazoa > Cnidaria > Scyphozoa > Semaeostomeae > Ulmaridae > Aurelia > Aurelia aurita. Next base: position 38,318 of record REGM01000058.1, on the reverse strand, counting down.
ACAAAACTGCGTTATCATCGTTATGATGACAAGTGAATTTGCATTGACCATTCATTAAATCCCAAACCTATTGAGATAATAATTATAATAATCGTTAACCTCTAACTGCAAATACTGAAAACGCCATAGATTAAAAATGGACAAATTGAGATAATAATGGCAACAACAACAATAATATTGATAATAATTGCAAATAAATATTGATTCGTCTTGGTTATTTATTATAATAAAAGTCAAGAAAAACCCAAACTTTTCACTGAAATATTTCGCTGACAAGAAGTCCTTTCCTGCTATGGACGGCAAGTAAGTTTAATAATCTTGTTATTTTAAAACATTTTGTTTGAATAAATAAAACAAAGAGGAAGCTAGATATGATCTACTGTAGTTCGTGAACATTGTTTGGTTCACCCTGCATGTACATGAGTCAAAAATCACGTCACATCTTTCGCTCATTACTTGATGGTTTATTCTCAGTTCACTGTCACATGAAAAAACAACACAAATTCAGAATCTATCAAAAACANATTGATTCGTCTTGGTTATTTATTATAATAAAAGTCAAGAAAAACCCAAACTTTTCACTGAAATATTTCGCTGACAAGAAGTCCTTTCCTGCTATGGACGGCAAGTAAGTTTAATAATCTTGTTATTTTAAAACATTTTGTTTGAATAAATAAAACAAAGAGGAAGCTAGATATGATCTACTGTAGTTCGTGAACATTGTTTGGTTCACCCTGCATGTACATGAGTCAAAAATCACGTCACATCTTTCGCTCATTACTTGATGGTTTATTCTCAGTTCACTGTCACATGAAAAAACAACACAAATTCAGAATCTATCAAAAACATTTACAAAGAATAAGTTGGTCTCATAAATTCTCCGCTCGGGTGGTGGTGCTCCCCCTCCACCCTCTGTTCTAGTGTGTGAAAGAATGGTTCCGGCTTTTAAGGGCTATTTACATTGTATTCCTTCAAAATTCTGCAAAGTTATCCAATTATTTCCTCTTGAACAATCTTTTGTTTTGAAAACGGTTTGACTAGGCCCCCAGAGGCTCCCCAAGCAGACAATATAATCATACAAGTTAGAATGGCAGAACATCTAATAAATTAGTTCATCCTTTATGCTTCCATCCTGAAAGAGAATGATCCTGAAACAGCAGACGTGTCATTTTCGTTGCAGCATTCTGTGACGGAACCATTTTGATCTTTTATACGAGTTTCTACAGTAATTCATTACCCAATATAAGTTAGAATAAAAAATAAAAAAATAAGTTGATAGATACCTTTATAGTTCCGTCAAATGAAGCAGAAACAACAGAGGTGTCACTTCGAAATATTGCACATTTTGTCACGGCACCAGTATGACCTTCACACACTGACCTCAGCATTTGTGCTTTCAAATCCCATACCTATGAATTAATGGGTGCAGTTTAGTGCAAACAAACACGGATGGGAGACAAATCGCCAACAAACTAAGACATAATACCAAAGTCATGACGCTCGCCAAATTCAGGCTTTGAGCCATATCTTTATTTCGCCTTTATGTATGCATGTATGCTTGTATGCTTGTATGCTTGTATGCTTGTATGCTTGTATGCTTGTATGCTTGTAATGTGGTATGTGAATGTAGTATTTTGCCATCAAAATAATTACAATATAAATTTAAGAAAAAGAAAGACATCTAATTACAAGTATAAGCAATGTGCAATAAAAAGCTATCTAAACACACACCAGGTTTAAATTTAGACTCATTGTTTTCGTGTAGTTTTCTCATTTCTGGCTTTTACTATCGATATTTAAACGAATATCAATATTCTTCCACCGGAAAATGAATGCAGCTCCAGCCAAAAATAAGATATGTCCATATAGATGTAAACAACACTGGACTTAAATTCTACAACTGATTTATAAAACAATATTGTGCATAATTGCTGTAATTTAGTATCCATTTCACTTGATGTGAGGGTACTAGAAAATTCACCTCAAACGACCGATTTTGTATCACGGTGTTAGACAGCGGCGATGTCATTGGCTGATTAGGGTGAAATTGAATGATTTCCGCAAGCTCTGGCAACCAGTAAGGATTCGAGGCTTTTTGTTAGACCAGACAAAATGCCAGTTACTACTTTTAACAGCAAACGTCAATAGAATACTACCTTTAGCACTGCATCTTCAGAATAGGTGACAATCGTAGATCCTTCTTTGCTCAGGGCACAACCAGTGACCGCTGCGTAATGGCCAATAAATGATGCTACTTCAATGCAGGAGCTTGTTTCTATTATCTGAAAAACCAAGAGCAGTAGTATTATTTATGGGCATTATTACTTAGCAGCACAAGCACCAAAACTGCAATGAAATAGTAATGTTACTCCTACTATCTGAACTTAAAATTCTTTTTTATTTGTTTCCATTTCATGTCAAATTTGTATTATATATATCGTACCTTTCTATTGTATTTATCCTCTTTGTGGTTTAAACATTTGTAATTGTTATAATTTGTCTTAAAATTTGTTTTAACTTATGTCACTGTAAATGTTAATTTTTGATAGCGAATAAATAATTACTTCTTTCTTTCCTCAAAGTTGGTAGAAAAACTATTACCTTGAAATGACCAGTTTGAAGTCCAACAATGACCATACTTCCATCTCTATTGAATCTACACATTGTCACTTTTGATCCCAGTGGATCTGTCTTTCTTACAAAATTGCCATTTGTACCATCAATTACCTTTGGGAATAAAACAAACGCAGTTTAGAAAAATAATAAAAATGACGATCGATTTATCTTTAATATTAATGTTGACAATAACGGGTGCATCAAAATGACTAGCGTGTGAATCAGAAAAAATTACCATTATTTTGTTTGAGTACAGGACGAAGAAGACACGATCGTATTTGAAAATTATTATTACTATGCAACAATGTAAGATACCCACTTGACTAGCTTGATTATTCAAGGCCGAATCACAAGAGATATGAAGGATTTCATAAGAAAGTTGACAAAACATCCATCGACAACAGGGTCATGGATTTTTGACTCAGGTCAGACTATCAATGCTAGTGGGTTTTTTATATTTTGACTTGGGAGTTCGAAAATTGGTGCAAGCTTTCAGAATGTACATAAAACTCCCATGCAGCAATACAACTTTGTTTTATTTGAGACAGGGATTCTCTCTGCAATTTACCTTCTCAACAAAATGTTTAACTAGTAAAAAACACACGCAATAATCAACAGCAGACAGTTAAACTCGCAAAGCAACATTTCACCCAATTTGATTCCTGCCGTTGTTTACAAGTCTGAGCTAAAGCCAAACTCAATCCAATGTTTCTTAAGTACATTTACACTTTCATGATTTACAATTTTTACTAAATCCACCATATCTCTGGTCTCTTGGCCTGGAAAAAAATAAACACGGTCCTCAGATCTAAGTTGATATTTCATCTTTGCATAGCAATGAAATTTTCTAAGAGACTGGCTTCCTCTTTGTTGCGCATAAATATGTGGGGTGAGTGGCCGAGCGGCTTACACGAGCGGCTTATACAGGTTGCTGAAGTTAAAGTTAGTTGACGGAGATAAATAGCTAACTCAGAGCTGGATATGCAGGGGACTGGGTAAGATAAAAATAGATCTGGTATCTTAGCCAATGAAAATTGACCAACTTTGTGTGATCAACAATTTCACGTGATTAGTTTGTTTCTGTGGTTCCAATTTCACGTGATCACTTCAGTTACGCGTGGAAAGGCAAGCGCTGATTGGTCAATTCAATCGTGTACTAAACTTCAATTGAGTTGAATTGAAACTATTTTTGGAACGACGTTGGCTTTAGCTCCGTCAACTAACTTTAAGCTTGGTCGCATGAGGTCAAAATCAGGATGGGTGACACTCCAGTTGCCTGACCAAGAAGCAATTCAATTCGCCGTCCTTCGGAAGGGACGTTAAACTAGGGGTCTCATGCCTGGATGCGGCATGTATGGCAGGCCTAAATTAGCTGTAATATAGCTAATGAATGAATGAAACTGAATAAAATATAGGTACTTCTTCTGACCCACCCCGTACAACAAAATTATCTACTTAAACACTCAAAGAACTGTCTAAAACCTTTTCATCAGCAGAGGTAGAATAACCAGCAGGCTTATTTCTAAGTTGCATCATGGTCTTTTTAACAATTTGGAAACGCAACACAATCGAAAACATTTGTACAAGTGCCTGCCAATGATATGAAAAAGTTCGCTTTGGTGCTTCCTGTATTAGGTTAAGGCCAACACCGGTTTCAGAGGAGGCAACTGTTTACAGAAATCTCCTATATTAAAGTAGAAACTTCGCTTTGCATATTCTAACCTAACTTTGGGAAACTGCAGATCTGCAGATCTCCACGATTTCTGGTTCTATACCCAGACATCCGGGATCTTTTAGTGAACTTATGGAGAAGATCATGCACAATTTTATATGTCATGACTCCTTGGTCAGGTCAAAGGAGAACAATGACTTTTCAGTGAGCCATTTACAAGTCCATCCGTCCTTATATTTGGCATCCTCTATTAGCTTCTTTGCCCTCATTTGCAACCGTTGCAGTTGGGCTAGTTTGATGTTGGAATGAGTACTCCAAACATTGTTGCCATAGCGAAGATGGCTTTCAACGAAAGCTTTAAAACTAGTCAAGCTTCCTTTGCGGAAGGATATTTTTCAGCTTTCTCAAGGAGCTCAAGCCCCCTTTTAGCTTGTTTTTGATAGTTTTGTACTGCTCTTTCCAATTAAGGCTTTCGTCGATGTTGACCCTTTAACAACGGTTATCTCGGCTATCAACCAGAGCTCGATTAATTCAACAACTTTGCACACAAACCTGAACTTCGTGGTTTGTATTGGCAGCAACAATCAACGATTGATTTTCAGCATTAAATTTCACATCAAATACTTTACGAAGTTTCACAGCACGATCTTCCACTGGTTCCACTCTCCACACCTAGAATAAAAAGGTTTCGTCATTAATGGAATTTCCATATTTAGATTTATCCTTCTACTCTCGATACAGTCTCCGTTTTTTTTCATTACTTTATTTTAAGTAGGCTTGTAAGATTTCTAACTAATTTATTTTAATTTATATTACAGCTAATTTAGGCCTACTATACATGCCGCGTCCAGGCATGGGAACCCTAGTTTAACGTCCCTTCAGAAGGACGGCGCATTGAGTTGCTTGGGCAGGCATCTGGAAGGTCACCCATCCGGATTTTGACCTCACGGGAGCAAGCTTAACTTCAGTTACCTAACGGAAACTGTAGAAGCCGCTCGGCCACTCCACTCTTAGGCCCCGTTCACACTGCTCCGTTTTCGTATGAAAACGGAGCAAAACTTATCTGCTTTGGCATTGCGTTCACATTGCTCTGCTCTGAAAACAGAGCTGTTCGAAAACGCTAATGAAAACGGATAAATTTGAAAACGACGCGTTTTCAAAACGATCCGTTTTCAGTGTGGACGCCAAAAACGGATACATTTGAAAAAGCTTCGCAGTCCTTTGTAAAGGCTGTTGATTACAATAACCTATAAACTCGCGATTGGCTCCTTTTTGACAGCTACTAACAAAAGGCTTTGTTTTGAAAGGGGATTAACATTTCAATGGGGATTAACAACATCGTTTTGCTGGAGCAGTGTGAACGGCTATCATATTCATAGCGTATTCATTTGAAAACGGAGCAATGTGAACGGGCAGCGCTTTCATCAACAACAACGAATAGAACGCAAAACGGAGCAGTGTGAACCTAGCCTTAATAGTCACTTATTTGAAATTTGCATGGTCCCCTGTGAAGCATTCTCTATATACTGACGGGGCTACCGCGGTTAAATAATTGAAAATGAATGAATTCGCATGCATGTCAAGTCAGTTATCCACCTACACCGCATAAGTAACAAAGGTACAGGCGTTTGCCAGAATATACCGGATCAGACAGAAAAAAATGTAAGAAATGGCAATTTACACAGTTTGTCGCTCTTTTTATTTTCATTTTTCCAAGGGGGGGTGGAGGGGGTTGAAACATCCGGTATCATTTGAGCTCTGCAATACCGTGCCTAATTATCAAGCAGTTCATTTCAAGGCATACAAAACATTAGTCTCCGGGGAGAATTGACTGGGTTTTCCTTCTAAAGAAACTATTGAATAGCCAGGGGTAAACAAGAAATCCAATTCAATTCATCTTGCCTGGAGTAAACGGCAGTGGAAACTGCACGCAGGCTGAAATATATGATAGCGGAGAAATGTGTGTGAAAGCAATTATACAAGTAGGACCTTTTCGAAATTCAACAAACCTTACAAGTCTCGTCAGTAGAAGCGGTGACAATCTGTTCTCCTTCTTGAGAAAAACAGACACTATGTAACCATCCAGAATGACCACGGAATATTCCCATACATACTTCAGCGTCTACATTCCATAACTAAAAAAGAAACATAACATGAAATTTCACTAAATTTTACAGCAATGTCGTAAAAGACATTGCTGTACGACAGAAATATTAGGAACATTTGGTCGTGATTTCATACCTAATGGAAGGTTTCTAAAAAGGGGTTTCTCGAGAAAATCCTTCATAATTTCTGAACGGAGTGGCCGATTTCAGTCAAGTAAATTTCACAATCGATTTGAACATGTCCACTAAATCGATACAAACATATGTCGATTTGAACATGTCCACTAAATCGATACAAACATATGTCGATTTGAACATGTGCACTAAATCGATACAAACATATGTCGATTTGAACATGTCCACTAAATCGATACAAACATATGTCGATTTGAACATGTCCACTAAATCGATACAAACATATGTCGATTTGAACATGTCCACTAAATCGATACAAACATATGTCGATTTGAACATGTCCACTAAATCGATACAAACATATGTCGATTTGAACATGTCCACTAAATCGATACAAACATATGTCGATTTGAACATGTGCACTAAATCGATACAAACATATGTCGATTTGAACATGTCCACTAAATCGATACAAACATATGTCGATTTGAACATGTCCACTAAATCGATACAAACATATGTCGATTTGAACATGTCCACTAAATCGATACAAACATATGTCGATTTGAACATGTCCACCTTTAAATGATATATTTGCCAATAGTATCGTCTTGACATCCACACGGAGCAGTGGCCTTTCAAACGGGGGTTGTCATTTGTTACTCATACGGTAGAATAGCAATATCTCGTAACTTAATTTGAACCTGGATACGAATGCACGAAAAGAACATTTCAAGATTGGCATCATATTCAAATTTTGGAAAGTTTCCAAAAAATTTCACTTTTTTGGGTCACTCGGATGGTCAAAAGGATGAAACAACTCACTTGGGCAGTAGAATCGGCGTGGGTGCCAACTGCGTATTTGCCATCTGGTGAAAAAGCAACTGAGAGAACAGAGCATGATGTTTGTATTGACTTCAATGGCTTCCCATCAGCTGCGTCTAAAAACTAATAAGAAATATAATTATGAGCACATTTTCCTTGAAAAAATACACGTTGTTTTTCCTTAAACATGTTTCTTATAAGAATATCAGGCTACAAGTTTTCCGAAATTAAGAAAATTCTAAGAATGTCCCAAGCCTCCGAGTGCCAGGCAGACAACTGAAAGCAAAGTTTGAGCCAAAAACAACAGTTTTGAAAAAGAAAAGCCTTTAAAGTTTATACAAGCAATTATTACCCTATAATCAGGGCAGCAACTCTGTTACACAATCTGATTGGCTGAAAACGTTCGAATGTGATGTAATGATAGGGCATTATTATAAGGTAATGCCCGCTCATTACGTAACAACTCAGCTTCGAATCATCTAAAATTATCTTTTTACTTAAAAAAAACCAAAGGCCATCGCCCAGCCCCGACCATAGGGTAATAAGCTATATAAAAACTGTTTCCTTCGGGCAATACCGAAAATATTAACCCTCAGCCTCTGTACAAAACCTCACAAGCTCGGTCTTGTACTGACGGCTTCGGGTTAATATTTTCTAGTATTGCCCTTGGAAACAGTTATTATAGGCTTAGTGAATAATGTAAAAAATGCTTCATATCTAAAACAATGATGAGTTCTTATATAACAAAATGCTTCATAAGAATCCTATATCATTACTTTATCTGCTGAGATAATGCTATCTTAAGAATACTTCAGCCTAAAGTAGGATGCTTTGCTAAGAATATTGTGGCTTGGGGAAGACCAAGAATATTGAGGCCCATGTCAAAATGAAACAGTTTCATAAAAAACCACATATCAGGCAGGCGCGTCCAAAAGTTCAGGCGTTTGAAAATTCGTAGCACAAAGGGTATTGGATGGATTGGAATTAATCGAATTCTGCTTGATAGTCGAGAGGTGGAAGTATTTTTGTAATTGTTCTTGTATTTTTATGAGCACTGCAAATATAGGTAAATTCGACTTTATAAAAACATTTTGCTTGTGAAATGCTTGAAAATGGGCCTAAAACACTTGTAAAAATCGTAAAGAACCTATCCGTACAGACCAACAAGCAAGGTAATTTCATCTCCTCAAAAGTTATAACGAATGAATTTTTAAAACATTACTAAAGTTTGCAGTCCAATGACAATAAATGTGCCAACTTTATCTTTTACAAGTGAAAGAATTTAGTCTAAAGTTTTATTTTCAAGTTTTGGGGGATATAAAATGGACTTTCTTTTGTTCTGCGTGAGGTAAGCTTTTACGATTTGCTCGAAACTTGTAGTCCCTTTTTCACGCATTTTGCAACCAAGGATTTTTTCATAAAATCGAATTCACCTGTATTTTCAGCGCAAAAAAAAACAAGAAAGTCATAAAAATACTTCATTTTTTTGGCAATCAAGTAGCTAGAATTCAATTAATTCCAATGCATAATGTATTCTTGGTGCTACTACGAATGCCTGAACCTTTTTTGGCACATCTACCCGGTATAGGTAGTGTCGGAAAGGTACGAAAGAGAAAATACATAAAGGAACTGTTGAGCAGCATTTCAGGTATTGCTGCTCGGTTTCGGGTTGTTGTAGTGAAATCAAACTTAATTATTTCCAAAAGACCCAAAAAGAGCTGCCAGATTAACTACGAAAAGTCATTATAATGCTTCAGCTATCCCTCTGCTCCAAAATCTTGGATGGCCACCAATTAAAGATCTCATCAGAAAAGAACCATCACTGACCTATAAGTCGCTGAATTCACTTGCTCCTCAATGTTTAGGAGAACATTTTACCAAATGCTAAGAGGGTATTGATCACAATCTTCGCTCTACTGAAACAAATTCGCAGATACCTCTGATGAGAACATGTGCAGGTCAAAAACCTTTTTCTTATCGTGGAGAAAAATTATGGAATGAACTAAGCAGGGAAGCTAAATTGGCCCCCTCCCTGCCTACCTTAAAAAAAATCCATTAGAGAGGTACATTTTAATTTTCTATTTACTTTTGTTATGCTCAATCGTATAAGTTTACATTCAAATCTTGTATACACCAGGTTATATATAAGATGTACACAAGAAAAAGACGACTTGGAGTTCTTTTATTCTTTTATCTTTTTATTCTCTTCTACTGTTCTCGACGCGTTTCGTCTCTATGGTCATCGTCAGGAGAATGAGTTTTTACAAGGTTGCATGCCTTTTTATAGCCTTTTTAGTGGTCACGTGTTTATATAGATATATATTAGGTTATATACCGGGTGAGTCGATAAACACAATCCTCATTTTCATGGCCACTGCTCCCTGGATATCAAGGTGATGGTATTGGTAAATATATCATTTAATGGTGCACATGTTCAAATCGATTTTAAAATTTACCTGACTGAAACTGGCCATTCCTTTCTGAAATTATCAGCGATTTTCTCGAGAAACCACTTTTAAGAAACCTTCAAAATAGACCTAAAATAACGACCACATTTTCCAAATATGTCTGCCTTACAGCAATGGCCTTTACATGCTTTAGCATGTGTTATCCCTTTGGAAGGATGGAAGTGTAAGCCTGGGAGCCTTACAGCATTATTCCGGATGATTTCATCCTCCCATGAGGATAACACAAGCTAAAACATATTAAAGTCATAGCTCTAAGGCAGAAATATCAGGACAATTTTGTGGTGATTTTAGGCCTCTTTTGAAGGTCTCTTGAATGGGACTAACGAAAAATTTTCAGAAATTTATTATCTTGGGGGTTACTTTTTTTGGCCCACCTGTTATATTCTTCAAGAAATTAGATGACTCTACAATTTAATTTTATTCTTCACCCAAATTCATCGTCATTTAACAACATTGTTCTAAGGGGGGGGAGAGGGAAATTTCCCAGCAGACGTCAACATTAGCCGAGGTGTTTCAGGACCTTTGGTAAGCAAATGCTTCAGAACCTTTGGTAAGCAAATGTTGAAACTGTTTGACTGGGCTTTATTGTACATACCTGTAAATAGTTTTGACTCGTTGCCACAATCTTCTTACCAGATGGATTATAAGAACAATATGAAATGAAATCCTTGTCACCACAGCATGTAAATAGACATTCGCCGCGGGATACGTCCCAGACCTAGTAATTAATAATATCATCATCATCATCGTCATCATCATCGTCATCGTCATCGTCATCGTCATCGTCATCGTCATCGTCATCGTCATCGTCATCGTCATCGTCATCGTCATCATCATCCTACAGTTCCTTCAGTAAGCTACCTATGTCAAGGGGCAGCTCAGTGCTGACAATGTTAAGATATGAAATGAAAACTCGTTCAGCACATCATGTAAATAAACATTTACCGTGAGATACGTCCCAAACCAATACGTTAGGTAGCTGGCCCCATTAGTAGATCTTTTTATAACTCAGCGAGAGAAAGGACTTCGAAACTGAAACATGTTGACCTTTAGCGGCTATCTAGGACGGAAACTATTTTGTGGGGCTGACCCTGTCAAAATCACAACTTCTTTTAGATATTTTGAAAATAAACAATATATCAAAATTTTCCATGACAGATTTACAGCAAGTACCCTAAATTCCTTTCAAGCCACTTAATTCAAAGAAAAATGTAATCACATTTTACATCCTCCTTTTTAAATATTTGAAAAAGGGTGTCATTATAATAGTTGCACAGCGAATTAAATTGAGCCACCCTCGTATATATTTTACCAACGATCATGGTATGGTATGGTATGGTATGGTATGGTATGGTATGGTATGGTATGGTATGGTATGGTATGGTATGGTATGGTATGGTATGGTATGGTATGGTATGGTATGGTATGGTATGGTAAGGTATGGTATGGTATGGTATGGTATGGTATGGTATGGTATGGTATGGTATGGTATGGTATGGTATGGTATGGTATGGTATGGAATAATTACAAACACTAAGTTAAAGCCTCAGTCACACTAGTAGTACGAGTTGGTATTTTACGAATCAACTTGATTGTTTACACATGATGATTTTTCAAACAGTGGATACATTTTTTGACTCATTCTGTAGAGATCGATAATAACCCACACTATAAAGCATGGGAAAGAATAAGGATGGTCTTTGAGTTGGAAAGTCATTACCTTCAGTGTGAGATCATTTGATGCCGAAGCAATTCTCTTCCCATCTGGCGAGAAGCAGCACCAGTTAACAGTGTCTTCATGCCCATGAAATGTGTCTAGCAAGACGCCTGCAGAAATGTCCCATATCTGAAAAGCAATAGAAATATAGAATGATGCAACGGCATTTGCTGAACTATACAGGTTGAGCCAAAACGAACAATCCCCGTTTGAAAGAACACTGCTCCCTGGATATCAAGAGGATAATATTGCCAAATACAATTTGAAATTTACATGACTGAAATCGGCATTCCGTTCTGACATTATCAGGGATTTTCTCGAGCAAGCCAGTTTAAGAAACCTTCAAAACAGACATAAAATCATGACTAAATTTTCCTAATATTTCTGCCTGACAGCAATGTATTTTACATACTTTAACACGTGGTATCTCTTTGGAAGGATGAAAGTGTTATCCCAGAGAGCATAACAAAATTATTCCGGACGATTTCATTCTCCCAAAAGGACAAAAAGTCCTAAAACGTGTTGAAGTTATTGATGCGAGGCAGAAAAAGTTGGTAACGACCGTACCGTACCTTCACTGAATTGATTCATCTGAGAAGCCTAGCAACAACATCCACAGGGCGCTGCTACAGATATTGTAAAACTGAACTCGACGAGGTGAACAATCTATTTCAAAGGCTTCTCAGATGAATCAATTCATTGAAGTTACGGTAAGCTATTTCGTTTCCCATAGAGTCTTTTTGCATAATATTCAGTCGTTGGAAAAATGTTATGCCAAAAGACACCAGTTTGGTCTATGGCAGATACGAGGAAATCCCCTTTTTGAACAACTATCGCACAACCATAAAATGTATCTCTATTCGGCTAAAATCAATTTCATTATAAAATTATTCTAAAACGATTTATTTTGGGAAAAAAACGTGAATAATCACGCCATTAAAAAAAATTCCGTCTCAAAAACCATAAGTTATCATATTACCATAAGTTATTAGTGTTGGCAAATGTTGCAATTTGACGCCCTTGCAGACCCCGTTTGGCTTTCATATTTTCAAGAGCAGCAGTTTTAAGGTGTAGGAATCCATAGGAATATACATCCACGGGACACAAGGCTTCTAGCCCGTCGAAGTTGGTCATATTTCACCATTTTGAGCGTGCACCGATTTTGATCGGGCTTTTGTTCTGGTGTTGGATCAAAATTTTCTTTGTTTCTACACTTTTTCAGAACATCTACATGTGCAAATTTAGATGATGTGAGTAGCTATCAAGTAGCAATGTGTTGAGAGACTTCGCAACCCCCCTGGATGACATCATTTTGCGAAAATGAGAAGTTGTAATTTTTATGTATTTAAACTTGAATTTAACATCTCGTGAAAAACACACATTTGCATCAATTGGCTAAATATTCAATGGATCATAAAAGCCAAACCAAATGACACATCATGCTGAATTCTTTTTCTGAGCTTCTCTGATGCTTGGGTGCCCTTGGTTAAAACTAGAAGGACTTTTGAAAACATCACCTTACAGGCATATGCTGTGCTTATTTGGAATGACCCAATATTTTGGTGCTATTTTCCACTTCTTTTGCAGTCATGAACAAGTGATCAAAGCCAACCCGCAGATGGGGTGATTTTGATCCGCTGGTGGAAACTCGATGGGAATTTGTGGGTCAAAGATCAGTTTTTGAGATAGGCAGTTACAAAGTTGGGAAATGAGCAATCTAGAAGTCCTCGTTCAATATCCAAATTATTTTTAGTAATAAATGTAATGATGTCTGTATAAACTTCATGTTTATTTAGACCCCTTTTTGAGAAAAGACTGCAAATTTGAATCTGTCGTCCGAAGTTTTATCTTTCATTGCTGGTGTACAAAAGCAATCAAATGAACCTTATCATACCAGTTTGGACCTCTTTTAGTAAATGCCCCCCTCCCNAGCCAACCCGCAGATGGGGTGATTTTGATCCGCTGGTGGAAACTCGATGGGAATTTGTGGGTCAAAGATCAGTTTTTGAGATAGGCAGTTACAAAGTTGGGAAATGAGCAATCTAGAAGTCCTCGTTCAATATCCAAATTATTTTTAGTAATAAATGTAATGATGTCTGTATAAACTTCATGTTTATTTAGACCCCTTTTTGAGAAAAGACTGCAAATTTGAATCTGTCGTCCGAAGTTTTATCTTTCATTGCTGGTGTACAAAAGCAATCAAATGAACCTTATCATACCAGTTTGGACCTCTTTTAGTAAATGCCCCCCTCCCCCCCTAAGTAACAGCCGGTTTGAAATAGAAGATATTAAAGTTATAAAGGACTGAGCGATCAAAGTCACCCTCCTGATCAAAGTCGCCCCGTTTTACGGTAGGTTCGAAAACATATTTCAAGCAAAAATTGCACACAAAAAACACTAGAATAGTAATATGGGTTTTAGGGAATAAATGGAAAGAGGTGGACAGAAAATTAAATGACTCGATGTCATAAAGAAAAAACTGCAATTCAGGAAGACACAATTGCAAATGCTGATACGTTTTAGTAAACTGGTAAACAAAGTGATGAGTAGATCAAAAGTTTTGATACCTTTATCGTTTTGTCCGCTGAACAAGTTGCAATAATATGATTCTCCGTTGGTTTAAAATTGCAGCTATAAACATCACTTGCGTGCCCTTTCAACGTGAATACAGGCTTGCCTGTTTCAGCATTCCATACCTAAAAACAAAAGAAATACAGGGCCCTATTCAAAGCAAGAGCGAATAAAATATAACTAATAATCGTGCAGTATGACCCAGGCTACAAGGCATGAAAACTTATTAATTTGACAAAAGAAAATTTATTATTAAAAAATGTAATTCAGTCTAGTCTTTTCCATCAACATCCTTGATATTTCAACATCCACACGAAGTAGACAGAGTGCCAGGACACTTGCAGTTTTTCGTTGCTTTATGATAATGAACAGAGATTTTGAAAGCGCATATTCTTAACTTTCATTTAAACGTTGCATATATTCTTGGGTTTCTAGTGATCCTATGAACTATTTTCTCGTACCTGACTGTGATTCAGGTCACAATGGCAATTAACTGATATCGCTTAATAAAGTCACATTACATAGGGTGTTTTTGACAGTCACATTACAATTCAAAAGCTATCAAATTCTGAAAAAACATTCTGCCTTTTTCAGCAGAAGGCTCAGAAGGCGATCCAAAACTACCTAATCTACCGTTTTGAGAATTTCTGAGTCAATCAAACACAAATTCCGAGTCTACCAAGTTTACCGTTTTCAGAATTGGTAGCAATTAAACTCACCCTTAGGGTGTTTCCTAATGCCGGGCCAGGCTTTGGAATGACCTTAATAAAGATGCCAAGCCCAAGAGTCCAGAAAAAGTATATCCACCTATTATGAATTTCTTAATTTGTCTTTAATTTTGAGGCTTAATTTCGCTGTGTTTCAGGAATTTGCTTAGACCAAAATGCCAACGTTCTGGTTTGGAGGTAGAGTCAAATTTGAACTTTCAAGAATAAAATTTCAACTTTGGAAGCACCAATATCAATAAACAAGGTGGCTATGTTCAAGGTAACTTTCACGATAAGCTTAAAAGTTATTGCAAATAGATTCGAGCTAACAATTGGCATCGCTAGCCTTGATGAAATCTGTTACCTTTTATTTGGGACACCGGTGGTTCTTCTTACGATTAGTTTGTTCACTCGTTACATTAAGTGTTGTTCTTTTTGGCCGAAGCTTTCATCTCTGAGGCCTCTTCTCAGGCTTATTCTTGATACTCTTCAAGCTAGGAACTATATTCCGATCAATATCAGAGCGCTCCATACACTTAGTGGATTCAAAAAGCAACTAAAAGTTTATTTTAAGAGCTAAAGTCAACTCGAACACACGACCCTAACACGACTCCCTGGAAGAGCAGCTGCTATGTAGATAGGTTATTGTACCTAACTTTAGCGTTAATTGAATATAATGTGTTTAATACAACTATTATTTTTATTTTCATATT
This sequence comes from Aurelia aurita, assembly GCA_004194415.1. NCBI lineage: Eukaryota > Metazoa > Cnidaria > Scyphozoa > Semaeostomeae > Ulmaridae > Aurelia > Aurelia aurita. The sequence continues at coordinate 22,789 of REGM01000058.1, read as the reverse complement.
TAGCATCGAGATTGCAAGCGGAAGGGCTTTTGGGTATAAATAATTTAAGATGAATGTTGAAGACGCCTAAGAGGTGAGGTGAAAGTGCCTGCCAATAGGAACAACACTTAATGTAAAGAGTGAACAAACTAATGCAGGGCCGTATGAAGCAGCTGCTGATTGGGGGGCTTTTGTTCTTAAAACAATAGGGAACAATACATCGAATTTATAATTGTTACGTAGTAACATTGTTTTCAAAATTATTTGAGGGGCTCGAGCCAACCCTGCCTCCCGCTTCCTACGGGCCTGTAATGGCAAGTAGAACTACTTTACATCTGATAAATAGTATAGGATACAGCAGTAGGGATGAGACACGAGTTCTTTCGAATTCGATACCAACTAGACGAAGAAATAGATAAAATCAAATACGAAAAACCATATCTACCTTAATGCTTTTATCAGCCGATGATGTCACAACTGTTTTTGCATCTGGTGAAAATTGGCAGCAGTATGCGATATCTGTGTGACCTTCCAATGACAAGAGGACCTTGCCGGTGCATGAATGCCAAATCTATAAAAAAACGTCCATTGCTATAATTGGCAACTCAAAAAGTGTGTATACTTTAATCAGCGCATAGTTTTCTAACCGACCGTCAGGTTCTTATAAATTGATAATTTAAAGACCAATTGTCAACTGGCATACTTTGAGTGGACCAAGAATACCACAATGAATTCTTGACGTTCACAAACAAAACAAACTATGATTGAAGAGCCCCCGTGCAACACAAAGCTTTGACGTAATTAATCCAATGAAACAAACACAAACACAAGCCCCATTCTATGATGTGATCTTTATCATCATGTTCTCTTTATCTTTTTGTACAATTAAAAAAGTTATATTTTTAAGCTATGCAAATATTAGATCCTCTCTTGCAATATTTGAATGCAATTTGTTACAACAAATGATTTTAGATCACACTGCGGAAAGGCTTTAATGGGACCTTTTTGGAGTTTGCTTGATTTTGGCAAATGACCTCACAAAGGCTTTGTGTTGCTTGCACGGAGCTCTTTCAGCCAAAACTTTGGAAGCCCCCCTCCCCCCCCCCCCTCGTGTTTGAGCCAGTTGTTCAATTTTATCAAACTAGTTCTTAAATAGTAACTGCATCGTGACGCTTTTAGAAAATGTTTCATAAAACTATTATATTTTCAAAAAACCTCACATATACTGATCTAATGGCTTTAATTGAAAAGGCTTTATCATAACTTGCCTTTGCCTTGGTATCTCCTCCGCAGGACACAATTCTTTCGGATTTGTCACGTGACCAATGACAGCAATAAACTGGCCCAGTGTGGTGCTGCACGGTCAGTAAGCAGGTTTCTGATGAGTCATCTGGTTTGTTGCTGAAATATCAAGTTATAATCTCAGTTATTATACAGGGTTATTTAGAAAAAACGGTGCCCTAAAGTGTCTGTCCAGTGTCCTAAAGTTAACATGAGGTAACATACCGGTGTTTTAAATACATACAATGATTCGATGCTACAATGATATAAATGATTCTAAATACATACATTTTCTCTGCAGTCAGTTATGGATATGAAGGCTAGACATTTAATTCTGCTATCGTTAAATTTTTGAACTCGTTTGAAATGTGGTGCTACAGAAGAGTATTGAAAGTAAAATGAACAGATATGGTTTCGAATAAGGAGGTTCTCAACAGAATGAGGCTAGTTGGACCATGTCTGATAAAGGAATTGCTCAAAAGAAAAATGGAATTTGCAGGCCATGCATTACGAGGCTCTAGTGGGACAATCTATAATGAAATTATAGAAGGATACATTTCTGGAAAGAGAGACAACGGAAGGCAGCGTAGAACCTGGATTAATGATTTGAAAGATTGGACAGACATAAAATCCTATCATACATTGAAACGAACAGCTGAAGATAGAGAAAAATGGAAGTTCATGGTTTCCAACCTTCGGATCGAAGATGGTACCAAATGATGACGATGAACATACTGGTTTAGTAAAAAAACGTGCACCTTTTAAAATCATCAAAATTTCATTATATCAATTTCGATTGCGTTTCGTTTTGTGTCAAGGACAAAATTAATCTTAGAAATATTGCGCACATAAATTAAACAAATACACGGAAAACAAAACATACAACATTCTCAACGAAGCAAAACAAAATCTTTTAAAATTGGAGCGAATTTCATGCAGCGTTAATTTCTAAGAATAATATTAGACTGACTACATGCATCTCAGTTTTCCGCATTGAATCGAATGATAGTTATGGCTTCAAACTGAGAATCATGACAATACAGCTTCAAAACAGAAACTAATTAGGTCTAATGCGCATTTAGGGTGCATCCAATCGAATCTCGACTATCTTAATATGTTCAGACCACGTGCCTATTCTTAGCATTTGATTGGCTGATTATATCAAAGTTCGACTTTTCGAAGCGAAGCGACGTTCGAAGCGACGTTCGAGTTTCTTATCGACGTTCGAAGGATAGAAGATGTTCCATTTTTCTTCAGATTTTAGTCTCCTTTTAGAATCTGTTTGGTACTGAGTCCTGGTAAGAGAGAAAATAAAAACATCAGATTGAAAACATTGAGCAAATGCAAGGAATCAAGTCGTCAGTTTAGAATAATATATCTAAAGAAAACTCACCACCATCCAACATAGAATCTATCCACTGAAGAATCACTACTAGCAAGTCGTTTTGCCGTCGTGTGTACTCTTGATACATATGGTTGTGCTAAGGCAAGCTGTAGTAAGTCGTATTCTTGTTTTCCAGGAGTTGAAAGAAGGTACGAGTTGATACTAATGAAATGCACGTATTCCCGAAGCTCATCCTTTACCTGAAAACAAACATATTCAAACATATACAGGGTGACCAAAAAAGTTCCTACTTTCCGAAATAGACCATTTCGACAATCCAAATCGGACACTGGGGGGAGAGCGGTTTGTTCTGACAAATGGTGGTTACAGATTTGGTAAATGGTTGCCACAGAGCATTTCCAAATGATAAATTTCCCACTGCAGAACTGTTGGTTTTAAATTCACAGCTAAAATAAAGAAATTTTCATCTAAAATATGGCCCAAAAGGTGTCCCATCACCAATAAGCCTCGCAACTAAAGGGAGACTGACTCTACAACCGAGATCACAAATCAAATTGCTTTGGTGGGAAAATATTCAAGATTCGTCATCTCCGTTTATCGAAGCGCTTTTGATTAAAGAGTACTCGATGGATTTGAATGAATCGAATTTTACTTGATAGCCAGAAGACCGAACTATTTTCGTAATTTTTCTCGCGTTTTTACAAGCACTGAACATATTAGGTAACTTCGAATTTCTGAAAATGTCTCATTCATACCAATTCTTCCCCTCAAAACACAAACATTCAAAGAGCATTTCTTTTCTATTTTTATTCAAGGCATATAGGGAAAGATGGCCCTTAATTAAAAAATACGTTTATATGATTAAATAAAACTAAACCGAACTTAAGAAAATACACATATTAGTACAAGAATTAAATAAAAGCTGAAAGTACACGAATTAAATAAAAGCTGGAAATAGATATATGTCTAAAGTTTCCGAAATAACAATGAACATAAATAAAAGTGTAAGAAACCTATAGACACATCTGGTACAGTAGGGCAGAACAAATCTGAAAGGGAGATAACTTCTTATCACTGGTTTTATTGTCGCTAAAAATCCTGTATGTTTGCAGGGAAAAGTATATGGGGGGGGTTATTTATACAAATCTGAGTTTCTATTAGCTCTGGGAACACGCCCGGATAATGGGAAAAGCTCTGTTGATAACAAACCAAGCAGTTTTAAACATGAGACTTTCCTTGGATATCAATGTCTTATTTTATGCTCAGCATGTTATTATATCTCAAGAGCAAGCAGACCTGACGAATGGGGACTGAAAGAGTTAGGCTCTGTGAAAAATTACGAAAAACTACGAAAGTTTGAAGCCGGTCTTTCAATAGAGTAGTGGAAAGAGTTGGGCTCTGTGAAAACTTAGAATGATCGTCAAAAGCGGCGATTTGAAACAAAGGCCGGTAACCACAGTTGGTAGAGCGGGTCGGAATAGATTTCAATCGATGGTCTACGAACCTACGAATCTACGAATTTACGAACTCCTTATTGGTCGATCAAGTTTAATTTCTCACAATCTAATTTTCAAAAATCCAAATATTGCAATATTAGGATATTTGCTTACCTCATTTCCAACAAGTTGCATTACACTATGATAATTATTGATCAGATCTGGTGCTCCAGTGGCTCTTAGTTTAGCTTCAATCCATTTAAAACTCAACAGCAACGCACTCGCTTTTTCGACCATTTTTGCATGATGCATATGATTTATGATATTCCAATAGATATATCCGTCATCTTCGATCATTGCAAAGTCACCATCACAACGCTCAGAGTACTTCTCAACAAGCACCTAGAGAAAAAGGAGCATTTCAAAGTATATTCATATGCTTTTTAAAGAGACTGCTTCTCAAATTGAAAATTGTTTTTCGCTCAGAGTACTTCTAAACGAGTATCTAGAGAAAAAGGAGCATTTCAAAGAATATTCATATGGTTTTTAAAGATACTGCTTCTCAAGCTGTAAATTATTTTTCGCTCAGAGTACTTATAAACGAGTATCTAGAGAAAAAGGAGCATTTCAAAGAATATTCATATGGTTTTTAAAGATACTGCTTCTCAAGCTGTAAATTATTTTTCGCTCAGAGTACTTCTAAACAAGCACCTAGAGAAAAAGGAGCTATCACACACTATCACACAAATAAATACTGGGTGTCTCAAAACAATTGTGCCTAGATTTTACGGCTGCTTCTCGAAGATCTGAAACTTGAATTGTCCTGTTTGCTTACAGTTGCATAGAATATGCCTCAATTTAAAGTTTGAGACCTTGTCTGAGTCAATCTGACAAGTGGTTTCCAAAACATTCTGGTTGCTTTCTGGTTGTTACCTGACGTCTAATGTGAGACAGATACTACCTTGTTTTCTTTGTAGTTTTGAATAGTGATATTTTTGAATTGGAAGTGCCTTTCATGGTGGGAACTCCGATGACCTAGTGTCTATTCCTGCCATGATAGGCATGGTAGGTGTACTTTTTGAGTTTGTTTATTTTAGCAAATTATGTAACAAAAACTTGTTACTGATTTATTGGAAAGGAAAGGCAAAATAAATGGTTGCTTTATAAATAGCATTTCCTTTGTTCTCCATCAATGTCGAAATCAAGTAAATATTGCAAGGAAGGGTTTCAACATAGTATCTGAATTACTCAAACATTTAAAAAAGGGTTAATAGTGTTGTGTTGTAGATGAATAAAACGTACGTTACATATTCGAGCATCTCACAAAAATTGAAGTTGCAGCAAGACTGAGCACTACGAAAACGGTGAGGAATCTGTGTGTGTTATCTTTTGAATTGCTTGAAGAGGTACATTTTTAATTTCCTGAATCAGTAACCTAACATTTTTAGCATAGAAAATTAGCTTGTCTATGTATTTTTAAAGGCATGCTGGTGTCATTGTATTTGATACGAAAATTTCCCACATTTTAGGCCAAAGTATGCGGTTTTATAAAGTACGAGTGCCTACCCTTTGCCGTAAGAACGGGTGCCCACTCTGTGATAGGCCATAGAAGATACTTTAAGAAACCAGGAAGGCAACGCCAGCAAGCACGGCATAGGGCATGATACAAACAAAGTATTGCTTCGAATACGCTAATGTTACATATTACTAAATATGCCAAGATGAAACTTCCTTCTTCAGTTAATTACCTGGGAACCATATTTTTTGCCTTGAAAAATGCAATTTGAAATGAATTAGTTTTATTTCGGAGGCCATAGAAAAGGACAACTTCATAGTCTCTCAAGGGAAGCATATTCGCATGAAAAGCAAAGGAATGTAATGAATCCAAAGTTCGGAAACAAAAGCAACATTGCGTTGCAGTTGCTCAGGGCGGGGGGGGTACTCCCTAACTTTCAATACGGGGGTTCATGTCAATATTTGGGGTTTGAAATCTTTCATGAAATCAATATTTGAGGTTTTTGAATAACAACATAAACATAATTCAATATTTGGGGTCCATGAATCTGAAAAATGGAGAATCGTGCAATTTGGTGCGATTCATTACAATGACCCGTCCAATCATGAGTACGCCCCGTACTTTAGTGTTCATCTGTTAACATATAATGCAATAAATAACAATATTTGGGGCCTCCAAAAAATTAAACTCAATATCTAGGGGTTAGTAAAGAAATAATGCCATGGAACCCCCCCCCCCCCGTATTGAAAGTTAGAGGGTACCCCTGCTGGGTGCAGTTACAGTTGCCATTCTTGTTTGTTAAAGTCCCCATTAATATCCCTTTGACGGAAGTGACGTCAATCAAAATCAAAGAAAAAAGAGAAAGAAGGATTCATTTAGTAAGGCTACAAAAGAATTAAAATTAAAGATGAAAGGTCGCTACACCAACGTCGGTCTTCGGATCCGAAAATGCTTGCGATAAAAGACTGAATGAAAACATTCGTAGCCAGGTGCATCGCAATGCGTCGAACAGCAACAAACAAGTATGTATAAATTGATTGAAGATAAATTTCTTGTCGTATTGCAGTGTTATCGCCTACGAATCATCTACGAATGAATACCTTATGACGCTGAGATAAATCTTTGCTTCCACCAGTTAAAGTACAACTCTCTTTAAGAAAATCCAACTGCAAGTCATGAACACTGTAAGCCTCGTATTGGTCCTCTTTTGATGGTTGGTGTCGCCTAGCAAGTGACCTCGATATCAACTCATCCATCGTATCTTCAACTTCGATTTCCTACGATTCAATAGAAGTCATTTTATTGCGGAGCAAAAACAATTCTCAATTTTTATTGATGAGTAAAAACGCTGTTTGAAAATTTAATTTTCAATTCTGCAGTTTGGGGCACTTTTCTTCAAAAGACCGATGCCAAATACTTGCAAAAACAGCTGAAAGCTTTGATAAAACTTCCGCCTTGTAGCAGTGACGAAACCAATTTCAACGTTTTGCAGTAACTAAGATAAAATTTCTGACTCTCCTTGGTAGCTGACTCTAGTTAGATAGCAGTTATGTCGTTTGATTTATGTGGGTGATGTTAAAATGTCCCAGATGATAGATAGATAACACAATAATCGTAGCAATAATTCGGGCTAGTGAAAAGAATTTAGGTTGAACAAATCCCTAATAACTTTCGAAGTAATACTCGATAGTTAACTTGAAGATAAGTACCTCGTTTGTTGATATTAGTGCATTGAGAGAAGAAATATTCATCTTCAAAGTACAAATTTACCTCCACCCCCAAACCAGAGCTTTTGGGTTTTGGCCTAAACTGCAAATGCGCTGTTTGGGGAATCTCCTGAACCTCAAGTAATTTACTGATTCAATTCCTCTCTTATGGAGACTTATAATTTTCCAACTTATGTAAATTATAGTCCGTCTCAAAATAGATTGCACGTGAAGATGCTCGAGAATAACAACAATTGAAGTGTTTTACAAAAGTAATTTTGCATTATCGCAAATCTCACGTGACATCTAATTTGAGACAGACTTAAGCTTATCCTGGAGTCGAAACTCCAATAAACGCATAAGACAGAGAGATTTGAGAACCCAGCAAAAAGTTACATCCTCTCAGAAACTTCTATTGCAAGTTAAAAGTGTGCAATGCTTTTGAAGAAAATCTTCAAAAGTTGCAATGTTTAATTGGTGGTCTGCAATGTGTGGTTTTATAAATGAATAGTAGCTTCTAATCATTGTGTAATCTTCAGTTAAATTGTAACTTGTTGCTGTTGTTGTCTTATTTTAAATCGACAGAAATCTCCAGCTTTCTATTTACGTAGTATGTACAGGGAAAACTGATCCACATCGATTAAAAACACACGTAATTGAAATAATTTACAAAGTATTAAATGAAAAGGAGCAATATATTGTGGTATATTTTCAAACGCAATACACAATATAAACCAAAAGATTCATTTGTATTTGCAGACACTACATTGCCAATTCGGACAATCCCATATTTTTGATGTAATGTATTTTCTGTTCACAGGTAAATTTGAATTAATGCAAGACTTCGGGGTATGAAGGTCTACACCATGTTGATTCATAACTGTCGATGTAAATGTTATTTTGTACTCTGTCATAAGAATAAAAAAGGCATTGTTGAAAAACTCACATCCTCGCCCCAAAGCAAACCAAGAACACTGGCTGGAACTCTGCTGTCTTCCTCGAACACAGCAAAATACATATATTTCTCTCTAATATCATCAGGCAGACTATTTACACTGACAGCAATTGCTTCGCAGAGGTTCGGATAATCATAAGCCAACTTCGACTTCAACTTGCTCACTTTATTCTCTTTGATTTGTTTCAAATAATACTCCCATCTGTTAGCGTGTCCTTTTAGTAACGCACCGATCATTGAAATGGCCAAAGGGGACCCTTGGCATTCCCTGATGATGTCAACTGCTTCTTTCGGCAAGGAAGGAATATTCAGGTTGGTCCATTTTGATAATACAGACTTGGATTGATCTTCCGTAAGTCCTTCTTCAATATGCACTTTTCTTGCGAACCCTAGAAAGGAATAGACCAACTAACAAATTGGCTGCAATATGCACATTGACTTGATTCGAAAAATTAAATAACTTTACCAGAAAAATCGAGAATTTGTAAAGCGTATCTATCAGATGCACACAAAAACTTCCTATTTTTGACATACGGAAATTTTCTATTTCTTCGAGTTTCCAAATTGTCAAAATACATACTCATAATTAAAAAAGTTGGTTACTTTCATTAAAGGCAAACAAAATCAAACGAAGAAATTTCGGAAAAGCAGTTTTGGAAACAAAGTTCGGACCCTTTTTCTCGGAATTTCGGACACTTTTAAGGAAATTTCGGACGACTACGCANAAGTTTTGGATGTAAAAATTGAAAGCTTCTCCCCCCCCCCCCCCCCTCATTATATCAAATATATTTAACTAAAATAAAATCATCAACTAATCACCTGTGATGTTATCAGTGATAAAGTCATTCCTGCTCGTTGCAAGTGTCCTAGCTCTGACATCAAAATATCTCGCGTCATCCTTAGACCACAAATCATCGAGAACAAGCAATGCCCTTGGGTGTTCATGAGCAAATAAAATTCGCATTCTGTCCCTCGCCTCCTCCAAGTTCCGCGGAACAGGATGCATCCTATCAGGGTCTAACCATGCACATAGATTCTGCATCTTCATCAGGAGCCTTGAAGCATCAACAACTCCAATCGTGATCCAGAAGACCCCGCCGGGAAAGCAGTCATGGAGGAGCTGGCCATCTTCTAAGGCCTCGGCTGCTAGAACTGTCTTGCCAGAGCCGGCCATCCCATGCAAAAGGATCCAACCATCTGTTTTTTCAAGTGCATATAAAGCATCTCTGAGTTTCTTTATCTCTTTTGGTCGTTCAGTGTGCACCAGAGGTCGCTTTGGCACTCCACCTTCTCTCAGGATAGTTTCAACTGCAATGAAATTGGAAAGTGTCTTGAGAAACAATCATTTGTGTTTCATGGTGTTCTTCATCGGTCAGCAAAAGCAGCATTTTTCGAAGCCCTATTGGACAAGTGTTGCCTTATCAAAAACAAGGGAATGGCGTTTTTAGGACTAGGACACTAAAATGGATAGCCATGGCTTAGCTCCTCGAAGATGTGTTTGCTGTTAATTTTGAAGAACAATTTCAATGAGAATGTACTTGGCGTCGACAAGACCAAATGCAATAATAAAACAGAGCAAGAATCCAAGTAGAACAGTACAATCGAACAACACAATATTTTTGAAACTTTACTGCTATATAATAAAGCCTTTATTGCATGATTACTCGATCCATCCGGGAAAATAATCGTACTTCAGTTTCTTGTACGGACCTCACTGCATTCGGTCCGTAAGTTAAACTGCGGTTCAAATATTGTCCAGTATTGACCTCGTAATTGTTTCAGTCTATTATTGTAGAGTGGATGGCCCCGGATGGCCTAGAGTTTAACACCCTCTCATTCTGTGCAAAGCACTGCTATGGGAAGTAACCCACTCGTATTTCTTTATAAGAAACATTTTATAAGAAACCCTCAAGAAACTCTTTATAAGAAACTTTCTAGTCTCACATCACTAGAAATTAAGAAACTTCACTACTGGAACAAAATTAACAATAAAACGCTTTCTATTAGTAGCTTATTTTATACTTGAAACCTTTGAACGAACTTAAAGATCCAGAAACAAAGCAAAATTAAGATCAGGATTGCCTTTAAAGCATCAAAAAATATAAGTAACTATTTTGATGTCAAAAATATCATGGCAATATTTTCAGCTTATTTTAATGCAATATTCTGGCCAGGAAATATCAGACTAGCCTCCCCATATATGCATGCACTTCGAGTGCCCTCTAGGGGCCCGTGGGGTTCAATTTTCATTTCTTGTCTCGTTTTTTATCACTTGGAAGGTATTTGAGTGATGCCCAGAGATGGCATAGCTTATGGTTCAATAAACCACAGAATGGAAACATCAAGAATTTCATGAAATACATAAAAAATCCTTGAAAAACTTTGAGTACTCAAATATTGAGTATTTCATAAAATTGTCAGTGCTAGCATAGGTTCCAAATCTTTAAAAAGGTTGGTGTATAATTTTATGACCCTTTTCTCTGAATTGAACGTCTTGAAAGAAATTTAGCAAAAATTGTAAAGATTTCTGAAAAGTCCAGCTATAAATTTGTTGCAAAGTAGCTAAAGTTTCTTTGGAGCCATTCAGTTCAAAGAAATAGGTCATAGAATTTTACGCCAACCTATCTAAAGATTCGGAACCTATGCTGTCAGTGCTTGTTCAAATTCTTTGTTTCTTAAAGAAATATGTGTATGTCGAAAGAATGCTTTGAGATTAGCCCTGGGGATAAAGTCCCAATCGGAGTTTTTGCTTGGCTTCGGAAATTGGTAACTGGGATACATTGCACATTTTGTGATGCACAGCACAATTTTACCTGATGGCATGTCATCATCTGAGTCATCTGATCCAATACAAGTATTTCTATCTTCATTCCCAGACGCAAGCAGTGCAGCGAGGTGCTCGTAACCAGCATCTTTCAATGCATCATAAAAATGCGTAAACGCCTGACTGCCTTTGTTCGATAGGAATTCTAAAAGCTTCCCTGTCCGCCTCCTGGAAGTTTTCTCAAATTTTATTAGCTCAACATCCTCAACATCCAACACAAACTTGCTTTGCAGATAACTGAATACGTCTGTGGGTCTCAAATCATCCCCAATGGCTTTCTTGTTTGCTTTGAGAAGGTATCTTTGTTGCTCATTCATTTTTAATGATAACGTTCTTTACTTCCAAGATAGAACTGTTGCTCGCGGTTTGAAGAAATGTAGTGACTTCTTGAGCAGACTGAAAAATAAAGCATTGAAATACAGGGTGTCCCAAAAAAGTACTCCTCTTTGAAAAATCATCAAAATTTGATTATATACACGGCCGCTCTTTGAATTTGTTTTTCCTCAAAAAGTAGATCAAATACCAAATTATTTTCCCAGACATAGCTGATCTTGGGATTCGTTCTAACATTAGGAATTAAACTCATTTTAGGGCTCCATGGTTATGAAGCATACTGCAAAAGCGCTTATGATTACCAGACTAACTTTTTTTTGTATTATAAGACTCTTGTTTATTAATAAATGTCAGAAAGGAAAGTAAACTATCAGTAGACTTGCAGGATAATGAAAAATCTCAAAATAATGACACTGTACCGGATGAGTCAGAAAAAACAATACCCGTTTGAAAGGCCACTCCTCCCTTGATATNGAAATACAGGGTGTCCCAAAAAAGTACTCCTCTTTGAAAAATCATCAAAATTTGATTATATACACGGCCGCTCTTTGAATTTGTTTTTCCTCAAAAAGTAGATCAAATACCAAATTATTTTCCCAGACATAGCTGATCTTGGGATTCGTTCTAACATTAGGAATTAAACTCATTTTAGGGCTCCATGGTTATGAAGCATACTGCAAAAGCGCTTATGATTACCAGACTAACTTTTTTTTGTATTATAAGACTCTTGTTTATTAATAAATGTCAGAAAGGAAAGTAAACTATCAGTAGACTTGCAGGATAATGAAAAATCTCAAAATAATGACACTGTACCGGATGAGTCAGAAAAAACAATACCCGTTTGAAAGGCCACTCCTCCCTTGATATCAAAACGATATTATTGACAAATATACATTATTTAATGGTTGACATGTTCAAATATAATTTAAAATTTACGCAAATCGGTCACTCAGATCTCAAATTATGAGTGATTTTCTGGAGAAAGACTCTTCAAGAAACTTTCCAAACAGGCCTAAAATGCCGTTTTTTAAGGTTTCCAGGACGGGCTTTTTTGAGAAAATCCCTCAAAATTTCCGAAAGGAGTGGCCGATTTCAGTCAGGTAAAATATAGGATTTATTTGAACATGTCCACTATTAAACAATATATTTACCAATATTACTGCCTCGATATCCAGGGAGCAGTGTGGCCTTTCAAACGGGGATTGTTTTTTCTGACTCATCCAGTAGCAAGATTAACAATGTTGTTGAAGAGTATAGCTCAGAATAAGGTTTTCCATCCAGTCATTAAATATACCCTTTAAAAAATTAAAACAAGCATCGTATCATCTCTAAATATATTTGAATCATTGACAAAGGCAATCAAAAAGAAAATTTTATAATATATATATAGGTTTGATAATCAAGTTTTTGTGATTTTTGAAACGGGAGTACTTTTTTGGGACACCTGGTATCACAAATAAAATATTTCAGAATTACCAAGAAAATCAATTTTATAGTAGTAGGCTTGTGACCTTATTCATTGTATTTGCTCAAAGCTTTATTGAATTGAATGCTCCAATTTGCTCAAACCATGACCAAATCACACTGCCTTGCCTTGCTATAGAAAAAGGAAGGCATTTCAGACCCCCTTTGAATGAGACAAAAGATTTTGCAAATCCAGTAGAAAACAAGACACACTTCATCCTCTAAGCCAAAGATATCTCTCTGAGCGTACAGTGTTCCTTAGTAAATTCTCTGCCCAATTTTAATAGTACACCTACTGATAAACAGAAGGTTATATATTTGATGTCTAATGAAGATGAACTTCTTCTGCAAACATTTTCTGAAATTCTTCATAATATATACACCAAACGCATTGGTTTATAAAACAATCAACCTCATCTTATTTTTGAACTAGTTTCGCTGTAATCTCTGTTTAGTATTTGTATTGTATTTAATCAATTTTGTTATACTGTAGCTTTAGCAGACCATGTATTTTATGATATTATAGTGAAGTTGTGGTTTTTGGCGCCAAGCGCTGGGATCGCAGAAGTAGCAAAGTGCTAATCAAGTCCTAATCAACTCAATAGTCTCAAATCTACTTTCTTATATCAACCTTGTATTATTTTGAACTAGTTCCACTGTAATCTCTGTTTAATATATTGCAGTGTATTTAATCATCTTTTGTTATACCGTGGCTTTAGCTGACCATGTATTGTATGATATTATAGTGAAGTTGCAGTTTTTAGCACCAAGCGCTGGGGTCGCAGAAATAGCAAAGTGCTAATGGAGTCCANGGCTTTAGCTGACCATGTATTGTATGATATTATAGTGAAGTTGCAGTTTTTAGCACCAAGCGCTGGGGTCGCAGAAATAGCAAAGTGCTAATGGAGTCCACGTCCCCTTGTCATGACGCTCAAGAGGTGCTTGTGGGCTCTGTACCCCGTCCGCCTGACATTCTGGCTGCAAGGTCAGTGGGTTACAACACAACACCCAACACCTTCATAGTGTTTATAATAAAAAAATAAAAAAGTATGACAAAAGTAAAGCTTCAAAGTAAGCGATCTTTTTCAACTAACAAGTAAAAAACACCACTTTCAGACTAGACAAGCAACTCCTGGAAACTTTTCCCTCCCAGTAGCCAGAACTAATTACAAACGTAGACTTCTAACAAATTTTGGTGTAAAAATCTGGAACGATATTCCAAAGAATGTTAAGAACTCTCCTACAAAAAAGATCTTCGGAAAGCGGTACAAAGCAACTATTACTACAGTCTTATCAAAAATTGAAAACTCATTGGTACACAAACTGCCTTCCTGTGCTTTTCTTTATTTCCCCCCACCCCCTCTATCTATCCTCTGCTTGCCTCTATTTTTTCTGCGCAGTTAAATTTTTATTGTAAACAAAAAAGTATTTTCAATAGTATAATTAAAATTTCTTGTTTTTACATCAATATCAACGTTCTCGTTCTATGAACCAGGTAACCAAGGGCATATGGCTCGAAAGCTTTACCAGATTTCTTTCCAAATGTCCTCTGCAGCATTATTGGTTTAGATGCATTAAGTAAATTAGATTTCACGCGATCTTCGTATTCTGTAATAGCATCATATATAGTAGTCTATCACATAGCTTTAACTGAAAATATTCTTTGAAAATGGTTACTAAAGAAATATTTTTCCAGTACTCAAATTACCATTAAATTCTTTGCTGATTTGAGAATTGAGTTTCTTATCAAAAGTTTCCTATACTAGGAGTACCCAAACCCATTTTACCCCAAGACTAGCAACTTTACCACCAGACTGGAATCATATAGATATGAGCTATCTCGCGAGAAAAATTAAGGATTCCGTCAAGTTAGGTGATGCATTTATAGATATATGTACCGGGTGTCGCAAAAAAAGTTTACAGATTTGGTCAACCCTAACGAGTAGAATTTAGCATGGATCAATCCGAAATCATTTTTAAAACAATACTCGATAGTTAACTTGAACATAGATACCTTGTTTGTCTACATCGGTGCTTTGAGAGTAGATATATTAATCTTCAAAGGACAAATTTGCCTCCACCTCCAAACCAAAGCTTTGGCGTTTTGGCCTAAGCAAATTCTTACAGCACAGCGAATAAATCAACAATAATTTGAACCAGGAGGAGAAAAATTAAAAACTGCACTACAAATGCGTTTCACAAAATATAATTTACGTGACGCTTATCATCAAGGATGGTCCAAAGTAAACTTTATTCATTTAAAGTGAAACAAATTGTGGATATTGCTTAGGCCAAAACGCCAAAGCTCTGATTGGGAGGTGGTGGCAAATTTGTCCTTTGAAGATTTATATCTCTACTCTCAAAGCACCAACAAGGTATCTATGTTCAAGTTAATTATCTAAGTAATGTTTTAAAAATGATTTCTGATTGATTTAAGCTAAATTCTGATTGTTAGGGTTGACCAAATCTGTATACTTTTTTTTCGGACAACCGGTATATATTTGTAATTAGGACTTGTAGGATTTTTTATTTCAATTTCTTGCTTGGGTCAGTGACCTCTTTCTAGTAATGCCAGCATTGGCCTTGCAAAGTATTCGTATAGCTGTAGATGTCAAGGCTGCACACCAAACATGTCCGATGTACATGAGCAAATTCTGACATAAACAGCATAGTACATGCTGAATTCTATAATTACAAGGCTTAACATAATAAAGAACATTCCAAACTGGCTTTACCCACATCAGGGTGCAGCCTGGCAAGATGAGAGCTATCAAAATAAGTCTGTAATATCTAATGAATGTCAAGGATGATGATAGTGACTCAAACTATTGATTTTTTTACACATTCTGGCCTCCTCGGTTGGTTGTCTCTCGCCCTTTGCCGTGGACTTACAGACCGGCAGAATGTGAATGATCATACATACATACAGTAGACATCATCATATCATCGGATGACTGATCATCAAATCACGATAGGCCTATTGTTGACTGGCCTACTCCTACTGGCCTTCTTTGTCAATGTTTACTAGCAGTAGCAGACAAGTTTTTGTGTAGACAAGGCCTGTTTATTCTCACATCAGAAAATATTAGCACAATTTACAAGTAGCATACCACTTTTTCTGTAAATGACTTTTCTTCACCTTTCTTCAAAACAATCTGACTTGGCTAGACCTCACGATGGGGCGTGCCATTGGCTTCATCAGACTTCTTGTTCAGACTTGTAAACAGACCAACTTGCTTCCCTGTAAACATTTCAAAGAAAATCCCCTCCCTTAGCCTCTATTGCACGTAGCCTCATTTATGGAAAAAAAGGCTGACCCTCGATGTATCAGGAATGAAATATCATTATATATGAAGTCTTATGAGATTCAAATTTCATTCCTTGGCACTGTGCCACAGAGAATTCACACAATAGATAGATTTATNCAAAGAGGTGACATCAGCAAACTACTTTCGCGCGTTTTTTGGAGAGACTAGGCCGAAACTCCTTCAGTTTTCAAACTTTCAGGTCAGGCAGTTCCACGGGTCGGAATCCATTGGTGGTTGAATTAGGGCGAGCCTCCTCTATCAAAATAAGTCTGTAATATCTAATGAATGTGAAAGATGATGATAGTGACTCAAACTATTGATTTTTGTACACATTCTGCCCTCCTCGGTTGGTTGGCTCTCGCCCTTTGCCGTGGTACAGATCGGCAGAATGTGAATGATCATACATACATACAGTAGACATCATCATATCATCGGATGATTGATCATCAAATCACGATAGGCCTATTGTTGACTGGCCTACTGGCAGACTGGCCTTCTTTGTCAATGTTTACTAGCAGACAAGTTTTTGTGTAGACTAGGCCTAGCTGTTTATTCTCACATCAGAAAATATTAGCACAATTTACAAGTAGCATACCACTTTTTCTGTAAATGACTTTTCTTCGCCTTTCTTCAAAACAATCTGACTTGGCTTGGCTAGACCTCACGATGGGGGTGCCATTGGCTTCATCAGACTTCTTGTTCAGACTTGGTGTAAACAGACTATAAACAGACCAACTTGCTTCCCTGTAAACATTTCAAAGAAAATCCCCTCCCTTAGCCTCTATTGCACGTAGCCTCATTATGGAAAAATATTTACTTCCATCTTGAAGATGCCTCACTTTGCGTTATGATATAGAGGCTATTCCAGCAATATTTTCGCGCCAAATTCTCTAGACAATATTGTCTATCACGACAATCACATGCTACAAATCGATGAAGACTCTCGATGCTCGATCGTCAAAATTCTCTCGAAAGTGCTCTACATTTTTAGATTTAATATACATTTATCTGAGCATTGAGAAATCATGTGAATGTTTCGATAATTTAGAACGAAGCGTTGCATTAGGAATCGACATCCCGGGGGGGGGGGGTACATAACATGTTG
>REGM01000579.1:41761-65550 GCA_004194415.1 Aurelia aurita | reverse complement strand
GTGGTTCGATTTCTTCCTCCTTCTGCATGCCTTCATTGAAGACATGCAGCAATGTCAACTTCATCGAAAAGTACGTTTCGTGTTCCAAAACCTAAGAAACAGGAGGACCTTTTGTGTGGATTAAAGAAATTTGATTGGAAAGATCTGAGTGACTTTCGAAGGATTGGCAATGGCAGCTACGGGTTCGTTGACTACGCTAGGTACAAAGAAAATATCAGTGGATTAGGCCATCTTGAAGTCATCGTCAAACAGCCATTTCATATAGTTGGCCATGAAAAAGAATTCGCAAAAGAAGCTCGTCTGTTGCAGAGTGTCCGAGGACATCAGAATATAGTAGAATTTATTGCCGTTTGTTCAAGCCCTACCCATGCTTTGATGCAAGAATACGTTGCCTTTTCCTTTGCACCATTTGGGGATAGCACGGTAATGAGCTCTCTTTCTGAATTTTTAAATCATGCAGACACTGTATTTGACTTTGAGGGTTTTGAAAATGTTCCAATCATAGCAATGCAAGATATTGTCAATGGGGTTGCTTTTCTGCATGGCAAAGATATAGTCCACAGAGACCTAAAGCCAGGAAACATCCTCGTAAGCAACCAACACTACAAGGATCTTCCAGAAGATGTTTTTAGTGATCAATGGAAAGCTGGAACTCTCAAACCAATTGTATGCAAGCTAACTGATTTCGGAGAAAGTCGTTCAGCACTCATACAAACAAATACGCTGCTCCAATCAAAAGCAACCAACCTGGATAGAGGGAGTCCGGTTTATATGTCGCCTGAAATCCTTTTACCAGAACTGCGACCCAAGCGTGGCTCTATTTTAGATCTGAAGGCAGCTGATATCTGGGCGCTTGGTATGGTGCTATTCAATTTGGCAGATCCATCAAGCAAATATCCCTATTATCAAGAGATCGAGAGTGATCGCAACACCTGCCCATTAAAGACCGCCCGAGAGTCTCTTGGGGACTTAATGCGGAAAAACGTGCTCCCCTCGCCGACGCCAAAGTACCAAATATTACAGGCTACTCATTGGGACATAGTGTTTCAGGTACATAAGCTTTGCGTGACATTCGAGCCAGAAATGCGTCTTCGCACCGTAAGCCAAGTTAAGGATTATCTTGAAGAAAGGCAAATTGATGTACCGTGCAATGTTATTAATCTGGCCGTATCTCAAACGAGTGGTCTACAGGAGTTTGACAGAAGAATTGCAGAGAAATTAGCTGCTTCAAAGGAGCTGACCTTAAAAGAAATTTCTTGCACCGTAACAAAGAATGATGGCACAAATGCTTGCGTCTTCCTCTGCTTAAAGGTTTTAGACGAAATTTCTAGTCTTATGACATCGTCTGCAAGTGGAAAGGTTTTCAGGGACAAAATTGAGCGGATTTCAACGGAAATAATAGGAAATTTTCCTAAAATGCTGAATGACTACCGAGAGAAGAATCTCCTCTACACCGTCATGTCAGCATATGTCATTATGCGCGATAACAACCTCCTCTCAAGTAACTTTGAATTTACAGAGGAACTGCCATACAAGCACACAGTTTTTTCCTCAGACGGACGTCAGCTTCTAGAACAGACGATAAGAACACTTGGAAACGATGGCGATTTCTTGGCAATTTATACATGTGAACCATACTCACTTATCATTGGCTCGATCGGTCGGCAACTGTTTGCTGTAGATACGCACCCTATCCCGCTGCAATGTGATGGAAACCTAAATGGGCAGATTAGAATGTACGACCCATCCGACAAAAAGTCTTATCGTGCATTATGTAGTTGGCTCTGGCACAGACTTTCTGAGAGCGGTGTCAAAAGCACGCAAGGACAGTCATTCGCAGTTGCCAAGAAAGTGTCTTCAAATTTACAAGCAAATGGAGAGGAGGACCATGGAAAGACTGACGAGAAGGTAAGACAAATACTGAAATAGCAACGAACTAAGTACACAATGTACTATAGCACGAAATTCGAAATTTTTCACCCCATTCTTTACAATGCAACGACATCAATTTGTATTGTCTTCCTCGTAACGCCACCTTATCACTTGGAAATAAAGAAGCTTAGCTTATAAACTAGAAATATCTCACTGCATTTGATATTAAAGATAAAACGGATACTGTTTTCGTGTGTATAATTCTCAATGAATTGACTTTGACTATGTTTCCGATCTTTGTACTACTACTGAAGTTAAATTTGGTGTTGCAATCTTGAGATATAGTGCGAAATGTAGTTTGAATCGAAAATTATTAAAGCTTCTCTTCCTTTTAACAGCGAGAAGATGGAGAAAACAAGAGAAGTGATAAGACAATGGAGAGCAGTGAAGGTCGAAGGAGTCNCTTGGCAATTTATACATGTGAACCATACTCACTTATCATTGGCTCGATCGGTCGGCAACTGTTTGCTGTAGATACGCACCCTATCCCGCTGCAATGTGATGGAAACCTAAATGGGCAGATTAGAATGTACGACCCATCCGACAAAAAGTCTTATCGTGCATTATGTAGTTGGCTCTGGCACAGACTTTCTGAGAGCGGTGTCAAAAGCACGCAATGACAGTCATTCGCAGTTGCCAAGAAAGTGTCTTCAAATTTACAAGCAAATGGAGAGGAGGACCATGGAAAGACTGACGAGAAGGTAAGACAAATACTGAAATAGCAACGAACTAAGTACACAATGTACTATAGCACGAAATTCGAAATTTTTCACCCCATTCTTTACAATGCAACGACATCAATTTGTATTGTCTTCCTCGTAACGCCACCTTATCACTTGGAAATAGAGAAGCTTAGCTTATAAACTAGAAATACCTCACTGCATTTGATATTAAAGATAAAACGGATACTGTTTTCGTGTGTATAATTCTCAATGAATTGACTTTGACTATGTTTCCGATCTTTGTACTACTACTGAAGTTAAATTTGGTGTTGCAATCTTGAGATATAGTGCGAAATGTAGTTTGAATCGAAAATTATTAGAGCTTCTCTTCCTTTTAACAGCGAGAAGATGGAGAAAACAAGAGAAGTGATAAGACAATGGAGAGCAGTGAAGGTCGAAGGAGTCGGACTACCGTTCAACAAATCTGTGATACCAATAGGAAGGAGGCAAACATGGGGTAATTAAAACAGGCTTTGTTACTAGACTTTATGATAACATGATTAAATTGATTTTTTTTTCAATTACTTTGGTGCGCTTATTAAACTAATAGCATTTTGCAAAGTGATTAGTTCGCGAAACTATACTTCTTTCATGTCAGTCCTGATGCCAGGTTAAAGTTGCGGTATTGCTTTTCTAGACCAGACCAAACCAAAGTTTACAAATAAAGAAAGCCCTTACTGCCATAAAAAACTAACTCGTATATCAGTCTGTGTCCTTCTTCTTGGTGAACAATTTGATATACAATATATTGTAATTTGCTTCGAATTCAAGACTGCAGATAAGAAAAACTGATTTTCGTGACCATGACGTATACCGTCACCTTGAAGGGTAACCTTCAAAGGATATAGTTCATCAAGTTAAACAAGGCCAAAATAGAAGGTGGAAATGGAAGTTAAGGAATTAAGATTTCGATATGAATCTCTTAAAAAATCTGGTTGCGTTTTAGTGGGAATGGGAATGTATAACTTAGTTTGTACCAGGTTTACGGTAACTTCGAATACACTTCCAGAATTTTCTGTCTGTTTCACCAATAGATCCTTGTTATGTTTGGGCCTAGATTGACAGAAGATAATTAATGAAAGACAACTGCATCAAAGGATCACTTGCACCACATTCGTCTTCTTGCCAGTGCTGTGCATATTGAGGCCTATGTATTATTTGTTTGCGTTCTTAGTGACAATGGTACAGAAAGCAGTGACGAAACGGATACCAGCTGGAACTCAAGCATTGAATGTACTAGAGCTTCTGTGAGTAAACATATCTCTAATTATTTCTAAATGAGTTACTACATACCGTGCATGGTGTATTTTTCAACGTAAACCACTGTTAGAGATAAGGGTGCACCCTACAAGGGAAGATGCTTCCTGCTTGCAATGATTCCATTTTTGTTCTATTCGTATCTTTGGAAAACATTTTTTCACAACGGCCCCAACTGTAACTAGGGATATTGTATTTTGTCTAAGGTCGATGAGGCACAAATTGCAAAGGGCTTTGATAACTTATGGTTCCACTGAATTCAGGCCACTTCAATAAATTGTTTAAACAGGTTAGTTTCAATTGCCATACATTTCCAACCAACACGGGAAATGTCATCAAAGTCATGAACATTGGAACATTTTCCTCATAATCAACCAACGATTCTTTGTTTATCGATCCTATCTAACCCTTATTAATGCATTCTATGCCTGAATTCATTTCCTTTTTGACAGGACGCTACGCAACGTCGAGCAGACTGGACTACAGCAAACAGCATTTTGGAAGATCTGTTTGAAGAGGAGGAAGCCAGTAGAACGTCTCGGTATGTTTTGGGAACATACCGGGTGTCCCAAAAAAAGTATACAGATTTTGTCGAACCTAGAGATGAGAATTTAGCGTGAATGAAACCGTTTCAAATTTTCTCATGCCTTTTGTTGACTTATTCGCTGTGCTTCAGGAATGTTCTTAGGCCAAAAAGCCAAAGCTCTTGGAGGAAAATTTGTCCATTTAAGATCACTATTTCAACTCTCAAAGCACCAATATCAACAAAAAAGGTATCTATGTTCAAGTTGACTATCGAGGTATGTTTTAAAATGATTTCGGATTGATTCGCGCTAAATTCTCATCGCTAGCGTCGACCAAATCTATATAATTTTTTTGGGACACCCGGTTTTATTCACTTATTGCAGATTTTGCAGAAAAGTTTTGCAGTTTCAAGAAAAACCGGCTTTAATTGCGTTATTTGGAAATTTGTTTAATGTTTTACTTGTTTTGGAAGAAACAATCACTTATTGCATCCATGTCAAATGATAAAGAAATATCTGGCGAATTGCTAAGAATGTCCTGTAGAACGAATGTGAAATACAAGTCTTGTATCTTATAACTAAAGATTGCAGTTTGTTGTACAGTAGAGCCAAAACTTATGTTTTCTATCTTTGTTCTTAGTTATCCCAACTACGAAGAAAGAAAACCAATTGGTACTCCCTACAAAGCTGACCCATTGACACCAGTATTCTCTTGGTCGAAAATACCGTACATGTGGCAAGAGATTGTTGCAATTCTTCATCACGAATATGAAGCTCAGCATTTATGTGTGGCACCACCGGTTAATGTTTCCCACAATGTTTGCTTTTTGCTTGATAACCACCGTCTGAAGAACACAGACGATGTAAAATGTGATGACATGGGAGTCTGGAAAAACAAGGGAACGCCAAACTTGTTCCTCAAATTCGTAAGGAGAGAAGACGGGACGGTACAGGATGTTGTTAGGGAAGATAACCAACGAAAGACACAAAGGGATGGTTATTGTTTGCTAAAGAGGACATTTTATGTCAATTCTGCCAGCAGAGACTGCCGAAAAGTTGTTTCTACATTATTAGGTAAGCAGTCAAATTTGAATTTACAGTGATACAAATTAAATACTTGCTTCCACAAATTAAGTGGTTTCCTTTCAAATGCATTATTTCTATTTTCTTACTTTGGAAATGGAATCGACAGAAAACGATTACTAGCAGAAATTTCCCTCAAGTCCTTTTGATAAAAAAATCGTAGTCTGGCTTGAAGAAGTGCTATTCCCGTCGCGAACAGGCTCGTAGCTAGTAGGGGTGTAGCGTGAATGTGCCATCTAATTTAAAAAACGCCAAAAATCAGGCAAAGTTTTACATCGTGAGGCAAGATTTTGGGCACAAGTGTAGAAAACAACGACTCGTGCTGACGGATACAATGGAATATTTGTAGAAACCACCAGAAAAAATGTGGGCTATTTCCAAAACGAAACCTCCTACGCCTCAAATATTTGTTCCTCGCTACCCCCTGATCGCGGAAATATACAATTGCCATAACACTAATATCGCTATGGTTTGATCATTGAAATCCATTACATCTGATACTTAGAAGCCCAAGACTATGGGCTGTTACTGTGCATCACTTTGCTTTAAGGAGCATCAATTAATTTCACTTTTCACTTTTCAGATAGCGACAAGCAAAAAGGACGGTATACATTTGTACAATACACCTTCAGAGGCCAAGAGCATGATATCGTTTGTCGAAAGCCGCATGGAAATGCAAAAAGGAGTAGAAGCGCATACTGCAGATTGCTTCCAAGCACAATCAATGATTTGAAAGCTTCTTTAGGAAACAAAATGCAATCCCCCAAGGCAAACTTGGACAAAGTTTATCAGCAAGCTGGAGATGTTATTGGGGCTAGGAGCTTAGGCCAACTTCCTAGAGCCCCTCTGATATGTACAACGCTAGATATAGTGCAAGGAAATCCGCAGATAGCTTGGAAATAAATTCTTTCACAATGCCAAGCACTTCTTCGGTCCAGCTAGATGGCCTGTGGGTGCTTTTAGAGCGTGCCAAAAGAGAAGAGGAAGTAAACAAGGCTGATGTGTTTATACGTGAATGTGTCATTCATCCAAGTCTTCTGGTCATTCTTGCAAGTGATCGTCAGATGACGGAACTTGGACAGTTCTGCACGCACCCTTCTGAGTTCTCCATATTGAGTGTCGATCCTACGTTCAACATTTTCGACAAAAATTTGAGTTTGACGGTTACAACGTATCGCAATCTGCGTCTGTCACATAAAGAAACTGGCAAGCCACCGGTATTTGTTGGGCCACTTTTGATGCACCAAAAAAAGGATTGCCCAACATATTCTAAATTCTCCCATCGATTGGTAACGGAGAGTCCTGCTCTGGAGGGTCTGCTCGCATGTGGTACAGATGGAGAGAAAGCATTGATTGATGGATTTGCCCGCAATTTTCGTTATGCTGTATTCGTCAGATGCTTCATCCATTTCAAGGATAACATCAAGCGCGAGTTAGCAAGACGAGGAGTACCACCGAAAAACAAATCATTGTTCATCGACGAAATTTTTGGAAAGACCAATGGAGACACGAAGTTCTACGGGCTGGTCGACTGCGAAACGGAAGATGAGGTAACCAGAAAGCTAGAAAAGTTGAGGGATGTATGGTTAGAACGCGAAGGCCCCCATGGAAGTGAAAACAAAAGTTTCTACGAATGGTTTAGAAAGGAAAAGGTCAGTGCAATATTTTGCATTACAGTCAAAAGGTTGTTTGTAAAATGGTTGATCATTCGTCCATCCGACACGGAATTGTTTTTGTTAATTAAGGCCAAAATATCAACTGGGTAGTTTTTCTTGTTGGGCAGTTCGGTCTCACCGTACCAGAGTCCGCTTTTCGGCTATTTGTAATAAGTATGGGACTTGACTGTTTCCCTATAATTTAAGAAATCAATTCGTGTCGGACAGACCTTTGATCAACCATTTTGCAAACAGCCTCTAAACACCTGCGTATAACAACCTGCAATGTTGCAAGTCAGCCTATGGGTTCTTATACAATGAATTATAGAATGGTTTCTCGTAAAAGGGAGGTCTAATCTAAAATTTCAGCCTGCAGGTTCTTAATCCATCAGAGTGAGAAAGGGAAAATGTCTCCAGTACGTTGCATCCTTCTGCTCATGGAAGATTTGCATTCGTTGCATCAGGTAATGAAGGCAGTAATCATGGAAGTCGTGTATTTCTAAACAAGAATCAAGAAACTAGGCGATCTTTAATCGTAATCTGGTATCAGTCGGCTTTCTGATCGTAAGATGGCAAATCGACTTCTGAAGGAAAGGATAGTTTATTTTATGTGATTAATTTTTTTTTCATTTAATATTCTTTATACACAAATTAACCCTTCAGCAAATTTAAATATATAACAACTACTTACAATAATAAAAATTTTAAGAATATAAACCTACAGCCTTATAAACCCTAACAATTGCTGTTCTTCCAGGGAGTTGTGTTTGAGAGTCTAGCTCTTTAGATGCGTTTTTAAGTTCTTTTTTAAAACGATCCAGTGTTGGTAGCTCACAAATTGCGGCAAGTGTGTCATTCCATATCTTGAGAGCTGCGTTATGAAAGCCTATCTTGCAAATTCTGTCCTTTATCTAAGGGTCTGGAGATCTTTACAATGCCTCGTATTGTAGGTCGAGTGGAAAGATCTCAGTTGGTATGTATCCAATAGGCTTTCAGGGCATAGTCTGTTCATAATCTTGTAGGTCATGACATTCCGATCGCAACAGAAAATATGTTCTACGTTTATCACAACGAAAGTAATTGCGTACAGCTCGGTTGAATCATTTTTCATTTTTCAGAATGAAACCACTTCATATGTTAATTGTACGCAAATTGACACCTTGCAATAATCCTAAATTCATTATCCGTTTTGTAGATGCAAGCAATGATCGAATCTATGTTAAAACCAGTGCGCATCGATGCTGGTCTCGGTAATCCGCCAGCGGAGTACACGAACAACGACGCAGAATCTGCCAACTTTATAATCAAGCATGGCCTGAACTTCGATGCCAAAGAACCCCATCAGTTCATTGATGACATCAAGAAGATCATTGCAACACAGTTCAACAACGAAGAACGAGCCGTCTTTGGAAAAGGTCCATATGAAGTGCGGGAACAGTACAAACATATGGCTGTAGCAGATTCGGTTTGGGGTCAAATGACTCATGCACAAAGAGCTGCTAAAGTTGCGAAGTTTCTGAAGGCAGACGTAGAAGAAGTCCAGGAAAAAGAAACCCTGATGCAAGAAGTTGATTTCACAAGAAAAGACAAATTGCCACTCACTGCCATTGAGAGTGGAATCACAAGGGTGCCAATGTCTGTGTTGGATGTCATGTTTGAAAAAGCCGCCCATTTGGTGTCAACCCCTGGCCTGGTTGTGCCACAGCCTGGAGCGACAAACGAAGCTTTCATAGTGGCAGGACATTCAAATCGCTACTACTGCGTCACTCAGGGAAAGGGAGGATCCCTAGCTTGCGATAGAAATTGTTCAAACCGCCAAACAAACATCTGTGAACATGTGCTTGCTGTGGCTTGCAGAAGAGGCACTTTTGAACAATTCCTTACGTGGTTCAAACGAGGATGCAGAGGAGCAAAGCTGCTTGATCTAGCTCTTCAAGGCGGCCCTAAGAATGCGGGAAGGAAGCCAAGCAACAGGAAACGGAGCAATGCCAAAAGGGCGATTGCAGATGTGTATGTGGACATGTTGGACGAAAATGCGGAACACTCAGAACAACAGCAGGGTGCAGTAGATACACAGATACAAGGGAGGCAGAGCAGAAATCATTCTAATTCCGCAGCTAACACGCCGCTATCCCGAAATCAAGAAAATACTACCTTTCCATCGTCTCAGTTGAATCAACATCAGTTTAAACGCCCGACAACACAGGCACGTGCGATTTCACTGCAGGAACAGCAGCACACGCAACAACAACTCAAAAAACAGCAGCACCAACTGCAACTCCAACAGCAGCAGCAACAACAGCAACTCCAACAGCAGCAGCAACAACAGCAATTTCAGCAGCAGCAGCAACAACAGGAGCAAATGCAAAGAAGATGGGAATTACTGCAAGAGCAGCAGCTCCATCAAGCCAGGCAAAGTCTACAGCAACAACAAGCTGCAGAAGATCGGTATGCTTTTCAGCTGCCCTCTCATAATGCAGTGCCATCTTCCATGAGCGGAGGACAGGTATGTCGTTTTCTAATTGCGTTATGAAGTTATAATGTGTTAAAGTTTAGTTAGAGCAAAGGACAATCTTTAATGAATGTTTTATTTTAGAATCGTTTTACCAAAGTTTGCTAAAACTCTATTACTGCAAGGCCTGGCCTTAATCACGTGATATCACCCTATTACTTATGCAAATAATTTATGACATCATTTCATGGAGTGATCTTAGTAGCACGCACGTCCATGCATCCTCAGCATCGATGGTAGTGCAGGTCGATACTTCAATCCGTATCTAGTCACCGAAGAGAACAGTAAAGTATAAGAGATGAACCATTTTAGCTTTGAATATGTTTGCGTTGTTTGGGACAACTTCTCCTGAGCAGGACAGAGATTTTCTCTTCGGCATTGTGCAGACAAGTTCATAACACCAGGTTATTTTTTAGGTAATTTAATTCCCCTACGTAGAGACCTCCGTAGAGAATGCATGAAGTTATTCAATGATTATTTTACGCTGTTTCTACAGCGAGACCGTGTTCATTTTTCCAAGTTTCCATGAAAATACCCTCAAGGAAACATGAATATATCTGTCCAATTTCCCTACATTGGACAGATATTTACATCCAAACCTTTAACCCTATTCGTACTGGGCGATTTTTTGGTTAGTTTCTACTGGGGGGGGGCGTTTTTCGCCCCCCCCTCTTTTATTCCAAAACTACAAGAGGTATAACAATGAGTCTTACTCCTATTGTTCTTTGGACAATTAGCTTTACAAATATAACAATTGTAATTAATTAGTCACGTGATTCGTTGCTAGGCAACCAAAAAACAAGGGAAATTTGACAAATTTATAGCTTCTTGACAAGAAAAATTCTATTTAATTAATTACTCTACCGATTTTCTCCAAAATTGTTGCAAATAGTAGGAAACATATCATAGATTCAAAATACATACTTTGTAGCAATTTTTAGTATCTATTTTTAGCATAATTAGCTTTAAATTATTCTTTTGTTTCATGTGCTGATTATCTTCGCAGTTTTTGTCCCTCTTTCTAGTAAATATGAACTCAAATTGACTTAAATAATGAAGATGAACCAAATTAGATGCAATTTATTTATATTTTACACTTCTTAATTAGAACAATGACGTCATAAAGGTGCATGACGTCATAGATATTAAATTTTGCTGATGTCAGCAAATTTGAAAAAATTATATATCAAATGAAAGTTCTCATCAAAAGCAATCGAATAGTGCATGTTTGAGATCAATCGGACAAGCGAGGCAAAAACTATGGACGTTCTAAGCTTTTTTTGTTGACCACTCTCCAAATATGGTGTTACTGTGGTCACGTGATCAAAGTAAGAACAATGATATGTAGAAATTTTAATTGCCAACTTATTTTTACTAAAAGTCACCAAGCCTGGTTGTCATATCTAATGTGGTTTTAACGCAGTGTATCAAAGTGTGTTAGGGGGGGCGAAAAACGCCCCCCCCCCCCAGTACGAATAGGGTTAAGCTGAATTCACACTTGAGGCAATTTTTGTGGCGCGATGCGGTGCGCGCGGCAACGTTGAATTAATCCAACTTTTTGCAGTGCTGCACTTCATTCTTATCTGGAATGCGTCCACAACGACACTTCTAGAGTGAATTTAACTTTAGCTTCACCTGATAAACTTTTAAAACTATCTCGTTATCTTAAGAGTCATTTATATTTTTGATAGGAAATGAACCCTATTAGCTGGATGTCAATGATGCCAGAAAACAGGCCAGAGAGTACATTGCCAAGGCCGTTTCTACTCAAACAAGTCAGGGGTACTACCGTATCAAAATGCTATGGCTGTGGAAGAGATATTGAAAACCCACCATCTTTTGGTCCAGATGACCTGGTTATTGTGCATCGTGACATACGATATTACAGAGACAGGGAGACGGGTCAGATGCAATGTTCGAAAATGCCACAAAATGTTCATTTTCATCTCCGACTTGCCTGCATTGTGGCAAAATATCCGCAGTTTTCAAAAGATAACATTTTTGTACAACCGGAATTCCATGAATATCTCAGGGCGGACCACCTGGAAAGGTTATACGAAGAATTTACATGGATGAAGTAACTATATGGCTGAACAAGCGGTGAAATAAGACTGTTTTGTTACTTATTACGTAGAATTTTTTTAAAACAGAAACAACGTTTCAAAACCATATTACTTTTAGAATTGCCAGACTTAAAGAACGCCAATCAACCAGCATCCTTTGCGCGCTTCGCTTGTTGCCTTTCGACTGTGGCGGCCATTTTAATATGACAACATTCTCTGCAAAGCGCGACCGCAAAGGATGCTGGTTGACCGGCGTTCTTTAAAAGGACAATTCCAGGGTTTGTAAAAGTAATGTTAGAAAACAAACTTACCACCACCTAAATCAAATTACAAATTTTTTCCACATTTATTCTTCTGTTTCAGCTGTCAATTCTATAAACATCTTCTTAATTTACCGCATTTCCTCTAGTAAACCCCCCGAGCATTTTTCAAATTTTGAAGGAATTTCGTGCGGCGGTTCTTAGAGGGAGGCGTTTATTAGAGGAAATATGGTAGTCCCAAATGTCGCGCCCAATAGTCTCCATCTTACCACGTGTACACGATAAGGAGGCTAGTCACGATTCAGAGGCAAGAAAACAATAGGGCAGCCTCATTCTCGAGGTGAACGTGACGTCAGAACGCTCTGACCGTGTGCTTAATGATGTCATTACACATTTATTGCAGATTGTAAAGCATAGTTTCGCAGAGAAAAGACAAAAAAGTTAGAAACAAGTCCAATACACCATTCATAACAGTATAATATTACATTTTATCATCAATCATGCCAACCCCGGAATTGTTTAAGGTAGTAGCTCGCACCTCTTTAGTGTTCTGTTACATTGATATCATAAGCTGTTATGTTTTGTTAATGAAAAAAATGTTGATTTTGGGATGTAAATCTTATTTTGAAGTATTTCTGCGAAATTTGAATGATTTATACTTGCTTATCGACGGATAGAACAGATGGGTTATTACGTAAGGATAGCTAAAATCATACTTTGAAAAAGTCACCCAGATCTTTCTAGTCAAATTTCTGTAATCCAGACAAAAGGTTCTCCTGCTTAGGTTTAGGAACACGAAATGTGATTCTCGATGAAATTGACATTGCGGAATGTCTCCAATTAAGCCGGGGGGGCACTTGACCAGATTTTGGTTGGGGACTCAAGCTTAAAACAGGTACCCATTCCTGGTACCAATTTTCCGAAACTGTATATCCAACTTTATACAAATTTTTAAAAAAATATCCTATTTATTTATTCTTTAAACCAAAATCACAAAACGGATACCGTTCTTTGTACCAAAATCACGAAAATTGCTACCGTTCTTGATATCGAAATCGTGAAAACGATACCCTTCCTGATGGCACGCCCCAAGTACCCAAAACATACATAGTGCCCCCCTCCCGCAATGAAGGCATGCAGAAGGAGGAAGAAATCGAACCACGTGCACCTTTATAAAATATTACGCAATATGCATGGAATGCCTGAACCGGAATTCTTCAAGACAACAGCGAAACAAAGAGCTCATTAGGGCATAAATCTCTAAAATATGGAAGCCCATCTCTAAAATATGCAATGACCCCATAATTCTCTGAATTTTGATTAAATTTTCTGAATTTCTACTGGAATAAACAAGGACAGATTTCGTAAGACAATAGCATCAGTTGCCTTTGATTGACACCGCAATTCAAAGCGATTAACGATTGCAGACAAAAGAAATTCTCTCGACCAGTAATTCAAAACAAACAAAGCCGCGAAAGTTGCCCTGAAACTCTTCACAGAGGAACAAACCAAATATTCATATCTTTTACGATTGCTCGGATATAAGTGGATTTTTAACGGTCACTTTTTAGTGGTTTGGGTGAAGCCACCAAACAAACTGCTAAAGACAATGGACACATGCCTGAAACAATGGTGCTTACAAATTTGTTTACAGTTTGGCGACGGAGACCCTTTAAAACATGGAATCAGGAGTCTGGAATCCAGATTCAAGATTCCATGTTTTAAATGTTTTAAAGATAGTCGTAAATGAGAAATCTGATTTCAGGCCTTTCATAAAATTTTCATAATAAAATTTAGTTGTTATTTGAAAATTAAAAATTCCTTTTAGAAAATAATTGCATGTATATCTGTTTATTTCTACCTATCTTAGGAAACAGTAAGCTGATTAAATTTTCTAGATTTTCTTATTCAATATTTTCAATAATATTGAAGGTGAAACTAATCCTTTTGCAGGTGCATTAAACCTAGATTTTTAATGACAAGGCATCAAGTTGCTTAAACAAAATTGTTGTAAAGATTAGAAGATTATACAAATATCTATGAACAAAGGATGATGTTCTTATCTGATTTGATTTTGAACCAGCTGCTCTAGTAATGCAAATTTTTTGCCACACAATTGTTGATCAGTAAATCGCCTTTTATTTAGACAGACTCTTCTCTGCTCCTTTACTTTCTTTTCTAAGCTACACGTATTTTTTATAAGAAACTCTCAGATTGATAAAAAAATTGGAAACTCCAGTACTGGGAAAAAATTATTTTAGCAACTATTTATTTTAGTCAAGGAAATCCTCAGCATATGTCTACATTATTTTGACCTGTTTCCTGCATCATATTACTCGGAAGGTGCTTGGGTGATGTCTAAACATTGGTAAGGCTCCAAAAAACTTTGTTTTGAAATGTTTAAGGGGGCACAGGTAGTAAACATGAAGATTTTTATGGAACTCGTAAGAACCTCGTAAGAAACTCTGAGTACTCGAAATCTGATAATTCTAAGAAACTTTCAGCACTGGCTCAAACCCTTAGTGAAAAAATGTGTGTATTCAAAGAATGCGGGAAGCTAGCAAATATTTACAATACTGATATTTTGTGCTGTTTGCTCTCTATCCAGCCATTAGCCTTACCCCTTGCAATGGAGAGTTTGCTAACAATAAAATCATTTTTGAAGTAAGCAGTTGTGAAGTTGAAATCAGAGCACTCTAGCCACAGGGTAGCAGCATCTTTTGCCCAGCAAACACCACATTATGGAATATTTGAGCTAGAAATTAATCTAGCCAAGGCATGCCAAGGGAAAAATTTCCAAAATAATGGCACTAGCAAATGGTACCATTTTGAAAATGCTGGTGACACACCCTTACCTAAAATATAGTATGAACCCCCTCCCCCATGATTTTGCAGTCTACCTTCAATATCCAAATGATTTTTAGTATAAATTCAATGAGGTCTTCAGTAAATTTCACATTCTGACCCAGCAAGCACCAAGTCGATATATTAGAAGAAGGAAGTACACAAGTTTGAAGCTGTCAACTCAAGTTTGAAGTAATATTAATTAGGAACAACACAATGCAACACAACAAAAACAACAGCAAATATGGTACGATTAATGATGATAAACATATTCATTTTACATTTACATCATTGCAAGCATCCTTGGAAGCGCCGTTGATATAGTGCCCTCTTCATATATTCATCTGAAGTTTGCCTAGTAGGCCTATCAGCCTTTATTTTAGTTGTTAGCGTATGCAAAATATAAAAAACAATATATAAACCTTTATCATACCATTTTGGACCTCGTTTAGTCATCGATGGTTCCTTGTATCATACCAACTGCTGAGTGATCAAAGTCACAGTGTGACTCTGTCACACTTGAGTCACGCTCGACGTGATGGCGCTACTAGGCCTAGGCCAACCTTTTTAAATATTCTCTCTATGTCTCTGTGGGGCAAAATATTAGGTTCTGAAGAATATTAGAGGCAAACCGAATCTCACATTATTAAAACACAAACAGACTTACCTGGCTTTCTTTACCTCCCTCCGCCTGTTGCCTTCGTTAGGAGGAGCAGAGCCAAAAGAAGAGCTGCTCTGGTCATGTCAGTCATAGCTTCGGGCAAGGACTTAGGCCAGTTTAGTTTTGCGTTTCCCGCCAAAGTTCACATGGGGTCTGGACACTAATCTCTAAAAGGTAGCCTTTCTGTGTTCCACGGATGCATTCTAAGGGATTACTTCCTTCTAGTGGAATTTTCCGTGCAGTTGAAATTTTAAACAATGAAAAGTTACCGAGCCATAAATTCCTGTTCAACTTCAAAGCGACATCTTCTCCCGTAGTCTTTGATTTTTCTGACAAAATATTGTTGAAGGCAAGTGGACCAACACATGCGTTGACAGTCCAAAGTCTGTCTCGAATTAGATGTCACGTGAAAATACTGGTGAATAAAACAATAGACCATTTTGACATTTTAGAAAAGAGTCTGTGGAGAGCAATATTTTTCTAGTAAATGGCTGACACAAATCTGGTAAATGGCTGTCATGGGGCTTTAAAGAATGATAAATTTACATCTACAAATCTGTTGGTTTTAAGTTCATTAAGTTCACGTTGAAAAAATAAAGAAATAATTGTCCATAATGTACCCAAAAAGATGTTCTGTGACCATAAGCCTCGGNTGTTTCCCTGGTTTTTGGCTACGTAGATGGCAATATTTAAATTGATTTCAAATATGAGGCTAAAACTAGACGTGGTTGGAGCGATTTAATTCATTTTTCAAATATTAGAACTGTTGAAGACTGTTTGCATAATAAGGGGAGGAAACTAATAAAATGTAGAAATTCTCTCCAATCAATACCAATGACAAAAAATAGGTTTTGTACCAAATCTGTGTCATAGTGAACAGCACCTTTTTTTAAAAAGTTTTTGAATAATTTGAGGAAAGTGGTCTTTAGCAAATAACTGATTTCTGATAGAATTAAAACATCCAAAACGTTGAGAAAAATATCAGAAATTAAATTGAATCCCTATTGAAATGAAAAACTTAAAAAATCTGACGAATTAAAGTTTGTCTCAAATTACATGTCACGTGAGATTTGCGATAACGCAAAATTTTTCATGCAAAACTCTTCAATTGTTTCTATTCTTGGGCATTTCACGAGACATCTAATTTGAGACGGAGGTTAGTTGCATAGTTTTTGCAGTACAAATTTTTAAACAGGGGATACTTTTTTCTGACTCACTCTGTACATCTATGGGGATCATTTCAACATTCACCCTCCACAGTGATCCAGGGCAGGGAATAAATGGCCAAATATGAAGTTTTGAATACAAAATTAATTATACACTGTCCTAATTAAACATACTCTGGGGGTCAGTGTACACCAAAAAAAAATTGAATCGGTCAAGAGATAGTGGAGATATTGATTTTTTAAGTTTGGCCTAAATTTGTTGTTTGTTTACATTACTGTTTCCGGAATAGCAGTGTTTGTGGAGCATTTTTCAAGTTATCATTTCACAACTCAGAAGAGTCAGAAATTATTCATCTTTGTTTCATTATAAACTACTAATCATGTACTTTGAAGTAATTGCAATATATTTTTTACTTTCGTTATTTTTGATACTTTTTAAAACAATTCGATAATGGCGGTTTTTTGAGAAGTTAAGGGGCCTAAAAAGTTAACTGTAAAATTCAGCGCTAAATACAAAAAAAGGGAGGAAAAGGGAGAAATCCAGATAAGTTCTATAATTAAGAATCAGTCTTCGTGCACATTTCAGTCAAAGGGTTCGTACAAATTCGTAGCCAAACATTTTTTATGTCAATTCGTAATTTTCTATTGGAACCTTTTGATTTTTTAGATTTTTAGATATTTCGTACACTTTTTTCTATATAAGTCTAGTATGGAGATTTACAACTTCCTAACATCATATATATGGTTCGGTCACAACAAAACCAATATTTGCACTAGCTTACAAAATGTAATGTTGCATAAAACTGGTGATTTTTGCAATTCTTTCAATTCACTCTGAGGAGTAAAAATAAAAACGGAATTTTTTCATCAACAAGTTATCTTAAGGTGCGTGATTAGGCTACAAACAGGATAAATCATCGAGTTACATCATACAAATCCCATTTCTGCAAGGAATAAGATTGAATTTTAGATTTGACAAGTTTTTTCAGCAAAAATCGCTTAAAAATGCCAAAAATGGAGGCTCAACCGGATATATAAGAAGTGTCATAAAAAAATTTTGGCTACGAATTTGTACGAACCCTTTGGCAGAAATGTGCACAGAGACTGGTTCTTAATTATAGAATTTATCTGGATTTCTCCCTTTTCCTCCCATTTTTTTGTATTTAGCGCTGAATTTTACAGTTAACTTTTTAGGCCCCTTAACTTCTCAAAAAACCGCCATTATCGAATTGTTTAAAAAAGTAGCAAAAATAACGAAATTAAAAAATATATCGCAATTACTTCAAAGTACATGATTAGTGGTTTAAAATGAAACAAAGATGAATAATTTCTGACTCTTCTGAGTTGTGAAATGATAACTTGAAAAATGCTCCACAAACACTGCTATTCCGGAAACAGTAATGTAAACAAACAACAAATTAGGCCAAACTTCAAAAATCAATATTTCCGCTGTCTCTTTACCGATTTTAATTTTTTTTAGTGTACACTGACCCCCACGGTGTGCTTAATAACGATGATATAAAATGATTTTGGAATACAAAACTTCATATTTTGCCATTTATTCCTTTATTTTGCAATTCTGGATCACTGTGCCTCGTGAGCAAAAAGCCAATGGCAGATGGTTTTCTTGGATCGATGGGCAATTGGTAAAACCTGGGAATTTCAGTCGATTGTAGGCGCAGATCTAAGAGCCCGATATAAGGGTCTCATCTAAAGGTCCGCAGACCTAGCTTTTATGTAGTTCTACCGGGTGACCCAATAAAAAGTGAAACTTTTTGACAAATCCTCAAAATTTGATTATGTCATCGATCTTTTAATTTTCTTTTTGTGTATTTGCACAAAAGGCCGAATGAATTTAATGTATGATTGGTATTTCATTCTTTCAGTGGAGAGGGGACGAAATTACAGCATGAAAAAAACGTCTTTTGAGCAATAGTATTTACAAAATATCAAATTTTTGGCCAATAAGCCATCTCTCGCAAATTCATAGAAAGTTTCGTGTCTTACATGATATAACAGCTTCGTCAAGCTCATAGGCAACTAATTTAAGTGGTACTGGGGGATAAAAATTCAATTTCATAATCATTTCTTGTAATTTCAGAGAATGCTTGAAAACCAGGTAGCTTGTAAAAGCACAAATTCCCACAAATTCAAAGCCATTTCTAGACTTCGCNCCCGATATAAGGGTCTCATCTAAAGGTCCGCAGACCTAGCTTTTATGTAGTTCTACCGGGTGACCCAATAAAAAGTGAAACTTTTTGACAAATCCTCAAAATTTGATTATGTCATCGATCTTTTAATTTTCTTTTTGTGTATTTGCACAAAAGGCCGAATGAATTTAATGTATGATTGGTATTTCATTCTTTCAGTGGAGAGGGGACGAAATTACAGCATGAAAAAAACGTCTTTTGAGCAATAGTATTTACAAAATATCAAATTTTTGGCCAATAAGCCATCTCTCGCAAATTCATAGAAAGTTTCGTGTCTTACATGATATAACAGCTTCGTCAAGCTCATAGGCAACTAATTTAAGTGGTACTGGGGGATAAAAATTCAATTTCATAATCATTTCTTGTAATTTCAGAGAATGCTTGAAAACCAGGTAGCTTGTAAAAGCACAAATTCCCACAAATTCAAAGCCATTTCTAGACTTCGCAATGCGTCCAAGATTAATTTGGTCTTTGATACAAAAAATGCACATGGAGAAATTTTCATGATCGTTAATATAATCACGGGCTGTAGGAAACGTTCGGATTTGTCTTTGGAAAATGTTGTGGTCATAGGTTGGGGTTATTAAGATTAAATTAGCCGTGATGTTTTCAGAGCGGCTTCCTGTTATTTTGTAGCCACTCGACAGTTGACCCAGCAGACGCTAATAAATGGAAACTCCTAGATTAGACCGTCGAGTGACTACTAAATAACAGGAGGCCGCTGTGAAAAAATCGCGGTTAATTTAATTTAAAAACCACAACCTATGACCATAACATTTTCCAAAGACCAAACCGAATGTTTCATACAGCCCGTGATATAATAAAATTTTGATGATTTTTCAAAAAGTTTAAATTTTTTGGGTGACCCGGTACATTTTTAGCAAACAAGGGTATTAGACATTAAAAATAAACTTTAAAACTTAAATTAAAGCCTTGCTTAGTTGCTTAAAGTGCCACTGACATGAAAAAAACGAAAATTGTTTTATCAGCCGAACAGAAGCAGTAAACATCGCTGATCCTAAATCTCATAAGTCTTTTTTCAATTTGAGGGGCAGAAGTGTGCTTTTTAGGGGGTTTTATGTGGAGTGGTCATGCGAACAGAGTCTAGAGCGCGTGACGTAGTCTGGTTGTCAGATGTGCAAACAAATTGCTTGCCAGATAAACACAGTGGAAGCAGCAGTACCACGCGTCGCATAAGCGGAGAGAAACATGGCGAATAGTGAGCTAACTGACATAACTTCGTCCTCAAATGACGAAGAAGACATTCCAGTGATAAGTGAAGAGGAGTTTGATGCCAATGGCAACCTAGAAACGATTGTTGAGCCGTACCAAGACAACTTCCTCTGATGCCGATGAAGACAATGGCTGATTAAGTCCATTTTATTGTTTATGGTAGAGTGTAAAGCAGAGATTTGCGGCCTGGTATAAGATGGTAAGTATATCATCAGTTGCATTACTTCATTACATAAAAGTCAGGTACTTAAAAATTGCTGAGCCATGTGCGTTTTTGTAAGAAACTAGTGCTAAGATTGCCGAAAATTGTAGAACTCTATTAATATATTTGAGAGGCGCATATGTCGTTGAACCCTTATTCGTGAGTAATATTCACTGCAATATAATGTTTTGAGCCAGTAGAACTCTTTTTCTTGCTAAATGTTGCTTTTCTTGTCGAGAAACATATCTGCAGCAGTGGTGGAAGCTACATCACAGTTCATGGATCCAAAAAATAATTAAAGATTAAGAAACTCTTAGTACTGAAGAATGAAAATGTTCATGTGATTTTAGAAAGTTTTTCAAGTTTTCTTATAGAAATGTGCAGTCAAATTTGCAGCTCTTCGGAGAAGGGGCGCAACAGTCCTTTACAATTTTGCAAAGCTTGCTTTATGAACCCATTCAAGAAAATGCTGCAAGGAAAAGCATCAAAACTTCTCTACGAGATCCCTCAAGAATTAGAAGCTTTCCAACATTTAGAAAATGTGTTGCAAATTTGTTGCTTGCCTTTTTACAGGGTCCAGGCAAACACTGTTAAGGTAACTCTGCTTTACGCTCTAATGAGCACGGAAAGCCAGTTTTCAGAAACCTCCTCTCCAGGAATTCATTAATTACTCGGGAACCAATTGGATTATCGAAATTCTGTAAAACTGATGATATCACGTACGTTTTTGGCAATCGAAAGATATATCAACCGCAATCGCTTGCTTTTGCAACTTTGGACAAAGCTCATTTTAAATATTTCATACGTTCTACTAATCGAGAGATTTTAATCAAAATTTGATACCATTGACGCGCCAGACATTGATTGAAACGATGTCAAATTTGAAGGCAAAAGCTTCTCCAGATTTTCCGCTATAAAATTCTAAATTTCAGACTGCGCTCACACTATACAGGCACAATTTTAAAACTGCAAGAAAATGTGATGGATAGGTCTCCAAAAAATAAATAAAGCAAAAAATCTTTGAAATTGGTCAATTGCGTCATTTTCAGCATAGCCTCCAAATCTTTGGCATCTTTAAAAAAAACATTGCACGGATGGTTAATGCATCTTCTGTTTGATTTAATGGCTTGAAAGAAACTTCAAGTACTTTGCTATAATCCTATATGTAGCATTTCTGATATCTTGATTATTTTCAGAATAACAGCGGTTTTCTTTTTATTGAAAGAACTCGGGAATAGTTTTGAAAAAGATTAAAATAATCGTAGGTCCTAAATCAAAATATGAAAAACGGTACAATCCGCAAGAAAACCATGGTTTATGAAGGCACATAATATGGCTGTAAGCAGAAATCTGTAGCTTTTCTAGTTTACGACTTAGCAATTTGATGACGTCACATTCTCAAAACTGGCCCAAGCAAAGAAGACGCTGTAATTCTGAAAACAATCAAGATATCAGAAATGCTACATATAGGATTATAGCAAAGTACTTGAAGTTTCTTTCGAGCCATTAAATCAAACAGAAGATGCATTAACCATCCGTGCAATCTTTTTTTAAAGATGCCAAAGATTTGGAGGCTATGCTGTCATTTTCTACCATCGCCCTTGGTGCCAAATTATTGTTCATCGAGGTACATCAACTCTTTTGGAGCATATGTTTGAAGAAATCTAATCTGTGACGTCCCAGTTCTTCTGTAAAAAAAATTATCATTACATTTTTCATTTCATTTTTCATAAAATGTCGTTTACCCAGCTGTGTATCCGGTAAGGTTGATTGCATAGACTTCCTAGTTCTTTTGTACAGCCTTCTGTTTTAATTACTTGCCTCATTTACTCTTTTGCAAAGTGTCGCTTACCCTTGCTGTGCATCGGGAAAGTTAATTTCATAAGTAATTAAATTCTCCTTATTTTATCTTGATTCAACGTCAACGTAAACACTCTATTCTTCCAAAGAATTTTCTAACTTTTATTTACAAGATTTTGTTTCTCCAGTTTAGCTTGTAAAACTTCAGTTGAAGCAATAAGTGTATTGTCCTCTAACTTCGAGATGTCTTGGTCATCTAGTCATGGTAAATTCGGGTAGTTGATGGTGTGGGGGGGGGGTTCATAACATGACGAGAGTACAAGTATGGGAGGCCAATATGGGTGGGTTTTTTGGGATGAACATTTTCTAAACGAGGGTCATTTTTTGGCAGATTTTTCTTAGAGGTGTGTCGCTTTGGCTGAAATTGGCAAATAATCGTTAAACATGGGTAGTTTCCCGCCAAAATTCATCATAAAAGTGGGTACGAAGGCGAATTTTGGCAATTAGAAGAGGGTAGCTTTCTAAAAACCGGGCGGCAGACCCCCGTACATCCACAAGTCATGTACTCCCCCCCCTCCCCGGAGGGCAGTTCCTATCACAAGCATCATGGCCTCGAGCACCACAGGCCTAGCAAAATCTTGTTGGGCAGTTGCGGAACAAGTGTTCTGTGTTTTGGCATGTTCAAATCGCATCTGGTGTAAAGATTGTGTAACGTGTTAGTTTGGTATGTAATGACGTCAATGCAACTGGCAAGAGGAACTAGGTAATTATCTTAATGAGGTGTGTTGAAATATTGTATGCAGTTGCCTTGTATGATATCTTTGGTGAATATGCTTTTATATCGCTGATATAGAAGTGATCACAGAGTTCGTCGATGCCAAGATAGGAACAAGTCACGCACTAAGAGTTGTTGTTTTCTATCGAGGCTTAGGCCCTCGGGCCTTGCCTTAGCCTCTCTCTCTATAGCAAAGAACCGGAAATCAATACACTGGCAAGGCTCAGTTTTCGTTTCCGAAAAAACTAAGCGACCACGTCTTCGGGCTCTGAAATTACTGGCCCTGAACGGCGGCCGCGGTTTCTGGCAGCAAAATTGATTTCATTGTGGGATTCCCCGTCGTCGAGGCTTATTGAAGTGTTCTGCAATTTCTCAATCACCTTGTAAGTGATTGAATCAACCATTGACCTTTCGCAATTGGGTGTGCCCCCCTTGTCTCCCCAGAGTTTCAAAAAGCCTAGTATAGATAGGGTTAAAGGCTTGAAGGCAGTATGGCAGGAGCTTATCACACAATGGAAAGCCAATCAGAAAAGGATTCATCACTTTAGCTAAAGGTTTTGCTTTGTACTTACGATATATGGGGCAAATTCCATTAAAACCGACCTGCTGGACAGAGACAAGAAAGAGCGCTTTATGGTCATTCCAAATAAGCACAGCAGATGCCTGTCAGGTTATATTTCCTAAAGTCCTTCTAATTTTAACCAAGGCCACCCAAGCAGCAGAGAAGCTCGGGAACAAAATTCAGCAAGATATCTCATTTGGTTTGGCTTAAAGACAAATGACGGAGATATAAGGCGACTTAAATCAGGGGCCTGGGCAATCCAAATATAGCCTATTGTATTCCATTTATTTGATGAACTACAGAGATTATCACATGTACTTGACAATGA